>OX375876.1:92338831-92938831 GCA_947359465.1 Metellina segmentata
TGACATAATTTACAAGGTATAGCAAAATTACACAATTTAAAAACATTTTATCATAAATTCAAGTTACATAAATGCCCACCCGCCACATCCCATGGAAATGCAGATTTCATTTCTTCATCTGTGTCTTTGACGAGGATGGCAATGACATAATATACAAGGTATAGCAAAATTACACATTATAAAAACATTTTTTCATAAATTCAAGTTACATAAATGCCCACCCGCCACATCCCATGGAAATGCAGATTTCATTTCTTCATCTGTGTCTTTGACGTGGATGGCAATGACACAATATACACGGTATAGCAAAATTACACATTTTAAAAACATTTTATTATAAATTCAAGTTACATAAATGTTCAGCAGCCACATCCCATAGAAATGCAGATTTCATTTCTTCATCTGTGTCTTTGACGAGGATGGCAATGACACAATATACACGGTAAAGCAAAATTACACATTTTAAAAACATTTTATTATAAATTCAAGTTACATAAATGTCCAGCAGCCACATCCCATAGAAATGCAGATTTCATTTCTTCATCTGTGTCTTTGACGAGGATGGCAATGACACAATATACAAGGTATAGCAAAATTACACATTATAAAAACATTTTATCATAAATTCAAGTCACATAAATGCCCACCCGCCACATCCCATGGAAATGCAGATTTCATTTCTTCATCTGTGTCTTTGACGAGGATGGCAATGACATAATATACAAGGTATAGCAAAATTACACATTATAAAAACATTTTTTCATAAATTCAAGTTACATAAATGCCCACCCGCCACATCCCATGGAAATGCAGATTTCATTTCTTCATCTGTGTCTTTGACGTGGATGGCAATGACACAATATACACGGTAAAGCAAAATTACACATTTTAGAAACATATTATTATAAATTCAAATTACATAAATGTCCAGCCGCCACATTCCATTGAAATGCAGATTTCATTTCTTCATCTGTGTCTTTGACGAGGATGGCAATGACATAATATACAAGGTATAGCAAAATTACACATTATAAAAACATTTTTTCATAAATTCAAGTTACATAAATGCCCACCCGCCACATCCCATGGAAATGCAGATTTCATTTCTTCATCTGTGTCTTTGACGAGGATGGCAATGACATAATTTACAAGGTATAGCAAAATTACACATTTTAAAAACATTTTATTATAAATTCAAGTTACATAAATGTCCAGCAGCCACATCCCATGGAAATGCAGATTTCATTTCTTCATCTGTGTCTTTGACGAGGATAGCAATGACATAATTTACAAGGTATAGAAAAATTACACATTTTAAAAACATTTTATTATAAATTCAAGTTACATAAATGTCCAGCCGCAACATCCCATGGAAATGCAGATTTCATTTCTTCATCTGTGTGTTTGACGAGGATGGCAATGACACAATATACACGGTATAGCAAAATTACACGTTTAAAAAATATTTTATTATAAATTCAAGTTACATAAATGCCCACCCTCCACATCCCATGGAAATGCAGATTTCATTTCTTCATCTGTGTCTTTGACGAGGATGGCAATGACACAATATACAAGGTATAGGAAAATTACACATTATAAAAACATTTTATTATAAATTCAAGTTACATAAATGCCCCCCCTCCACATCCCATAGAAATGCAGATTTCATTTCTTCATCTGTGTGTTTGACGAGGATGGCAATGACACAATATACACGGTATAGCAAAATTACACGTTTAAAAAATATTTTATTATAAATTCAAGTTACATAAATGCCCACCCTCCACATCCCATGGAAATGCAGATTTCATTTCTTCATCTGTGTCTTTGACGAGGATGGCAATGACACAATATACAAGGTATAGGAAAATTACACATTATAAAAACATTTTATTATAAATTCAAGTTACATAAATGCCCCCCCTCCACGTCCCATGGAAATGCAGATTTCATTTCTTCATCTGTGTCTTTGACGAGGATAGCAATGACATAATTTACAAGGTATAGCAAAATTACACAATTTAAAAACATTTTATCATAAATTCAAGTTACATAAATGCCCACCCGCCACATCCCATGGAAATGCAGATTTCATTTCTTCATCTGTGTCTTTGACGAGGATGGCAATGACATAATATACAAGGTATAGCAAAATTACACATTATAAAAACATTTTTTCATAAATTCAAGTTACATAAATGCCCACCCGCCACATCCCATGGAAATGCAGATTTCATTTCTTCATCTGTGTCTTTGACGTGGATGGCAATGACACAATATACACGGTATAGCAAAATTACACATTTTAAAAACATTTTATTATAAATTCAAGTTACATAAATGTTCAGCAGCCACATCCCATAGAAATGCAGATTTCATTTCTTCATCTGTGTCTTTGACGAGGATGGCAATGACACAATATACACGGTAAAGCAAAATTACACATTTTAAAAACATTTTATTATAAATTCAAGTTACATAAATGTCCAGCAGCCACATCCCATAGAAATGCAGATTTCATTTCTTCATCTGTGTCTTTGACGAGGATGGCAATGACATAATATACAAGGTATAGCAAAATTACACATTATAAAAACATTTTTTCATAAATTCAAGTTACATAAATGCCCACCCGCCACATCCCATGGAAATGCAGATTTCATTTCTTCATCTGTGTCTTTGACGTGGATGGCAATGACACAATATACACGGTAAAGCAAAATTACACATTTTAGAAACATATTATTATAAATTCAAATTACATAAATGTCCAGCCGCCACATTCCATTGAAATGCAGATTTCATTTCTTCATCTGTGTCTTTGACGAGGATGGCAATGACATAATATACAAGGTATAGCAAAATTACACATTATAAAAACATTTTTTCATAAATTCAAGTTACATAAATGCCCACCCGCCACATCCCATGGAAATGCAGATTTCATTTCTTCATCTGTGTCTTTGACGAGGATGGCAATGACATAATTTACAAGGTATAGCAAAATTACACATTTTAAAAACATTTTATTATAAATTCAAGTTACATAAATGTCCAGCAGCCACATCCCATGGAAATGCAGATTTCATTTCTTCATCTGTGTCTTTGACGAGGATAGCAATGACATAATTTACAAGGTATAGAAAAATTACACATTTTAAAAACATTTTATTATAAATTCAAGTTACATAAATGTCCAGCCGCAACATCCCATGGAAATGCAGATTTCATTTCTTCATCTGTGTGTTTGACGAGGATGGCAATGACACAATATACACGGTATAGCAAAATTACACGTTTAAAAAATATTTTATTATAAATTCAAGTTACATAAATGCCCACCCTCCACATCCCATGGAAATGCAGATTTCATTTCTTCATCTGTGTCTTTGACGAGGATGGCAATGACACAATATACAAGGTATAGGAAAATTACACATTATAAAAACATTTTATTATAAATTCAAGTTACATAAATGCCCCCCCTCCACATCCCATAGAAATGCAGATTTCATTTCTTCATCTGTGTGTTTGACGAGGATGGCAATGACACAATATACACGGTATAGCAAAATTACACGTTTAAAAAATATTTTATTATAAATTCAAGTTACATAAATGCCCACCCTCCACATCCCATGGAAATGCAGATTTCATTTCTTCATCTGTGTCTTTGACGAGGATGGCAATGACACAATATACAAGGTATAGGAAAATTACACATTATAAAAACATTTTATTATAAATTCAAGTTACATAAATGCCCCCCCTCCACGTCCCATGGAAATGCAGATTTCATTTCTTCATCTGTGTCTTTGACGAGGATAGCAATGACATAATTTACAAGGTATAGCAAAATTACACATTATAAAAACATTTTATCATAAATTCAAGTTACATAAATGCCCACCCGCCACATCCCATGGAAATGCAGATTTCATTTCTTCATCTGTGTCTTTGACGAGGATGGCAATGACATAATATACAAGGTATAGCAAAATTACACATTATAAAAACATTTTTTCATAAATTCAAGTTACATAAATGCCCACCCGCCACATCCCATGGAAATGCAGATTTCATTTCTTCATCTGTGTCTTTGACGTGGATGGCAATGACACAATATACACGGTATAGCAAAATTACACATTTTAAAAACATTTTATTATAAATTCAAGTTACATAAATGTTCAGCAGCCACATCCCATAGAAATGCAGATTTCATTTCTTCATCTGTGTCTTTGACGAGGATGGCAATGACACAATATACACGGTAAAGCAAAATTACACATTTTAAAAACATTTTATTATAAATTCAAGTTACATAAATGTCCAGCAGCCACATCCCATAGAAATGCAGATTTCATTTCTTCATCTGTGTCTTTGACGAGGATGGCAATGACACAATATACAAGGTATAGCAAAATTACACATTATAAAAACATTTTATCATAAATTCAAGTCACATAAATGCCCACCCGCCACATCCCATGGAAATGCAGATTTCATTTCTTCATCTGTGTCTTTGACGAGGATGGCAATGACATAATATACAAGGTATAGCAAAATTACACATTATAAAAACATTTTTTCATAAATTCAAGTTACATAAATGCCCACCCGCCACATCCCATGGAAATGCAGATTTCATTTCTTCATCTGTGTCTTTGACGTGGATGGCAATGACACAATATACACGGTATAGCAAAATTACACATTTTAGAAACATTTTATTATAAATTCAAGTTACATAAATGTCCAGCCGCCACATTCCATTGAAGTGCAGATTTCATTTCTTCATCTGTGTCTTTGACGAGGATGGCAATGACATAATATACAAGGTATAGCAAAATTACACATTATAAAAACATTTTTTCATAAATTCAAGTTACATAAATGTCCACCCGCCACATCCCATGGAAATGCAGATTTCATTTCTTCATCTGTGTCTTTGACGAGGATGGCAATGACACAATATACAAGGTATAGGAAAATTACACATTATAAAAACATTTTATTATAAATTCAAGTTACATAAATGCCCCCCCTCCACATCCCATAGAAATGCAGATTTCATTTCTTCATCTGTGTGTTTGACGAGGATGGCAATGACACAATATACACGGTATAGCAAAATTACACGTTTAAAAAATATTTTATTATAAATTCAAGTTACATAAATGCCCACCCTCCACATCCCATGGAAATGCAGATTTCATTTCTTCATCTGTGTCTTTGACGAGGATAGCAATGACATAATTTACAAGGTATAGCAAAATTACACATTATAAAAACATTTTATCATAAATTCAAGTTACATAAATGCCCACCCACCACATCCCATGGAAATGCAGATTTCATTTCTTCATCCGTGTCTTTGACGAGGATTGCAATGACATAATATACAAGGTATAGCAAAATTACACATTATAAAAACATTTTTTCATAAATTCAAGTTACATAAATGCCCACCCGCCACATCCCATGGAAATGCAGATTTCATTTCTTCATCTGTGTCTTTGACGAGGATGGCAATGACACAATATACAAGGCATAGCAAAATTACACATTATAAAAACATTTTATTATAAATTCAAGTTACATAAATGTCCAGCCGCAACATCCCATGGAAATGCAGATTTCATTTCTTCATCTGTGTCTTTGACCAGGATGGCAATGACACAATATACAAGGCATAGCAAAATTACACATTATAAAAACATTTTATTATAAATTCAAGTTACATAAATGTCCAGCCGCCACATCCCATGGAAATGCAGATTTCATTTCTTCATCTGTGTCTTTGACGAGGATGACAATGACACAATATACACGGTATAGCAAAATTACACATTTTAAAAACATTTTATTATAAATTCAAGTTACATAAATGTCCAGCCGCAACATCCCATGGAAATGCAGATTTCATTTCTTCATCTGTGTCTTTGACGAGGATGGCAATGACACAATATACAAGGCATAGCAAAATTACACATTATAAAAACATTTTATTATAAATTCAAGTTACATAAATGTCCAGCCGCCACATCCCATGGAAATGCAGATTTCATTTCTTCATCTGTGTCTTTGACGAGGATGGCAATGACACAATATACACGGTATAGCAAAATTACACATTTTAAAAACATTTTATTATAAATTCAAGTTACATAAATGTCCAGCCGCAAGATCCCATGGAAATGAAGATTTCATTTCTTCATCTGTGTGTTTGACGAGGATGGCAATGACACAATATACACGGTATAGCAAAATTACACGTTTAAAAAATATTTTATTATAAATTTAAGTTACATAAATGCCCACCCTCCACATCCCATGGAAATGCAGATTTCATTTCTTCATCTGTGTCTTTGATGAGGATGGCAATGACACAATATACAAGGTATAGGAAAATTACACATTATAAAAACATTTTATTATAAATTCAAGTTACATAAATGCCCCCCCTCCACATCCCATATAAATGCAGATTTCATTTCTTCATCTGTGTGTTTGACGAGGATGGCAATTACACAATATACACGGTATAGCAAAATAACACGTTTAAAAAATATTTTATTATATATTCAAGTTACATAAATGCCCACCCTCCACATCCCATGGAAATGCAGATTTCATTTCTTCATCTGTGTCTTTGATGAGGATGGCAATGACACAATATACAAGGTATAGGAAAATTACACATTATAAAAACATTTTATTATAAATTCAAGTTACATAAATGCCCCCCCTCCACATCCCATATAAATGCAGATTTCATTTCTTCATCTGTGTGTTTGAAGAGGATGGCAATGACACAATATACACGGTATAGCAAAATTACACGTTTAAAAAATATTTTATTATAAATTCAAGTTACATAAATGCCCACCCTCCACATCCCATGGAAATGCAGATTTCATTTCTTCATCTGTGTCTTTGACGAGGATGGCAATGACACAATATACAAGGTATAGGAAAATTACACATTATAAAAACATTTTATTATAAATTCAAGTTACATAAATGCCCCCCCTCCACATCCCATGGAAATGCAGATTTCATTTCTTCATCTGTGTCTTTGACGAGGATAGCAATGACATAATTTACAAGGTATAGCAAAATTACACATTATAAAAACATTTTATCATAAATTCAAGTTACATAAATGCCCACCCGCCACATCCCATGGAAATGCAGATTTCATTTCTTCATCTGTGTCTTTGACGAGGATGGCAATGACATAATATACAAGGTATAGCAAAATTACACATTATAAAAAAAAAATTTCATAAATTCAAGTTAAATAAATGCCCACCCGCCACATCCCATGGAAATGCAGATTTCATTTCTTCATCTGTGTCTTTGACGTGGATGGCAATGACACAATATACACGGTATAGCAAAATTACACATTTTAAAAACATTTTATTATAAATTCAAGTTACATAAATGCCCACCCACCACATCCCATGGAAATGCAGATTTCATTTCTTCATCTGTGTCTTTGACGAGGATTGCAATGACATAATATACAAGGTATAGCAAAATTACACATTATAAAAACATTTTTTCATAAATTCAAGTTACATAAATGCCCACCCGCCACATCCCATGGAAATGCAGATTTCATTTCTTCATCTGTGTCTTTGACGAGGATGGCAATGACACAATATACAAGGCATAGCAAAATTACACATTATAAAAACATTTTATTATAAATTCAAGTTACATAAATGTCCAGCCGCAACATCCCATGGAAATGCAGATTTCATTTCTTCATCTGTGTCTTTGACCAGGATGGCAATGACACAATATACAAGGCATAGCAAAATTACACATTATAAAAACATTTTATTATAAATTCAAGTTACATAAATGTCCAGCCGCCACATCCCATGGAAATGCAGATTTCATTTCTTCATCTGTGTCTTTGACGAGGATGGCAATGACACAATATACACGGTATAGCAAAATTACACATTTTAAAAACATTTTATTATAAATTCAAGTTACATAAATGTCCAGCCGCAACATCCCATGGAAATGCAGATTTCATTTCTTCATCTGTGTCTTTGACGAGGATGGCAATGACACAATATACAAGGCATAGCAAAATTACACATTATAAAAACATTTTATTATAAATTCAAGTTACATAAATGTCCAGCCGCCACATCCCATGGAAATGCAGATTTCATTTCTTCATCTGTGTCTTTGACGAGGATGGCAATGACACAATATACACGGTATAGCAAAATTACACATTTTAAAAACATTTTATTATAAATTCAAGTTACATAAATGTCCAGCCGCAAGATCCCATGGAAATGAAGATTTCATTTCTTCATCTGTGTGTTTGACGAGGATGGCAATGACACAATATACACGGTATAGCAAAATTACACGTTTAAAAAATATTTTATTATAAATTTAAGTTACATAAATGCCCACCCTCCACATCCCATGGAAATGCAGATTTCATTTCTTCATCTGTGTCTTTGATGAGGATGGCAATGACACAATATACAAGGTATAGGAAAATTACACATTATAAAAACATTTTATTATAAATTCAAGTTACATAAATGCCCCCCCTCCACATCCCATATAAATGCAGATTTCATTTCTTCATCTGTGTGTTTGACGAGGATGGCAATTACACAATATACACGGTATAGCAAAATAACACGTTTAAAAAATATTTTATTATATATTCAAGTTACATAAATGCCCACCCTCCACATCCCATGGAAATGCAGATTTCATTTCTTCATCTGTGTCTTTGATGAGGATGGCAATGATACAATATACAAGGTATAGGAAAATTACACATTATAAAAACATTTTATTATAAATTCAAGTTACATAAATGCCCCCCCTCCACATCCCATATAAATGCAGATTTCATTTCTTCATCTGTGTGTTTGAAGAGGATGGCAATGACACAATATACACGGTATAGCAAAATTACACGTTTAAAAAATATTTTATTATAAATTCAAGTTACATAAATGCCCACCCTCCACATCCCATGGAAATGCAGATTTCATTTCTTCATCTGTGTCTTTGACGAGGATGGCAATGACACAATATACAAGGTATAAGAAAATTACACATTATAAAAACATTTTATTATAAATTCAAGTTACATAAATGCCCCCCCTCCACATCCCATGGAAATGCAGATTTCATTTCTTCATCTGTGTCTTTGACGAGGATAGCAATGACATAATTTACAAGGTATAGCAAAATTACACATTATAAAAACATTTTATCATAAATTCAAGTTACATAAATGCCCACCCGCCACATCCCATGGAAATGCAGATTTCATTTCTTCATCTGTGTCTTTGACGAGGATGGCAATGACATAATATACAAGGTATAGCAAAATTACACATTATAAAAAAAAATTTCATAAATTCAAGTTAAATAAATGCCCACCCGCCACATCCCATGGAAATGCAGATTTCATTTCTTCATCTGTGTCTTTGACGTGGATGGCAATGACACAATATACACGGTATAGCAAAATTACACATTTTAAAAACATTTTATTATAAATTCAAGTTTCATAAATGTCCAGCAGCCACATCCCATGGAAATGCAGATTTCATTTCTTCATCTGTGTCTTTGACGAGGATAGCAATGACATAATTTACAAGGTATAGCAAAATTACATATTTTAAAAACATTTTATTGTAAATTCAAGTTACATAAATGTCCAGCAGCCACATCCCATGGAAATGCAGATTTCATTTCTTCATCTGTGTCTTTGACGAGGATGGCAATGACACAATATACAAGGCATAGCAAAATTACACATTATAAAAACATTTTATTATAAATTCAAGTTACTTAAATGTCCAGCAGCCACATCCCATGGAAATGCAGATTTCATTTCTTCATCTGTGTCTTTGACGAGGATGGCAATGACACAATATACACGGTATAGCAAAATTACACATTATAAAAACATTTTATTATAAATTCAAGTTACATAAATGTCCAGCCGCAACATCCCATGGAAATGCAGATTTCATTTCTTCATCTGTGTCTTTGACGAGGATGGCAATGACACAATATACAAGGCATAGCAAAATTACACATTATAAAAATATTTTATTATAAATTCAAGTTACATAAATGTCCAGCCGCCACATCCCATGGAAATGCAGATTTCAATTCTTCATCTGTGTCTTTGACGAGGATGGCAATGACACAATATACACGGTATAGCAAAATTACACATTTTAAAAACATTTTATTATAAATTCAAGTTACATAAATGTCCAGCCGCAACATCCCATGGAAATGCAGATTTCATTTCTTCATCTGTGTCTTTGACGAGGATGGCAATGACACAATATACAAGGCATAGCAAAATTACACATTATAAAAACATTTTATTATAAATTCAAGTTACATAAATGTCCAGCAGCCACATCCCATGGAAATGCAGATTTCATTTCTTCATCTGGGTCTTTGACGAGGATGACAATGACACAATATACAAGGTATAGCAAAATTACACATTATGAAAACATTTTATTATAAATTCAAGTTACATAAATGTCCAGCCTCCACATCATATTGAAATGCAGATTTCATTTCTTCATCTATGTCTTTGACGAGGATGACAATGACACAATTTACAAGGTATAGCAAAATTACACATGATAAAAACATTTTATTATAAATTCTAGTTCCATAAATGTCCATCCGTTAATTCCCATGGAAATGCAGATTTCATTTCTTTATCTGTGGCTTCGACGAGGATGGCAATGACACAATACACAAGGTATAGCAAAATTACACATTATGAAAACATTTTATTATAAATTCAAGTTACATAAATGTTCACTCTCCACATCCCATGGAAATGCAGATTTTATCTCTTGCTCTGTGTCTTTGACGAGGATGCCAATGCCAGAATATACAATGTATAGCAAAATTACACATTGTTAAAACATTTTGTTAAAAATTCAAATTACATAAATGTCCACCCTCCACATCCCATTGAAATGCAGCTTTTATTTCTTAATCTGTGTCTTTGACGAAGATTGCAAGGACATAATAAATTCAAGTTACTGAAATGACCGCACGCCACGTCCTGTATAAAAGCGGATATCACTTCATCATCATCTGTTTTTTTTTTTTTAATGACAAAGGTACAATTGAAGACATGACAAAAATGCACAACAGAAGGACATTGTATAATGAATACAAGTCACAAAAATCCCCATGCGCCTCATTATGGGGAAGTACATATTTCATTTCTTTATTTGTTTTTTAGATGTTTTTAGCAATTATTAACTATTTCAGATATTACAAAACCACTTAATAGAAAAAGATTTGATTATGAACACGTTACATAAATCCCCGCCTAACACTTCCAATAGAATTACAGATTGCATATCTTTACCTATTTCCGTAATGAGTATTGCAGTGAAACAATTTACAAGATATGGCAAAAATACTCGAAGTAATTACTTTGTTTTATGAACAGAAGTTACACAATTTTCCGCGAGCCACATAACACAGAAATTCATTTATTTCGTATAAGAAGATGTGAATGATAAAATATACACTATATAAAAAAAATACACAACAGATAATCATCTGTATCCCTCTTTCAGCATGAATTTAAATTAATTAAATGTCCACTCGCCACATCCATTACAAATACAGTTTTCACTTTTTCATATGTTTACTTCACTAATTTTGCAATGATACAATCAATTTGCAAGGTATGACAAAATAATATTACATAATAAATTTTTAATATGAATAGAAATTACGAAATTGACAGACACATCCCACATAAATGCAGATTTTATTTCTTCATATGTTTCTTAGATGATGTTGGCAATGATACAATATGCACTATATAACAAAATTACAGAAAAACTTTTTTTATGAATACACGTTACACATATGTCCGTTTGCCACATCCTATAGAAATGCAGATTTCATTTTTTTATGTGTTTGTTTTTTGTTATGTCAAAGATTCACTCTTTAAGATATTAGAAAAATATTATAATAGAAAGCCATTTTATTATGAATACAAGTGACATAAATGCCCACCCCACATATCGCATCGAATTTTAGATTTTCGTTTTTTCTGTTTCTTTGATGAAAATTTGGAAATGATAGAATTTACAAGATATGAAACAAATATACGCAATAGAAAATCTTTTTTTTATGATTGCAAGATTCATAATAAGGCATCTCCTTACATCCTATAGAAACGATTTTATACTTCTTCATCAGTTTCTTGAATGAAAGACATACTTATAAAAAAGTACAGAGTGTGATACTGAGCATTTATATAAAATAGATACTTTGTATATATAGAAATATTATATAGTCCCCCTACACATCCTAATTCAAAACTTCTTCTTCTTGATACGTTTTTTCTGACTGAGCGTTATACAAAACATGAGGAGTGGGAAATATTATGTGAAAGTTTTTAATGATGCGATTTTAAAATTCATGATCTCGGATTTTGACATTTAAAGCCTCTTGGTTGGTAATGTTTAAGAATGCTTTAAATGCAATTATGAAATGTTTTTAACACTTTGATTCGTTTGTGAAGTTTTGGAGCTAATGATTAAATAACATTGATGGATATGGTTTGTTTTATTTAGATCTATATATATATATATATACCGAAAAAACTGTGTCTATAATCCTAAAGAGAAAAGTAATAAATTTGGATACTCACTGCTCTGTCATCATTTGTGTATGCTTTGCTGTTCCATGTTGTTTTATGTGAATTGATAGTATTGTTATCAAATGCGGAAATTTTGAGTAATTGTAGTCCTGAAAATGTATCTACTGTTAGAATTGTATCTTAAGAATTCGATTCAAGTATTTAATTTTACACAGAATATGATGTTTTCAACCGATTTTGTTACTCCCTTCTGACGCGTATGGTTGCTTAGTTTCACAGAAAATTGAGAAGTATTGAGAAAACCTGAAATAGTGACAAATTTTAGAAGAACGTTTCTAAAATATCTTGAAGTACATATGATAATTATGTTGAAATATTTTACCTACCTTATCGTTTAACCTCCTCTGCTTCATTTTTGCTTGAAAATCGGACGTATAGTACATTTGGGCCCGGTTTTATAGCAAATTACAAAATCCACGATTTCTGAAATAACCTTCAAAACCACGTTAGTGCATACAGTCGTGATTTAGATTCATCTATAAATTGTTTTCCACATTATGATGAGGTATTGGAGTTGACGAAAAAGAAAGGAAGGAAAATTACTAGATAGTGTTTGCTTGATTTAGATCTCCAAATGTAGTTAAGACACTGTGTGTTGAATACTAAAGATAACAGTAGTAAATTTCATTACTCACTAAGTTGTCGTCATCATTTTAGGCTTTATTGTTGCACGCTGTTTGATGTGGATGGATCGTATAGGAAAAACATTCAGTAAAGATTCAAAATGAGAAACTGCTAGTCGTTTTTATCGTTTTGAAACTTTCTCCATCTTCAGAATGTAACAGCGATAGGTTCTGTATAAATATTTGTGCTCACTGAATTTGGAGTGTTAGGTATTCTACTTTATGTGTTTATATTGTTGTATCAACTTAATTTCAACCATACAAAAGAAACCTGCAATCAGAATTCTCTTGTAAAGAATATCTCAAAGATAATCTTAATTCTAGAAGAATTATATAAAACTTTATGTACTCACAGTGTCTTTCACTCTTCAGTGCTTGATCCCTTATGAATCCGGGTCCGGACATGGATGTTTGTAGGCTTATGTTGTAAAGGCGGCTGTTGCTCCTTACATCTGTCTTGGCCGAAAGTCCTCACGTCGGGTTGGTGTGGAAGTTTGGAGAGTGGGGTGCCAGCTCAGATTTTGCTTCGTCATCTGACCGTGGTTCAAAATTACGAGGTGTTGTCCTCGGATCTTTCCGTTAAGGGATTGATCACGGAGCGTCATCAATAGCCCATTGTGTTGCTCTAGTACGACGTTAATTTAAGAAATTAACAATTAACAATTTACCTTGATCCTTTACTTGAACCTTTGAGATAGTACGAGTAGCAGAAACTGTCTGTCGAGGTTTTATAGTAAAAGAAATACGTCTGAAATTTTTATAATTATTTAGCTTTGATAAAAATTCAAATGAATTTATGAGTCTACTCATAGCGCAAGGTGTTAGTTTCAAATTAAATTGATTTATGCTTCGTATTCATAAATATATCGTTTCATAGGGAATTAAGTGGTAAAATAGCTCATCCATATTTTTAAAAGGAAAATTAATAAATAATATTTACGACACCTATAAATTAACTGAAACTTGAGAACAATATGCTGAAGAGAATAGTACTGAATTATTGCACTCTTTGTGCCGATGTGATCGTTTTCGGCCTTGTTTTTCCATATTGTTGTATGCAATTCAAAACAATATGGTATAACTTCAAAATTATGAGTAATAGCCTGTAAGGTACCTCAAACCTTTGATATTTCTGAAATTAAATCAATTAATTAATCTTTACAAATTGGTATTCTATTGAATATATCCTCATTGTTAACTTAACTTCAAGCTTCAAAGTGTATATATTTTCTTATACTTATATACGTATATTTCCGATTACCTTGTACTATGCCGGTCAAGTGATTAAGGTGTTATCCTCAAATCAGAATTTTCTTGTTTCGAATTCGGGGCAGGCATGGATGTTTGTAAGCGTATGGTGTAGAGACAACTGGTGCACCTTAAATCTGTCGCGGCCGTAAGTCATCACGTTGGGTTGGTGTGGAAGTTTGGAGAGTGGAATACAAGCTCATGTGGTGTCTCTTCATCTGACCGTGGTTCAAAATTACGTAGTCTTGTCTTCGGGTCTTTCCCTTAGAGCATTGATCCCGGACCGTCGTCAATACTCCGTTGTGTTACTCTAGTACGACGTTAATTAAAAATTACTAATTAGCATTACCTGGTATTATGCCCGGGAGCAGAACGTGCTTAAAACTGCGACGTACGTCGCAAAACAAGCAAAGTCTTTGCAGAACGATTTTTCCGTAATTTTATTAAAATTTGGCCGATTTTTTTTTCTATTATAAGTTACGATGTTCTCTCGTGCAAAGCGTTCTCCTTGCTCCACCTTTTCTTATTTTCTAGATACGGAACAACCTCCATACACCGCCCAAATTACCACAAACACTTATAAATAACACATCTTCTATTTCAATGACAAAATATTTAACTTCAAAAGTTATCGACAGAATTGCAAATTCTGGAAGGATGCCTCGGTTTTAAATAAAGTTTTGATGTTTTATTATGAATATGTAACACATATTTAGCCGATATTTATGTTTTACGTCTGTTTTTGATTTTACTGCAGTTATCAAAATTCTGCCAAATGCCTGCAGAACAATTTCAATTACTTGGAGTTGTGTTGCAGAGCACTGAATATAACTCTGCACCTGGGGTACTGTGTAATGCAACTTATTCACTAGTGAACTGCAATATATGAGGGAAACAAATTTTGTATGCAATAACTGTATGTAATAATATAAATTTTGTTCGCATCTTAAGATATGAATGTTTGGCTTGCGTAGCGAAATTCAGATTGTTGTAGTAGCAGAAAGCGAAAATTGTATACTTGAAGGGAAATCGCAGTTAATAAGCGACGGTGGTCCTTTACTGTACGAGTATGTTCAAGCGCTGACCACTAAGATCAAACAGGTCTGTGAAAACACCTATTAGTTAGAAATTTTTGATTTCTATTTCAATCCAGGATGGGACTGTAAGCCCACAGGATTGCAATATCTGGATAACGAGTTTAAAAAAATTAATAACTAGAACTTCACGTAAACGAGAGAGGCTGCTAACTCAAGGGAAAGTTCCCTGAGCGACACTCTCTATATAAACTGGCCGTAAACTTATAGATCATGAAAATATACATTTCTGGCTAAAAATACAAATAATATGTTGAAACCAAAGCAAATCAATTAAATGTTAGGGAACGTATGAATACAAGCTAATGTATTAGTTAAGAGGAGTAGAACAAAAGAGAGAGAGAGAGAGATTGAGAGAGGAAACCATCGGTTTTATCGCGCTCAACAGTGGAAGATTCTTTTGATAACATTTGGTGGCCATTCTCATCATGCTTGCTGAGGTCTACTGTACAGTGAATTTCTGTAACGTAAGCTATAGTTAGCATAATAATATCATAGTGAATAAGCCACACCAGACTATACGATTGAGTGTAAGACGGTAAGAGGATGTCACCGGGGATTCTGTAGCGTTATCCTATGGTGAAACCTCGTCGCAGACGCAATCTTGGAATTTGCTTTACTGAGTGGGTGTTGGTTCATAGCACATGCAGACGACTTGATGCTGACTGTCACAAAGGAGAGTATAACAGAAATGGAAAGTATGGGAAACGAGGCGATCAAACCATTATGACTTTTGGTCATGAATTTGAACTTCGGCTTAACGCTGCCAAGATCAAATCATTGACCATTTTCATTCAAATTCGCGACAAACGAACAGTTCTTTTGTCGTATGGGATGGTAAAATGATGTAAATGAGGTTTGCATTCTATTTTAGAGGTAAAAAAAAGGCAGACACAGTCACTGGTCTTTACACTAACAAGTTTACTATGTACTTTAGTTAGAATATGGCTATTGAAAGGAATATACATGAACGCAATAGAACCTACTGTTCTCTTTGGACAATATGCATGGAGTGCATGAATGAATCTGAAGGATTTCCGCGGATCCTTTAAAATAACAAAATGGCCGACCTTGATCCTAATCTCAAGGTGCTTCCGGATGGTGTCTACAAGTATAATGCGAGTTCTTGTAAGAACTTTGTCGTTCAATCTAAGCTCAATTAAAGTATACTCCACTCCACCCTCACAAAAATCGAATCAGGGTGATGATTAACTAGTAAATGATTTAGCAGTCATTTTTTGAAAGAAAAAATTGATAATTGTAAATAAATCCCCAAGTAGAATGGCATGAGCGTGAGTATCCTTCGACGTTTCACCTCCGGAAGGTACAGAGACTCGTATATATCTATTTACAGATGGTTTCAGCATAGACGGCAAATTAAGCACCACATTTGTAGTTCTATGCCACGTAGCTAGTATATAAACATATTCTCATTTAATCTTTTAGGAGGAACTTTCAGCCCTTGAAAATGTATTGGAGTGTTTTAAATATAGAAACCTAATCCGTGCATAGAAAATCAGGCATATTTTCACAGACAGTTTCTCCGAGATTACAAGCTCTAAGGGACTCGAACCATTCTATTCCACAAATACATAGGATAATATCACTGCAGTGTAAAGTCTACTAACCCCACGCAACCTCCATGGCATTGCTTTTAAAATGTGAGAAATGACAACAATGTGTAAAATGTGAGAAGTGAACAACATCTGAAGAGGAGCGTTTCACAAGCCAATGTATAATCAAGCCAGATATCAAGATGCATCTGTAAGATAATTTCTAAACTAGTTACTCACTAACCACGAGAGGTTCCAGCAATACTTTTCTTGATGGCAATACCGATATCTGACACCTCTTTAGGTGGTGAAGTAAGTGATTATCTTCAATAAATACCAGACTGCAGACCAACAGCGCGAAAGACTAGAATTCATAAGATATCAACCTAGTGACATAAATTAATCCCTTGATGTGCCTCCAAGTAATAATCCTCTTGGGTCAATTGTGCGTGTTAAATAACACCTAGTATCCCGCCCATAGTTAGGGAACTAGCTCAGGCAACAGACCCAAGATAAGGCCTGTTGGTCCACGTAAATCTAAAACTAGTAATGATTACCGAAATAAGATATAGATGTCATGTAGAAATTTCATGTTGAATAAAGCTTGAGTCATACACAGGCTATAAAAATGGTAGAACGAACAGGTAATGGATTGTCGAATTGCTTCACAAGAAAGCTAAGACACAATTTCAGTTCATAAAGCACGCATTATAATGTCTGAAAACTGCGGTATTTTATATGTGTAGAAAAACTTATGAAATCTAATGTAACTTAAGTACTCACTGCGTTGATGACCTCTATTGCGATTCCGACGGTCCATGGTGTCCATTGGGTGGATGCGTCTATATTCATGTCGAAATCAGTAACAAATTCAATGTGTAGATTAGCAAATCAGTATGGAAACACAAGGATTCTGAAAGAAATTGAAATAAATTTGATCTTAAATTAAAAATATAATTACATATGTAGGTGATAGCACATATAAGAGGTATTGGTCGCAAAAAGAAAGCGTAACTGAAAATATACATGATGTAAATAAAAATAATCTGGTCAATTGTATGAGTTTAACCCATAATACTTATTATTACTATCACTGATATAAATAATTATGAACTGAGTATTAAGCATATACACACAGTTATACAAAAATTTGTTCAGAAAGTCTCTCAAAATCAAAATCATGAAATTGAGTTCTATAATATTTATAGATACGTTATGGATCACATTATTATTTAAATACAAAATTAAGAAGATAAATACTGTGATTCACAGGGAAAATACAATTAAGGAAAAATGACCATGAAAGATTAGTGGTTAATACCACTAGAGATAACTTTAACTTACCTTAGGATGAAATAATTGTTCTATACTTCCCATCAGCAGTTTGGACAAACTTTTTTTCGACGCTTTAGAAACACAACCGAAGGAAAATGAAAATGGCGTCGTTTGATCATATTATGCTTAACTCCAAGTACTATTTGATTGTTAGGTTATCATTGTTAAAAATAAATTACATTACATTGTTTCAAAGTTTTGATTGTTGTCATCATTGTTAAAAAATTGTATTACACTGTTTCAAACCATTGTTGTGTTTTACTTTTTTGCTGTGAATTACAGAACCTTGAGCCTTTAAAGGGTGCTAGATTTTCTAACACCAAAATATATCGAAAAATTGCTTCAAAAATATCTAAGCTTTAAAAAAGGAATTCAAATCAAATTCTTCAGACAGCAAAGCTAATTTTGTTTTCAGTTATGATAGTTTTTAACGGAGTTGTGTGGATAACCAGTATAATGGGTCTACTACAGAATACTTTTTCTCTGAGACATGTTGACATTCCATTGATTTGCGTATCGCTTATTTGTTGAGTTTCTTTTTTATCATTAATTAAATTAATGATAAAAAAGTGGGGATAATTCTTGTAACCTGTTGTATGAATAAATATATAAGCAAATGAGAAATTCGTCACGCTTCCTAATTTTAAGATTTCGGTTTAAATTGTTGCTTAAACTATGCGTTTTTACAAACTTTTAGATAGTTTAGTACAATTTTATTTTATTTTCACAAATTTATAAAAGGCCAAAAACAGTTAATTTTATTGATATGTATGCAAACTATTATTTCACTTACAATGATGACAGGATGTAGAAAATATGTGTTTGGGACCAATCAATTTGTGCACAAAATTTTCTGAACAGACTTTCTATCAATTTGAAGATATACTATTTATTAGCTTCAAACCTCAAAGGAATTGTAATTGCCCTACTCTCAGAAATGGGACGAGCCCGCAATTGCAAGAGAAAAAGCCAAAAGTAAGGTTTGGGAGTTACAAACTTATTTTAAAAGAAAACACGTGTACGCGCTTTCTCATAGCTACAGGTCCTGCGGACCACCCAGATGTTTAATCTCCAAGCCCGATCGTACCTTCAGTGGTCTCGGACTAGAGAACTGCCGATGATTACTAATGCTGTATCTATCTATCTATCTATATCTTAATATGTAGCTAGGTCATCGCAACTATGCATATCTTAGGTAAATATTGATTAAAAGACAAATTCAAGTAATGTCTTTAATTCTTAAAAATAAAGTTACACATAATTATTCAGGATACTTTCATTTTAAGGTCTCTTTTTTACAGTCTGGATACATCTTAATATGTTCTTGCACACAGCGTAATAAGAACTGTTTCTGTTCTTCTTCTGCGGTAATTGAACCATGGAAGTCTTGCATTAGCTTAACAGCTCTTTCAGCTGTGTCATTTACTGCTTTTAAGCTAAAATTCTTATTTTTAGCTTCCACAAAGGCTGCATTTTCTTCCCAATAGGAAATCACTCAATGATTTCCCTAAAACAATAAGAAAAATTAGTATCACAAGAAAATTAACAGAATTTAAAATAACAGATCAAAGAAAACTCTCATCGTATAAAAATACAGCCATCTCTTCCTTCGATGGAACATATATCTTCCCAAAATCATATTAACTTTCTCTTTGTAAGTTCGCTACAATATTCGCCTTGGTTTGTTTATAAACAATAGCATCAAAGAGTGATAATACGGCTATTTCCTCTGATAAATACCACTGGTGTTGACTGAACTTGCTCAGGGTCGCTTTGGAAATCAATTTGTTAACTGTTTCATACTCTTTTAACGTCTTTAAAAAACGCAAATCTTGATTCGGCGCCTTCACCACTAAACTGCATCCAAGCCAGGGCATCACATAAACTGCCACAATAGAAAAACAAACATCTTGTTACTTTCATTTGTCCTCAACGCTCATTTTGAACTGAGACTGCAGTAAATATATTTTCAAAGAGTAAATAGCTTTTGCCATCCGTCGTTCTGGATGCATTGCGCCAGGAGGTCTGATTTTAATCTCAAGAAAATAACATATAGTTCGATCAGTTCCCGATAATCATCACGTATAAGGAATTTTTGCAATTCGTGGTTAAATAACGTCACCAATCCGTTAATGGTCGCGTCAAAAAGATGCTGTTTGGCAAAATCTGTGCATGTTTCGATAGCATTAGGATTAATGTTTTCCAGTTGTCTCTGAACTTTTTGATCAGTGAAATATCGGGACTGCTTGCGACTTGGAGGATCTTTGTTTATAATGCACTTTTCAGAACCAGTTCATAAACATGATGACGGCAAGCAAAGAGTAAGAATTCTCTTTCTAGATTTTTTTCTAAAAGCACACCAACTCCATTCAAGCGTCCTGCAATAGATGCTGTCGTATCACAGCACATTATTTGAACCTTATCATTAAGGTTCCATTCATAAAGTGCATTTGAAACTGCTTAAGTTTGATTTTTGCCTGAAGAGCTGTCCAGTTTTGGTACTGCAAGAAGTTGCTCCTTATCTCCAAATGAAATAAGGATAGGCAGGCGTTCTTTAGAACTTCTCACATCCAGCCCTGATAACAATTTTTCATCGTAATGAATGGTTACTACTTCGGGCACGTTATTCTGAAAATCGGAATTTATGGATTCCGCTTTAACCTTTCTCAATGACTCACCTCATCAACCAAGAAAATGCTTTTTTTTACTGCTTCTCAGTTCCATTGACATCTTTGAAATATAAAACAATGCGAGTTAATTACCCGACAAGCCGAGAGTAAAGCCCTGTTTATCAAGACTCAGGGTAGAAGCGCCGCACGAAGAGATTCAAGTCCAACGTTACGAATTCCTCTACCGGTATAGTGGTTAAGGTGTTAGACTCTAGATAGGAAGGTTCCTGGTTCGAATCCGGGTCCGGGCATGCATGTTTGTAAGCGTATAGGGTACAGTAGGCTGGTGCACCTTAAACCTGTCGTGGCCGAAAGTCATCACATTGGGCTGGTGTGGAAGTTTGGAGAATGGGGTGCCAGCTCAGGTGTTGCTTCGTCATCTGACCGTGGTTCCAAATTACGAGGTGTTATCCTCGGATCTTTCCCTTAAGGGATTGATCCCGGACCGTCGCCAATAGCCCTTTGCATTGCTCTAGTACGACGTTAATTACAAATTACCAATTACCGCTCCAACAGAAATTCACGACTTATAGCAACGCTGCGTGTTTATGTTTTCCTAAGAAGCGCATCAACTCTAACAATCCATCTCGTGATCGGTTATTTGAACTAAATTCTGGTGGTAGTACGTGGCGTATGACGCATTTGACTGCTCTGGAACCAGTATGCTAAGAACACCCGCCTCAACTGACAGAGCAAGCACGGCACACGCGCGGCACCTGCGACGCAACTTGAACGAACATGTTTCCATGCAAGTCGGCACGGGTTGC
The DNA here is from genome assembly GCA_947359465.1 of Metellina segmentata. NCBI lineage: Eukaryota > Metazoa > Arthropoda > Arachnida > Araneae > Tetragnathidae > Metellina > Metellina segmentata. The sequence continues at coordinate 92,360,863 of OX375876.1, forward strand.
AGTGCTCCAAATAAGGTAAAAATTTATTTTCGAGTGTTTTAGGGTCAAATGAACAAAACTAGAACCTATGCGTTAGAAAATAAAAACTTTGAAAAATAAGGGACACCCTACTGAGCACGTATTGCCTATTCGATTCCTGTCGGAACATCAGAGTCCGTCTCTGTACGTTAGCGTTCGCTCCTCGCGCAGCCCATAGGAGGTAGAGGGCGCTGGTGATGAGAAGTGAGGGAGGGTTTTATACTTTCACCTCTACAAATATATTATATCGTTTTCCCATCCTGCGAATCTGATTATTTTGAGTGGAAATCAATTTTGAAATTTCAGTTTAATCATGCCTTTCTTCTATACAGAAGTTTCTTAATTTACATATTCTGAGATAACAATTTTCTGAGTGTATCCCTAATTCATCGAGGGTAGTTTACTGATTCGGAAATTTCTAGTTGACAGTTTGGTCTTGAACATTGTATTTTTCTTTCGTCACCAAAGTGATCGTCGACTCGGTCCCGCTTACTCAAGATGTTACCAAAGTGAACAGTGTATTATCCACACCAACTCAACAATTACATCCAAGCTCAAGAACATCAGAATGTAACCACTTACTTTCAGTTTTTCATTTTTCTTTCTGTCTCTCTGGTCTCTCTTTCTGTCTAATCGACCCTAAATCAATAAAAGTTGATGGTTGAGTAACGAAAACTTCATATTTCCGTAAGGTTTTGCGATGAAAAATAATGCTAATAGTGTTAAATAACTGTGAGGTGCAAACCCTTTTCTAAATTTTTAGAATTATTGACAATATTGACGCTAGGCCTTGTATGGGAGTTGGGCTAAAGCGTCCAAATTATTGAGTGGAGTATTATTTCAGTGTTGCCTATATGTTCAATGCCGCATTAATAAATAGACTGAGTTTGCTGCAGCATAAAGAGATGATTAGTTGAAAAGTGGTAAAATTTGGTATTTTTCACCAAAAGAAAATAAATTTTTTATATGTTCTAAAGTTAAACATTTGCTTTTTGAAAAAACTTCAAAGCAAAACATTCAAATCAGTGAGTAGTTTTGCAGATGACAAAGGTCTGGCATAAATTCCAACACATTTCGTGTACTTACGTTTGTTCTATGAATTGAGAAGAAAAGCGCATAAATAAAGAAAACAACAAGAAGATCAACAGTAGAAATACAGAAGAAACAACAGTGGAAATTTAGAAGGAACAACAGTAGAATAGTAATTCTTTTTGAAATCCCTTCCTGATCTTATACCATATTTTCACTGATCCATCCTTCGTGTAGCAAAATATAACCATAGAATGACAAACTAAACAAAACTATATTCTCATTGTATATTTTGGTTACACAATGACTGTATAGTGTCGTGTTCTGTACCGTCTTCCTATGGTTCCTACTAATGTGTTCACATGTCCTTTCGCTTTACTCATATTTTCTTAGTCATACGAATTATATAACTACAATTCTCAAAATCAAACAAAATTAACCTCATATAACGCACAAAATATAAACTAATGTAAATCGTGTTTATAAAAGCATAGGAATAAAAAACCGAAAAAGAATAAAAATGAAATAATTATAATTAAAATAATAGTTTACCCATGAGAATATTAATGATTCATGCCCAGACTACGAAGCGATAATCTGATTTTCATGACGTAAAAAATATCTAAGACTACGATTTTTAAGTTGAATTTAACTTTTCTTTCATTAAGTGTTGCAAGAATGTACCTCCAGGGCTGCTTTTCAGAATAGGCAGGTTGTAACTTTGTTTCATTAGTAGCATATTTGAGTTAAAAGTTTATTTTATACAGCTAATGAAACTGAAAAAAATGTGATCCTAAACATAAATATATCATGCAACTGTTGAATGGACAACATAAATTTATTTTCATATAATATCCTTCGAGGATATGGGCTGAGATTGCCCAGTGGGAAGAATAACGGATTAGCAAGCTGAGGGTATGAGTTCGAAACAAGGTCCAATCATAGACTACTGCCTCATGACAAATTTGTCGTGGTTTCAAATGTCCTTACGTTGACGTGGTAATCAAACTCGGTCAACAGTATCCACAATCTGCACAAAATTAATTTAAATCGGCAGACAAATTACAATTATTAATAAAAGCGGATACAAATATTGTACAAGGGCTGCTCAATAAAAAATTACCATAGATGTTTTAAAGGTGATTAAAAATCAAGAAAAATAAAATTCATATTGAAAGTGTAGCGGGATAAGTGGAGAATAGATAGGGCAAGATTCACGGTCATGTCATTGCTGAGGTCTTGACAGTCGTCCAAGAATGCCTAGTTTTACTTTCGCCTACGGCAAAAATGGATTCGACAAGCTAAGGGTAATACACTTAATTGAAATTTTGTTTTCGTCTTAAAAAATCGTCAGCTGAAGTCTGTGATGGGCTACAGGAAAATTATGGGGAGAGTCACGTGTGTTCCCCATCCTCCATATAGTCCTGATTTAGCATGCAATATTTTTCTTTTCCCGAATTTGAAGAAACACCTCTGTGAAAAGCGGTTTTCATCACAGGCAATGATAAAAGTTGCGTAGACGATTTTGAAGGACCTGTCAAAAAAATGGCTTCCAGCATTTGTTTGAAGTTTGAAAAAGAGGTGAGGTAAGCGCATTGTATGTAATGGGGAGTATTTTGAGAAAGACTATAAAAATTGTGGAGGATTAGTGCAGAAAATTATTTATTATTTATTTATGATCATTCTTTATTGAACAGCCCTCGTAAACTACCTGGATTTAATCCTGGTACGTAATAGCTTAAATTCAGCAAGAACACCAAGCTTTCAACATAACAAAATGGCAAAAGGGAATTGTTCTAAAACTGAATATGTATAAAGAACCAAACGCAATACCCAAGAGCATAAATACAAGTAGTCACACCTCATTAAGACAAATTTCTCGTGACCGTAAAAAATTCATATTAACTGTAGTTTATACTATCTGAATTCATAAAAAGCATATTTCAACAATAAAATAAAATATTACGGTATTTTATATTTCTTTCTGTATAATTTGTGGTTCATGGATCAAGGATCATTTTCATACTTCTTGGATAAATAGTATTATTCGTCACAAATATTCTACAGATGATACTTGATTTAAATAATTCTTGATTACCCCCACATATATTTATTGACAACATAATTTGTGTCGTGAAATAGTTTGTTTATCGAATTTTAATTTTTTCGAGACATCCTTTCAACAATCTTTGATGCAGCCAATGCAAAACTGAAAAGATAAATTTTTACTGCCTAACAAAAAGTAATGAACAATTTCTAAGCCAGTAGTAGCTTTTAAATGCATACTATTCCTTGGACCGTTGGAAAATATTCATTTATCCCTTCTTTACTCTATTCAACAAATAAATCTTCCACGAAATCAGAGTCACTGAATGTTTCTGTATATATATATATATATATATATATATATATATATATATATATATATATATATATATGTAGGAATACTAGACAACGGTAGTTGTCTACTAGTCTGGAAAGAACTCATTATAAGAGCAACGAGACTGGTAGGAGTCAGTTGCATTGTAGTAGGAATGCAAGGCAAGACTGTCACGAGCCAGTCACATTCCGGTATTCAGTTACGAGAAAATTAATAGAACAGACACTTTTTTCCCTGGACGCCATTGAGAGCTGACGTATTTTTTCCGAACAGAGACGACTGCTGCAGTTAATGACGGAACTGTTTTAAAAGATAACTCAACTGTACATAATAATTGTGGATATTTATTCATTAAATGTCAATGTGCTGTAAGATTCGAAGTCTTTAATATAGACCTTACCAAACAGAACAACACGAATCTTACAAAAAATGAGGGTTCGGCCGCGATGTGAAAAACCGTTGACGACCGCGACGATTCTCCTCCTTCGTACGAGGGCGTGAACCCCCTTCCGCTCCAACTAAGGGTAGCGACGACGGATTAGCAGACCCCGAAAGCAGTGACGATTGAACCGGCCGGCGGAATGTTTTGACTACCTATGCAAACCTGGACTTGTGTTTTAATCATCTGCAAGAACAGTTTCATGACTTCTCCTGACGTGGTGCTGATGATAGACTGAAACGACAAAAAAAAAAGAAGACGCGTAGACGAAAAAACGCGTAGACGCAAAAGACGAGCTGACGGAAAAGACGGATAGAAGGAACTTTAGAAACTGTGAGTACAGAATTTTGTTTTACTTGATGACATGGCATATTTAACTAAGGCCCGAAAAGCAGATTTGCTAACATTGATTGACGAATTAGGCCTGATAATGCCAGCGAATCCCAAAGTAGCGCAGTGCTCGAAACTTATAATAGATTCTGAAAATTATGACGAGGAGATAACAAAAAATCTGTTGAGCGTTATTATAACTGAACGCGCAGAGAAAATTGAAGCCGAAAAACGCGCAGAGAAAATTGAAGCCGAAAAACGCGCAGAGAAAATTGAAGCCGAAAAACGCGAATTCGAATTAAGGAAACTCGAAATCGAAACTGCTAACGGACAAGGCAACAGTTATGGTAAAACTACCAGCCTATACAATAACGATTTATTGAAATTGATTAACCGTTACGAGACGAATAAGGATATTAGCTGTTATTTAACTTTATTTGAAAGACAGATTAGTCGTATCGAAATACCAAAAACGGAATGGGTTACACATTTGTTGGGTTTACTCCCATTGGATTTGGCTAATCTTATCACGCGTGAGCCTGACGAAAAGGCTAATGTCTATGAAAATGTCAAGAGATTATTGTTGAAACGTTTTAAATTAAATCCGGAACAATTTAGGCAAAATTTCCTTTCGCATAGAAAAGAAGCGTCTTCTACTTGGAATGACTTTGCTCATGATCTGAAAAATTTCTTTGAAGAATGGACGAGTGGGTTGGAAGTATCAAATTACCAAGACCTTAAAGAACTCATGATTACCGATCAACTAAAACGAAAAATACCCAATGACGTTCGAGACCATTTTATAGACGAGCTACCGAAAATAACGAAAATAGACCAATTCGTCAATAAATTAGACGAATATGAAGCGGCTCGATGTCATTTAAAAACCAATATAGATTCGAAAACATCAGACGATAAATATAAGAAGCGTTTCAATAGGGATTTTAACAAATTAAAGCCTCGATCTTTCGTGCACCCTGAACAAACTAACACCAATCATATAAAATGTTACAACTGCAATGAATATGGACATAAGTCGATAAATTGTGAAAAGAAAACTGAGGGTGTGAGATGCTTTAAATGTAAAAATTATGGGCACAAGGCCGACGTGTGTCCCAAAAGAGATGTAAATAGAACTTTAATTAATAGCCCTTTTAATTCTCGTACTAAGCTAAGAAAATATGTTGAAATGTGCGGGAAAAGATCTAATGCGCTAATCGACACAGGAAGTGATGTGTCAATGATAAAATATGAATTTTATGTTGAAATTGGATCCCCAAAATTGAGTTTTGATAATGTGACTTTAATGGGTATAGGAGCAGAACACATTTCTCTTCTAGGTTTCTTTTCTACTGAAATTATTATTGATGACTGCATTATTGTTACTGATGTTTATGTTTTAAAAAATTTACCTGATCATATTGTTCTTGGGTTCGATTGCATAAATAAGTTAAATCTTACTTTATCAGAGAGCGGAATTCATGTTTTGAGCAGACGCGATAATTTTCGAGTGAATTACGCAAGAATTGTTAATTTAGCGAACACTTCAGATTCAACTAAAATTCAAACCGGAACTCATCTCGAAGTAACTAATCGTCTGGAACCAAACACTAAGTTGGTGACAAAACGAACCATAGCAGAGGATAACAAATTTCTAAATCCAATTCCTAAAGAGGACGTTCCATTATACACTTATCACATTGATTTCATAGGTCCGTTACCTTCAACATCTAAGAACTATCAGCATATCTTTACGGTAGTAGACGCATTCACAAAATTCACTTGGTTATATCCTACCAAATCTACGACATCAGGTGACGCAATAAATAAACTCAAACAACAACAAAATAGTTTTGGAAATCCTGCGAGGATAATCTCGGATAGAGGATCCGCTTTTACATCTAAAGAATTTACAGATTTTTGTTGCGAAAACGGGATTAAACACCTAAAAATCACAACAGGAATCCCAAGAGGCAATGGACAAGTAGAAAGAATGCACAAAACCCTGATTTCAGTGTTATCCAAACTTTCAATTGAAGAACCGATCAAATGGTTCAAACACGTTGACGCCGTACAAAGAATACTCAATAGTACAACCTCCAGAAGCACAAGATGGACACCCTTCGAACTTTTGACAGGTGTGAAAATGCGAAACAAAGAAGATCTCAAGATAGTCCAGCTTTTAGAAGAAGAATATACTGAAGTTTTTCTAGAGAAGAGGAAGAAATTAAGAGACGATGCCAAAGAGAATATCCTAAAAATTCAGGAAGAGAATAAAAGAACGTACGATAAGAAGAGGAAGAAACCTCATCAATACAAAGAGGACGATCTTATTGCTATTCAGCGGACTCAATTTGGTGTCGGAATGAAATTACGACCGAAATTCTTAGGACCATATCGAGTGAAGAAAGTGAAACCCCATGATCGCTATGACGTTGAGAAAGTTGGAAACCATGAAGGACCGAACTTGACGTCGACAGCAGCTGACCATATGAAGTCGTGGTTCAATAACTAATACTGAATCACTGTATTCCCAGATACTGTTTTGTGTTTTTTTTTTTTTTAGGTTTGTCGTGTTCCTTTCGAGGACGAAAGATCATCAGGATGGCCGATTGTAGGAATACTAGACAACGGTAGTTGTCTACTAGTCTGGAAAGAACTCATTATAAGAGCAACGAGACTGGTAGGAGTCAGTTGCATTGTAGTAGGAATGCAAGGCAAGACTGTCACGAGCCAGTCACATTCCGGTATTCAGTTACGAGAAAATTAATAGAACAGACACTTTTTTCCCTGGACGCCATTGAGAGCTGACGTATTTTTTCCGAACAGAGACGACTGCTGCAGTTAATGACGGAACTGTTTTAAAAGATAACTCAACTGTACATAATAATTGTGGATATTTATTCATTAAATGTCAATGTGCTGTAAGATTCGAAGTCTTTAATATAGACCTTACCAAACAGAACAACACGAATCTTACATATATATATATATATATATATATATTTGATAGGGATTGGAAATGTATTCATATAAAGTGAATTCACTTTAATGAGGTTTGACTGTATAATGAAAGAAATTGCAAACCGAAATGTCAATATGAATTATTAACAAAAGTATTATAAATATAAACATAATCTCGGAAATTATCATAATCTTTATTTGCCAAGTATAACGTATATTCTGCTGGGTAGCATTCCAAATTAACTCAACCGAATGTACCATTTGGAAAATTAAGAAATAGGAATAGATATTACGGTATAGATATTAATGGAAACTGATATAAATACTATCACTTGTGTTGATCCAGTGTGACGTTAAATAACTACGTAGCCTATTGGCCCCCTAATGCACAACTGGTTTAAATAAGTATTCGCATCAAAAAAATTAAATTTGTTGCCTAAGGACTCGTGCACTTGACCATACAAAATCACAAGAGTGATGCATTGTCATTGGTTATTTTACCAAAAAAGAGGAACCCACTGCAAATATATCAATGTTGATTGGAGGATATCGCAAAAGGAAGCATAACTTAAGTTGGACAACTTGGTTTCACTACACTTGTCTAATTCTACTCATTATTGATTATTTGTATTACTTATTTTATCTAATCCTTCTCATTAGTGCTTATTTATTTATTGATTTGATTTTGATATTAACTAGTGACAATAGTGAGTAACCTAGTGTATATATGTGCAATAATTTTTTTTTTTGTTTCTTCATTTTAATAACTAGCTTTATAATTTCAGTTCCAAATTGTTTTATTTCCAAAACAGGCTTTTTGAAATCCTAAAATTAACCACACAGACATATACATATGTGAAATTTAAAAGTATAGGTACAATTACACTTGTAGTATATTATTTATTGAGATAGAGTTTGACAGAGGGGGTGCATAAAAAGTATTGTCTTTGAAAAAGGGGCATTGAGTAAAAAAAATTGAAAACTATGATCTGGATCATTCATTGGACATCATGATGGTAGAGACCCAAATACAGAGAAGAATTCTTATATTATTAAATTGTTTCTGTATTTATGTGATACTAGAAGAATAACCCAACATTACTTGGGTCGAATTGATAGAAAAGTGCCAATTTCATTTCAGTATCTGTAACAAATCTGCTCTTCGACACTTTTGCAACTTAACTTTGAACGAAAATAGTTTTTTTAGTAGAAAATAGTAGGAATGCATGCATTTCCATCCATATAATGTTTCACATACATCAGACACCTGTTGAATGACAAAAATATGAAAAGTGTAGCTAAGGTGACTTCTAAAACGTTGGTTTTGTGTTTTGGGGGAAGGATCAGGAATGCCCATTTTAAAGTTCGTTCAATGCAAAAGTGTCACCACTCAGTTCTTCGTAAATATGTCGAATCTAAGGCAAATACTTTAGTAGACATAGTTTTTCTACAAATATGATTTGCTTTGTTGTGCAACCCTTGCACAGGCATACATTTTCAAATTTTGTCAACTTTAAGCGAAGGATAACAAATTACTTTTTGATAAGATATTTAGGAATAATATTCTAAAAAACGAATTGACATTGTTTTCTGAAAATTCCATGTTGTTCACAAGCAATAACAAAAAAATACTTGTTTTAAAATGAAATTTCTTTAGTACAGGCAAAGCAGACAATAGCGGTAACTATTTTTCAAAAAATGTTATATCGATTTTCGGAAAGAAAAGGATTGTTTTCAACAAATTTCTAATAGGTTCAAATTGTTTGAATAAAACTTCAACTCATAATCTAGGCAACTTTTATCGTCTATTACTACATCAAATAACTTTTTTAATAACATTTAAAAGGTATAATTTGGATTTTTCTATATCGGGAAATAAATTTTCTTCTAATATCGAGAAAGTTCCATTTAAAGTACAACTTGCATGCAACTTCCAATCGAATCATTTGTGCAAATGTTGTTGCCTATAATTAACAGGAATTACATTTTATTAAAAGAAGAAATATTTATTAAATTTACAACCACAGATAATACGACCAAATAGAACTTAAATAAAGTCACCAAATAGATATTATAAAGATGTGCACATGCTGTTCAAGTTCACAGCACCTCATACGCTTTTACTCTGCATTAGCTTATGAGAAAAGTGGAATGTGAAGAAGTGGTTATTGCAAAGGAATTAAGGGCTTTGAAAAAATATTATAATTCATGATTCTTTTTTTTTCTCGTTTCTTGCACAGTTTTTAAAACACACCTAAAAATCAAACAAATTTTCAAATGTAAAATTTATTCCGAGTGAAAAAATCTTAAAAGAATACTATTTACTGCGCGTGGTCAACTAACATGTGTTTTCATTTTGTTGAGCACGTACAAAACATAAATAACTTTTTTCAAATCTGAGATTTCGTTTGGTCCACTGTATCACGGTTCGAAGATCAACGGATTAGCAAACGGATGGTTGCGAGTTTGAATCTAACCAAAGACCTTCGGGTCTGGTGCACGTTAAATATGTCGTGTCCTCAAATGTCCAAACGTTGGCGTGGTATAGAAGTTTGGAGAGTGGAGTGTCAGCGTAGGCGTGTCTTCGTTATCTGACGGAGACTCGAAATTACGGGGTGTTGTCATTGGATCTTTTATGTTTGATACTGGATCGTCGCTAATAGCCCGTTGAGTTTATCCAGTGTCGTTAATTGAAACTACCATACCATTCCATTTTTATTTATATCGATTCTGAGTTTAAATATTTCAGTTAAGACAACGAAATCCTGTGATCAGATTTTGATCGATTCTTAAATTTATGTGTTCATAATATTGAACATAAAATAGCTAATTTCCGACCAGCTCTGTCTATGTCACCTGTTCCAAATATCGAAGTTTAAAGAAATAATAGTAATAAGTTCCAAATAAAAGAAGAATTTAAATTTAAATTCCGTAAAACTAATTTTTGAAAAAAACAAATTTGCTTTTTCAAACGAAATGGCAAAGCAATTTGATTTATCGCTATACTCAAAAACATCCTACCTTCTCCCGAACTATAAAATCAAGGTTTAAAAAAAGCAAAGGCATTCAGCTCCTGCAAAACCTGCCTCAATATGTAAACAATGATCATTTTATGTAATGTATCCTCAAATTTATGTGTGTAAGACAGTTTATGTACTGTATTCACTAAGTTTTATAAAATGTACAAAATGTTTGTATAATATACTGAACGAATTTTATGTGATACTTGCATAAACATAGATATAAAATGAAAAGGCAGACATAAATGTAGAATCGGAAATCGCTTCTCGCGAGAAATAATGTCCATGACCTCAATACACAGCAATATGAGTGCTTGCACGTGTGAGGCTCCAGAAGCTAACGCAAATGAGCGGTTTTATGAAATCTATATATGTGTTATCGACAAATGCGGGACAATTCTTTTTCTGGAAGCTGAGTGCTTCAGTCGAGCAGATTCGCTCGCTATTGTCCGCGGGTGGCGTTCCCGTGAAATCGTAAACCAGAAATGATATTTTTATATATTTCATTGTATATAGTTCACAATTATTTAGAAGAAGTAAAAATCGATCAAAGTTTAATCGTGTTGTTCTGACTATTGAATCATACCCCACCGAGCCAATACTACATAGATTATTTCAATGTAGTTCAGTCACTAAATAACTGTTTGTACCCACAGTATGAAAAGTTTTAGGGAAATATATTAAGCCGCTGGTACGTAGTAAGGGAAGACACAGACACAGCAGCAGAAGGATCCTCGTTTTCAGACGGTTTTTCGTTTCTTACTCGTATGAAACGAGAAACCACAAGTTTATATTAGAATAACCCAAAATCTTAGAATCCACAAATAACTTAACGAGGTGCCATTATACAATGCACAAACTAATATTACATTTTTATTTGCATAGATTAGTAAAGGCACACAAACAGACAGACAGAAATGAACCCCAAAATCCACTGACTTGCATTAGAATGACCCAAAACAGATCAACAACCTTAAATGTGGTTAAATGTTATTCAATGTACAAAAGTTACATTTTTATTTGCAGAGATATAATACTTATCTATCTCAGATAATTATGTTTCGTTGAAAAGCTGACGCTTTTTTCTTCCTTGTAACCTTGAATAAGGAGGATACAAGGGTTATCCCAAGATATCATAAAACATATCTAAAATTGTTCATTTATCTCGGAGTGAAAGAAATTTAGATTATCACTTGTACTTTCAACTGAAGGAGCATCTGTTGGACTCTTGAAAGAGAATTTATCGAATTGTTAATGTAGTATGTAATTTGAAAAGGCTGACATCGAATGTTAGAGTAGCTTTGCCCAACCTATTTTCTATATCCTTATAAAAGTTCAATTATGGGGTCAATAATCGCTTTACCTGTCACATTCATTTTAGAATTATTGCCCGAAAGCATTCCAGGTAAGCCTCTATTGATGAAATTCAACACAAAATTCACTAATATAACTTTTGACTAATCTTGTACAAAAGTCTTACATATTACTCACGATTCCAGTTTAAAAAAATAGTTCAACTAAATACTTTATTACCATTTTAATTCTAAGCAAAAGGTTTCGATACCTGAACAAAGTAAAGATAGAACAAGGCCTTTGTTCTTGGAACTTTCGTTTTAGTTTCTAGTGATATAAAAAAATAGCATTTTTGCGTTTTTGGAAATCGATATTTTGAATGCTATTTTTGTATGATATTGTAAGTTTAAAATTAAATCTGTAACTAAGGTTACCCTCTAATAAATCAATTTAAAACTGTTAATTGAAGGTTATCTTTTTACTTAGAATCCTAAATAAACTTAGATGAATATTTTTTTGCAATAAAGAAATTAATTTTCAAAATTTATTCAATGACTTTTTAAATAACTTTCAAAATGTATAACGAATATAAGTCCTACGTATTTGAATGAATTCTATAGGAATTTATATGTCTGAAATTGCAAATTGGTGTAATTTTTCTTTCATTTGTATATTAGTGATTTAATCGTTGTTATATTTAGAAACACTTCATTGTGCGAATTGCTAATCCTCTAGACAGTTCTATGGATATTAAAACTGTTCGTATACAGAGCATTACCTGATATGTACAAGTTAGAACAAATGTTGTAAAGAAATATTGCGAACAATTACTTTTAGAAGGATGCACATGGGAAATGTAGCATATTTTATAAACTTTTATATATTTAGGTCAATAAGGGCCAAATATTGGCGTTTCTCACCAGAATTTGGCTGAATATATGGGCTAGAAGTTACTTCAATCCAATTTTTAAACGGTTTAAAAAGTGAAATGTGAAATACGGGGTGGACAAAATGCTATCAGTTAAAATTATATTTATATAAAAGTTTTGGAAAAAGAAATTTTGTATCATAAGACTATATCATTTGCCAAAAACACTCCCACAAAGTCCATGTTTGATCGGAACAAGACTTAGCTTGTGTGGTATACCTGAAGAGATAAACAAACTATCTCAATGTCAAACCTAGGGATTATATCGCTTTAGACTTATATTCGAAAGTCCTAAATTAGTAAGATACAATTTCTGGTGATGATAATGTCGATATACGGCATGCCATGGTGTCAAATAAGGTCCTTATGCTATCATGCAGCAAAGTATGCTAAGCATTCAACAGCAACTGCTGCTCCAGATCCATTATACTCCGAGGGCGGAGAAATTCATGGCTAATAATATACCATAAATATGCACTGAATACAAATGCAGGGGTTTTTTTTTGGTCAAGAAAAGGTTTCAACACCACGGAGGCACTCTTGGTAGAGGTAAGACGACTGTGGACGGGCGTTATGGTGCTGGTTAGTACACCTTGGAGACTTAACATGGAAAGACAAAATAACAGATTGTGTTATATGCTGTACATATCGCTGTATTGTCAAACTACTTCTAGTAGAGAGGACCAGCTGTCATACAATGGCTTCCCACAACAACACACTAAGAATTGCAGCATTGTGCCTGTCAATAGTAAACTGAGAGTGTCTACTGATCATTCCGTGAGTCTGGATTATTGCCTTGTCTTAGGACTGGCAAGGAATGGCAGCGCCTTGTGTTTACTGACGAATGAAGCATTTACCTTTGGGCTGATTATCCTTACTTTCGAGTATGGGAAGAGAGAGAGAGAGAGAGAGAGAGAGAGAGAAGTCAGCCTCTGCTCAATCATTCTCTGTTTAATGTAAGTAACACAGCTCTGTATCTCCTATATGTTTTTAAGTGGGGGGCAATCACTTACTTCAGACGGTCAACCCCTAGTAGTAGTAAGAGTTCGAGTTAAGCAACATCTCAATAGTTCCAACAGATCCTACAGCAGGCTAATTGGCCTTTCTAGTCGCGTGTTTAAATGGGTTATTTTCCAGCATGATAAAATCCAGCCAAACATGATTCGCCTCTTCTAGAAGTGCCTCCGTGGATTAAAAACCCTTCCTTAAGCGCTCAAAAGGTTATTAAAACTACCATGCATGAGCAATCATCCATTAACGAATCAGAATTCAGAGAAACGCTACTAGTTTCACCTCTATCCAGTTATCCATGGAAACTCGAATAAAACCAATTATCACAAAACAGTATGTGAACTAACCCTCCTTACACAAAGTGACACTGATAAACCTCTTGTGATGTCACTAGGCAGTCGCCCTTCCCTTTCACTAGAACCAAATAGTTCATATTTTTCAATAAACCCTTTCCTTAGACGTGAACTTCAATAAATGTTTTTCATTGCATTTCAGATGCTTTCTACAAATGTAAATGGATCATTTCCTTGACTTACATTGCGTTATACAGATACTTACACCCAAAGCGATTTGATCTGTATGACATAAATTGTACGGACGACCCAGAAAAGACCGGTGCCATCACACCACGAAAGGAATTCGAATTGGAATCACCCTTTCCCGAATCTCATCTACTGAAAGTAAGAGGATTTCTTTTTATGCGTCAAAGACAAAATACTTTACTATTAAAAAACATTAGTGATTATAAAAGTGTCGACCTACACAGCATATGAATAAGTGTATTTACATGGAAATAATTGATACAAATGCTTGCAAAATAATTTCTGGTCATGTACTATACTTTGTTCAAGTGAATGGGAACTATTGGTTTCTGTAGACTTAAGCTTATCAATTATTTTCCGTTCGAACTGGAACACTTGGTGGGAATGATGAGAAAAGTTCTCAAATTCGCGTGTGAGATATTCTGAAAATTTTTTGAGATACTTTATTAACTAATGCATAACCTATATGACTATTAAAAAGTGAATTAAAAAATTTGTTAATTGTTTGCTAGCTGTTTAAGCCTCTGAGGGATTGGATATGCGTATATTCATTCTTTAACCTGCTGTATTCCCTGCATAACTTCTAACATTTTTAATCTTCATAACCAATATAATCCTTCCTACAGATCTCTCAAGCAATAAATTTTGTTATTATTGGTTGATAAACCAATAAATTTGGTTATTTAATCATAATGTGTGTTGTGGGAAAAACGATATTAACTACTCAAAAAGTTTGGGTTGCTCAAAAGATTAAATCAGACACGAATGTATTTGAAGAAAATCAGAACATGGAGCCTGATGGAGGGATTTACTGTTACATGAAATTCTTTCATTTGACCCAATATTGTTCATTGCTGAGAACACCGTTTCATTAGAAGTGTTTGGTAGGGAAAATGTACTTCATAAGATGGGTGATGTTGGTAAACAAATCCTCTGATATATGCAATGATCTAAGTTCTCAGTTTTCCATAAGTCACTGCTTGAACATATACTGCTTCAAGTCGCCACTTCAGACATATATATTTTATTGGAGGATTATCATTCCCAACTTAATTTTTCTATAGATAGTATTTAAGTTTTAGGTCAAGTAGTATTGTTCATTCAAATTATCATAAGTACATGATCCTGTTAACAGAACCTTTAAGGCTATTAAGAAATTTGGATTGGAAATTAAAATACTTTTATTTAGAAGGAGGAAAACACCTACATCCTAGGATAACGTACCTTTCGAAACTGGATGCATTGTTTTTTTTTCCTAATGGCGGGCACATTTGACCTAAGTCATTGGCCACTACAAGGCCGGAAGTGATGGCCACTTGTGAAAGAGCACCCAGTGGGAGGACCATCATTGCCCCTAACAATTTATACTTCGTAATTTTGAACCATGTTCAGATGACGAAGCAACACCTGAGCTGGTATACGCTTACAAACATCAATGCCCGAACCAGGATTCGAACCGGGGACCTTCCGATCACTGGATGCATGGTTACTCTATGTAGAAGGGCATATACTCTGTGTATATCCCTACCTATACGTATCTTAGACGTTGCAGGTTCTGTTGAGAGAAATGATATAGAGCTGCTACCACTTGATAAAACAAAATCATTTCACTTAGGGGGCGACCTGGTTGCCAAATGTTTAGCCCTCTGGCACATCGTTGAATAGGTGAGTTCTGGTCTAAACATGAATGTTTGTTGGGATCCGAATCCACTTTAAACGGAAGGTCATGGTCTATTTTGTACTCGTGAAGTAAAATGGAGATGATTCGTGTAGCGAGAAAACAAACATAATACCAACGTCTGATGGAATAAGTCGCTGTAGCAAGAACTCATATCCAACGAATATGGAGAATGTTAAAATGCCTAATGCCATGTCTTAAACGAATTTTTGCAATTGGACAATGTCTGTGGACACACTGGGGTATTGAGTACAAAGTGTGAATGCTTGAGTCTTACAGGCGGACGAAAGTGGTACTCACGAGACTGTCAGATGGAACAATGGCTATAGAGTGACAAACCAAACCACCAAATCAACTTTGGCCAGAGGGCGTAAATCGCTGTCACATGAACTCATATCCAAGGAATGTGGAGGATGTTATAAAACCTAGTGCGATATGTTTTATATAGTGCTCAATATTTCTGCAAGAGAACAAAGAGCGTCGCGCATACTGCTTTATTCAGCAGAAAGTGTGAAACCCGTCTTACAGGCTGATGCAAGTGGAGCTCCTGAAGGATTTTTGTTTCCCCTTGACAGTTCGTTCTTCAAAACATGGTTTTAAACTGTGTAATCAAAGCGTTCACTTGGATCACTCCACTTATTGTACTGATAACCATCAGCCGTGCATGCAGTGACATTGACAGCTATCGCCATTATCAGTTAGAGCGGTGTCTGTATCATCCTTGGAGTTGACGTAAGCACTTCGCTACTTATGTCACTGTGTTATTTACTGCACTCGTTCATATACAGTGTTCAAAAACTTCCTGTACAAACTTTACCCCTTTCAGGTGCGCACACTGTGAAGTCACGTAATCAATTTAAGTTGTAGAGAGTGTATTTAGGCATCGAAACAGCTTTGTAACAACCAACACGTTAAATAAAATTAAATGTACAGTACTTGCAAAAGTTAAACAACTCAAGGACAAATTCAAGGCTGAATAAAATTTGAAATAAAATGGTTTGAGCCCTGCGGTTCTATCGGAGCAGACATGCTCTGCTTCTGTTCACCTTAAAACACGATACCTTAACCCCAACGGCGGTTCCATGCGTAACTTACGACCGAACAAAAAGGGTTAAGAATTCTCAATCGTGATTAGCTTCCAAGCGTTTATTGTTTCTAACTCTCCACCAAAAAATTTTCACCATGACTTTTTTAAGTCTAAGCCAGGCATCGAAATATATTTTTTTATACAGGTACACAGGGTGCACCAAAGTTTTTAAATTAAGTGCACATATTATATTTTAGGTGCATATTTAAAAAAACGTAATATATGTGCATTAATGTAATGTAAACTACTTTAATAGCTGGGTATGTTTGGATATGTTACCAGTATATAGTAAATAAAAATATTTAAACATCTTTTTTATCTGCGAAATTATTACTTACAAATATTCAGTCATCATCAGACATTGGTGGGCAATCAGAAACGTCTACGTTTTTGGCAGATCTCTACCCATTAGACTCAGTGTCCATCTCTCTTTTTGTATTTTTCCTTCATTGCAACATAGCATTTTCTGGATTAAAGTTTTTGCATAGTGTGTATTTAGGAATTTTAATTACGTTCCTTTAGAGCGAGAGAGGTCGATGCTAATATTTTGTTCAGGCATCAAAATAACATAAAATACGTTTCTCCCGCCTTTTTTAACGATAGGTGCACTGCGTACACCTAGAGGGAAAAAATTAGGTGCACAATTTTATTTTCAGGTGCACAGTGCACTTATGCACCCGGGTATTTCGAGCCCTGGTCTAAGCCCATTAAAATCAATGTAATTTTTACATCTCCTACTATGCAATGCAACTAAAGATTATATGCTAGTGGTCATAATAATGTTCATTGACTCATAATAATCATGATTCGACTGATTACTAAGTGCCTGTCAGCTATCTTAGCATGCGTGAAAATATGTATATAACCAGTCTGAAATCAGCGCCTAAATAGCTAAATTGCCACAATGTCTTATCGCTCCCTCTAGAAAATTCAGGTGGCACGTATGGATATACACAACTATGTGATTAGTGCGTAATTTTGTACTTCATTCCCCTTTAAAGTTTATACAGGAATTATTGAAACACGTTTTATGATGTATCAAATGCAAATAATTTTTGTTCTAATAATTCACTTTAGGCTAAGGATGAAATATTCTTCTACGGTGTAAATTCGAAGAATGAACGTTTGATCGTGAGTATTAGTCGTCGAATTGATCAGAAAGCTGATGCAAGAATCTACTTGAAATTGGAATCTGGAAAGACGTACCAGTTGGTTAGGACTACTGATGTGGAACAAGCAGGAGTCGACAGCCACGTGTTTTCTTGCGGTCAACTCCAGCTGCATTACTCGAATCCTATGCGGAAATGGAGACTGTTTTATAACGGCTACCTAAGGTTTGTCTGATATTCGCTTTAAACAAATTAGGAACAACCACCAGCCTAAGTTGTCTGATTTCAGCATAAACTTACTTCGAAGTTGGAATTTTGAGTCTGTCGTTTCTCTTTCTGTACTTAAATTAATGTACATACACAAGGGGAAAGGTTTACTAATACAGAAGATAAATACATAAGGGTAGTTACAGGAATCGAACAGGCCAACAGTCATGGTCAATAAAAATCAAAAATTGAACTAATAACAAATAATTGTGAAGACAATGCGCTAGAAGTGTAAGCAAAACACTATGTTAATGATTTCTTTCAAAATAGTTTTTTATTTATAAAATTTGTTTCGTATTTTTAAGTTTTATTTGTTGAATAAAAATACGCCATAGAAAACAGTAAAAAAAGATTTTTAACTATAAGAATTACAGTTTGTTTGGATCTTTTAAAGTTCTATCGTGTTTTTACCCTTAGCTTATATAATAACAATGTTATATTTCCAGGGAAACAGATGAAAGGGACACAGAAAGGATCATATATGTAAAATTTGCATTAATGTAAGTTTGTATAACATTTTTACTTTTTCATGTTTTTCCTGATTTAAAACAACTCCGAACTTAGGTTATATTTTTAAGAAAATAAATTAACATGAAATGCAAATTGCAATTAAATTATTATAGTTTAATTTATATAAGGAATCAACAAAAATCTTTACCAAAATTGCTAATTTCGAATGGTAAATGAATCGGAAAAATAATGAAAGCTGAAACTAATTTTTAAAACTTATACCTGTCTTTAATTAAATGAAAGAAACATACTGGAAAAGAAATTTGTTTCATTAACTTTAAAAAACGAGTACACAATTCATGTAACATAATTAAACTATCTACAAAGACAATAAATTTTCTGAAAACAATTTTTTAAATCCAAGGGAAGATCAGATTATCAGAGAAGTTATAAGGAAATTTTCTTATTTTTACCTTTACGCAACGTCGGCTACCCAGGTGTTTAATTTGCACGTTATTGTCAATATATGAGATAAAAATATTCATTTATGCTCTTATAATAATATATCTTGGAATAAAATTATCTTTCATGGAACTTTTTTCAACAAATATTACTTTAAAATCTACCACTAGCCCAATTTGTTAGAAGGATCAATAGTTTACCTCCAACATTTGATATTTCCTTTGACGATTTAATGTATTTTATTAATTTTATAACACCTGAAATCTGAGTTTTTAACTGTTTCCTCTGTGGCTGTGTTTTGATCATAAATTTTATTACTACAGTATTCTGCAATGCAATTTTTGTTTTGTGCTAGTACTATTTATTTTATGTTGCATAATTGTACTGTTTTTTCTATTGCATAATTGCACTGTTTTTTCTATTGCATGAACTTTTGGCCCTTTCGCTGTCATATAATTAGTTGGTTGGTTAAATTGTTATAGCGCAAGGACCATATTTAACCATGGTGCGCCATACAAAAGACATAAGAATATCAAGACATGAACATACACGCACAACTAAAGTTTTACTGATCTACAGAAGAGAGATCTACACCCAGTGATGAATCGAACCTTCGCAGCCTGTTTCTCGCAGGTTGCAAGTGTAGTGGGCATACCCATTGAGTCACAACAGTACCGTCACGTAATTAGAATAATCTGTTTGATAGTGTGAATAAATAAACAAAACTGACTTATTTTTAACACTGATCAGCATGATCAAACAGGTTTAACTTACGTGGAATTGTTTAGTTCCAAAATGTACTTTTTATTTGACTCTCGTGGCCAATTAAAATTAGTTTACAGTGAAATATGAAGAATTAGAACTTACTTATTTCAGATGGGGGGCTTCATCAGATGTTTATGACTTCTCAGAGGACATCGATGCAAAAACTTTTGCAAAAGGGCTGGCGTCTATGGAATGGAAGGGTTGGCTCCCTCCTTTAACCAGGTAAGTAAAATCAGCTTTGAAATACACTTCTGGCCACACAAATTGCAACACCAAGAAAGACAAGAGATATCACAACAAAATTTATTTTGTAGATAACATGTTGACCAAGTATAAAATGATTAAATTTATAGACTTCTGTGAAGTGTGGTTCCTGCCAAAATAAGTAGCCAGAGTAGCCGCCATTGTTGGAGATCACCGCTGCCACACGCCTCGGCATTGATTCAAAGAGACTTTGGATGTGTTCTTGGGGTACAGCAGACCAAGCAGCTTCCACACGTTGTCAAAGTTGATCTGATGTGGCAGATAGGGATGTAATCTGGGTCAATCATTGAGCAACCATGGACCACATGTTTTCTATCGGCGAAAGATCCGGAGAGCGAGCTGGCCAGGGAAGCAATTCAATCTGGCGATTGACGAAGAACCCTTGGACAATGCGTGCCACGTGTGGTCGCGCATTATCCTGTTGAAATATGGCTGTGGGCAAGCCCTGAAGGTAAGGAAGGACAACTGGCTCCAACACCTCGGAGATGCAGCGCTGGCTGTTTAAAGTACCGGCAATGCGTACTAGAGGAGTGCGAGAGTGATATCCAATACCGCCCCATACCATAATACCCGGTGCAGGACCAGTGTGGCGGTGCATAACGCAGCTGTTCAGTATCCTCTCTCCACGGTGTCCCCAGACTCGAATCCGACCATCGTGATGTTGCAGACAGAAGCGTGACTTGTCAGTAAAGACAATTTCATTCCATTCTGCCGTCCACATCCTTCTTTCATCGCACCTTTGGCAGAGGAGACGTCTGTGGTTCTGCTTCAAGGGTAGACGAAGCAATGGACGTCTTGCGGAAAGATCACTCTGCTATAAACGGCGTCGAATGGTACGCGCAGACACTGGATGATGCGTTACAGACTGAATGTGCTTTGCTATGGTTCGTGATGTGGCTGAGCGATCCGTCACTGCCATAGGCACAATATGCCTGTCATCACGTGAAGTGGTGCACTGAGATGGATGCGATCGAACACGTCGGTCCGTCGTACCCTCCTGCATCCAACGATCCCATATCCGCATTACAGTTGTTTGGTTTCGTCCAACACGACTACCGATTTCCCTGAAAGATAATCCACAGTCTCGGTAGGCCACTATCCTTCCTCCATCGAACTCGGATTCTTGATCAAAAGATGATCGTTGTTTTCTACGAGGCATAATTGATCGTTTTTTTGAAAACCACAAGAAAAACACAACTGCCGTACTTGAAATCGTCGAAATCTCCAAGCCTTAAATAGCGCTTTGAAGTGGCGCCACAGGCGCGCATGATGTGCGTCTGCGCTGAAATTCTAATCAGTTGCATATCTCACCTTCGCTAATGCATTTTGTAAATGTCATATTATTTGCATGCTTCCTTCAGGATGTTGCATTTACGGTGGCCAGCAGTGTATATTAAAAATTCAGTCTCCTAACAAACACATACACTTTGTAAAAAAAAATTATTTTTATTATCACATAGGTTTAGGAAAGCCCTGAATGCTTATGGACAGTCAGGTGTCATCCAAGGGACAATAACTGTTGGCGATGAACTCCAAGATTATGAAATTTATTTGTTCGGACAGAGAGTGAGGGATTTAGGTATGGAGAGTTGGAAGATCATGATGTTTTCTCATATCTTTAAATTAGCTCAATCTGATTTAAGTGTTCAAAAAATATTGAAGAAATAGTAAGGCGTGCATAACTAAGTAATACCACTATTTTTGGTGTTAACAACCTCAAAATTGAACAAAACAACCTGTGCTGGTTTGCAATACTTAAGACATTTAGAAGGAAGATGGGGACATAATCAAATTTTGGTATCGTGACGTCGGCATAGGAAGAGGTTCTGCAACTGCAATAAAGAATCCGCAAACTCATACTCAGTATGCAAACGTGGGAGCTCTGCATCAGTGTTTATTGTGGTTATACGATATACTATTCCGCTAGGTGGTTAAATCGATTAGGTATCTCGTCTCATTAGCACAGCCAATTACATCTTGATGGACGATATGTCTTGTCATTGGACGAACATTGACCACATCATAATCTTGTCATCATAAAAAATCTGTAATATTGTGTTGAGATAGATATCTCGTTGCAACCACTTGGAAGATAAGGACCACATTGTCTCTTAATTTAAGTTTTCACAGCAACCTTTCTCTCTCACGGCTCCAAGTGTAGTATCACCACTTCAGTTCAGACTATTTGCTGTTCGTTTCTGTCCTTGTTATCGTTTTGATTTTACCCATTGGCCCAGGTGCAGAATTATATTCAGTGTTCAACAACACGACTCCAAGCAATTGCAATTGTACTGTAGGCATTTCCTCCGGACTTGCACTGAGAAAAATGCAGTAAAATCAAAAACAGACGTAAAACACAATTATCGGCTAAATATGTGTTACATATTTATAATAAAACATAAAAACTAATTAAATTACTTTATTTAAAACCAAGGCATACTTTCAGAATTTGCAATTCTGGCTATAACTTTTGAAGTTAAATATTTCGTCATTGACATAGAAGATGTGTTATTTATAAAGTGTTTGTGGTACTTTGGGCGGTGTATGGAGGTTGTTCCTTAGCTAGAAAAGAAAAAAAGTGTGTCAAGGAGCGCACTTTGTACTACAGAACATCGTAACATGATTGAAAAAAATCGGCCAAAATTTTCATTAAATTAAGGAAAAATTGTTCTGCGACGAACGTCGCAGTTTTAAGCACTTTCTGCTCCCGGGCCCATCGGTTCCGTAACTCCAACGAACTTATTGTATGATTTATCCAGAAGCAGGTAACTTCATTGTAAAGTAGCAGCTGAAATATATAGATTCTTAAACTTGCATGCTAGTATAATTATCCGTTCTAAATGTGTGCGTAAACTTCTTAACAGAACATTAATAGTCGATCGATGTAAAGTTTTAACTACAATCTATTCCTATAATGTTTCTTAGTGCCCAGACTGTTTTAAATTCAAATTTTTTCTAGGTAGCAACGTAAGCTTGAAAAACATAGAATTTCATCATTTTCTAGGCTTCATTGAAAAGGTATAACATTTTATGTTGAATTTAAAAATTTGTTTACCATTTTAAATGTATTATAAAGTAAATGTTGAGTCGTAGAGTATTAACGATTCTCTTATTTCTTAGAATGGAATGTATGTCCATTTGGGAGAACTGTCTATTCCTAATAGTGTAAAAAAGTAAGCAATTAAATTCAATCCGTTAGATCACACATTTTTTTTAAATTTATGCAAACAGTGTTGTAGTTTTTTTCAGTCAGTCACTCTGATGAATTAGTTGATTTTTTTATTGATTTTTTTCTTGTATACGTATGGTTTGCTTCTAACAGCTTTCCTTTTTTATAGTTTGTCCTTTGGTTATGTCGTTTGTACTGATACTGGCATAAAAGGCATCAGCATTATTTGTGCAAAGCTGGATGATCCTGCAATGGGAGGAGGAAATATAAATGCGAAATTCACTGCCGGTAATATTACATAGAATTCAACAACTTTTGTTGTACTTACAGCTTTTAAAGAAAATGTCTGTCAAAACGCCTTTAAAGAATTTAGAAAAAACTAAAATTAAATCCCTACATTCTAAAAATATATTAGTATTAAAATAATATATTTCGTATGCTTGGGTTGGGTTGTTTTTTTATGGTGTGAGAACCATATTGAGCAAAGCTGTACTAAAGTCAAGTAATTGGACATTCACACACAAGGTAATCGTAATTACTTCAGAAGAGAGAAATACACAAAGGAAGTTTATGCCCATCTAAATATATAAATATAAGAAATATATCGAAATATTTTTGTACTGGAAATCACAAGCCTTTAATATAGTACATACAAATTCGACTTAATTTCTTATAAAACTAGTAGTATTGGATACTTCTCTTATAACTTTGTATTAAAAGAAATAATTCACACATGAAATGTTATAACTTTGTATACAAGTTGTAGCATTTCATGGGTGAATTTCATGTGTCAAATGATGAATTAAAATTCATCATTTGAATTTTATTCTTAAAAGTGGAATAGCCTTATACAATTTGGTTATAATGTTTTGTATTTTTATCTGACATCATATAAACTAATTTTCCTCATATTTTCTAATCTACTTTAATCTGTCAATATTTTAATAAAGCATGGAATATACTCACTTATTCATACTATGTTTATTAAGGATATTATTTTCTCTTCGTAGATCGTTCTTATGAGCTTAGTGGCGTTTTAAGAGGACTCATTAAACAAGAAGACTCGAATAAATCAGCATGGAATGATACACTTTATCAAACATCATTTGATCTGAATGGAAAAAAAGGACACGGAATTTATTTAAGAAGGTAGGGAATGTGGAACAAAAATATATTTCCTTTAATGCACCATATATATTTTTCGATCAGAATGTCGGTATATAACTTTCACATTTTTTATCAGCTGTAGTTAACATTTTTCATATCTTTAAAATTAGAATTTCACTCTTTTAAGTTTTATTCTTCTATTTATTGTACGCTGGTGGTAAAAACAGAAGTAATACTAAAGTTTTACACTGCTATTTTGCAGTGAATGGAGCTAGATGTGGGGAAATGATTCAAAAGGTACGCTGAGTGTAACCGAACCGACGAATAAAAAAGAAATGATAACAATAGAATTTAAAGCAAAAAGAGTTAGAGAACTGGAATAGTGACTCTACACTAGGTGCCATGAAACAGGCCTTTAACAGGCCAAAACTTAAAAACAAATGTTTTTAAGTTTTGTAAGTCCAGAGCATTTATTTTCAAAATTGTAAACTTAAAAATCAAATTTACCTAAATTTAGAAAAGTAAATATTTTAGAATCAAAGGCCATAACTGAAGTAATACATGATACAATGACTTGATGTTCCGTATGAAAGGAGTGTTATTAAGAAGACTTATTCAATGCGAAAAATACAAATGATTGTTGCGTGAAAACTTTAGCGAATTGAATTAGGTCAGTACCCGTTCTAATACATAAGAATCAAAGAGCCATTTACCAATATAAATAAGCGAAGGGAAAAAAATTATGTTTAAAATAATTCAGAATAAGACACATTCCATTAGAGGGACAATCATCCACAAATGGATAGCAGTTTTTAACGATTTGTAATCAAAATAGCAAATGCAGTTAAAAACATTTTTTAGAATCTATATTCCCAATAATTATCTGACATTCTATTTTCTTTTTCTTCTATAAAAAATAAAGCTTAAAAATTCATTTGAAGTTCAAATTACACTGAGAAAATGGCTCAGAATGTACACCCAAATATTTGATTAATAAAGTTTCCTAATAATAATAGCTATAGTAGTAATAATTGGTATACTACACGAAGTGAAAAACTGTTCTTAACACTAGAACGTTCGTCGGTGTCGATTCGACACAGGAGCCTGTTTATTTTGTTCTCCTTTCCGCATTTGTGAATTGAATTTGAAAATTTTTGGTGACTTTTAATCATTTTCATAGATGAATACACTGTAGAACTTTCGTTGGTCTAGATTCATTTATAAAAATTTTACATCTAAATTTACCTAGAACGTCCGCTGGTGTCCTTTCGACACCAAGTGAATTTGTCATTCTAAATAGCTTCCGCTCAACTTATACTAGATCATTGAGTAGCAAACATTATTAGCTAACCAAACAAATTCTTCATCTGTTTGACTTGGAAAAAAATTTTTACATGTTCATAGCGGAAACGAATAAATTATACTAGTGTGATTGGGTCTAAGTGTTTCGTCGTTTACTTTCGAATATCTGCTTATAAAATAAACAGATTCGATTTTCGAACCTTGTATACGTGTAGTGCAGACAAAAAAACGATCGCTCGTTGGAAAGGTCAAAATCCTGAATAAATTGCTAGTAATTTGTTGCGAGAACTTGCTGAAAATGAATTGGATGGTAAGGAGCTCTCTTGTTCGAATTTCGATTCCGATGCCCCAATGTACATGGAAGTGAGTGCGAAGAATCTGAAGAAAGTGCAGATGAAACTGATAATATCCCAACTAATCCGGATATGTATGCCGCTAGGGACGGCACAGAATGGATACCGCATAATGGCAATGTCACAGGCAGATTTGCTGCTAGATTTGTTTTACGTCAAAGTAGTTGTCCGACTAACTGTGCGAAACGAAACGTCAATGACTATTTCATTTGTTCATGGTTACTTTTCATCGACAGTTACATATTCGAACACATGATAAAATGCACAAATGTTGAAGCTAGATGAATTTTGAGCGATATCAGCTGTTCTGTATCCACTGATGAACAATGCTTTTCATGTGATATTCTATGATCACGGAGTATATGGTGTCAAGAACATTGAACTGCAGTCCCTACGGTCTGACTCTTGGAGACTAAACTTCTGTAAAGAAACAATGGTCGATCCTTCGATTTTTAAGATTTGATCTAAAATTCACAATTTCTTAGAGAATTTGAGCCAACAATTTGGCTGTGATTTCGGAAGTTTGGGATAAATCTATCCTAAACTTCCGAAACTGATATTTTTATTTTTATTGTTTTTGGTATATTAGTGTCATATTCTATATAAATGTCATGAAATAATCATAAAAGTTAACTCAACTAAATATTCGTGTTGGTAATATTTAGTTATTGCAGTTTTTTTATGCGATTTATTTACCGGTGTCGAAATATGACACCGGCGGACGTTTAAGGGTAATCGCAATGGCAGACGTTCTAGTGTTAATAGATTACATCTCATAGGGATGTAATTGGTGTTAAAATTAAGACGTACAAGTTATAGTCTAAGATTTTTAAAATTTTACGGTATTTAAAATGAATAATGTAGAATTTATATAAAAGGTTTAAATAGCTTATACAATTTTAATACGTACTTTAAGGAAATTTTGAGGCAAACATTGTGAGCGCGTCCAAGAGATCAGGTTACAAAATTTTTACTGTGCGTAAAACTGTTACTTTCATATTTATAGACGTTATTACATATTTTTAAGCACGTGATAGCGATAATATTAGAAAAAAAGTTTTTTATTATGTACAAGCAAACAATAATGTTGTGAATATATATATTTTTAATTTTGCACCTGCAAACTGTAATTATGATATGGAATGTGATAAAAAATGTTATTTTTGGATTTAGACTTCAAAATGGAGAGATAATTATAGAAAGTCTATCGTTGTTCTTTGTAATTTTGTATCGTCTTTAGTTTCTTAATATCTCCGTATATGTTTTCGTATTTTCTTAATATCTCCGTCTCCGTATATGTAACCGAAAATCATTTCTAAAACTATTAAATGCAATCGAGCCGATATTCTGATCATCTAAAAATAATAGAGCGAGTCTTCTTCTCGAACTTTACGAATTAAACTCGGGTCAACACGTTAAGGCCTGACAAATATATGACAACATTTTAATTAGGTATTATGTTTATTAAAATTAAAATGTAGTTTTCATACGATAATAGTGATTAAACTTATTTTAGAAATGATTTATATCTTAATTTATAGGAAATTATCAGGCGTCTCATGCATCAAAACATCTTATAAACCAGTGTTGGATATTCCAAAAGGTACGCTTTACAATGTTTTATCAAATTGTAAAGTCAATGAGGAATTTTCTTAAACTGAAACTGTTCATGATGAATTTAATAAACATTTTGAACTGAAATTATTTTAATTCTACCGATATTTCTTTTAAAGAAATAAAAAGTTATTTGAATATATTTCATCATTTTCTGAACATTTGTTTTGATTAGTTGTGATTTCGGAAAAGACTTAATTTAGACGTTAAGTTAATTTAAAGAGCTATTGCTATTTTAAACGCTCAAATTCTAGTAAAAATAGGTCAAAGTTTCAAAGTTCCAAAAAAAATAGTTTTTCGTGTATTTATATTTTTATGGTAAGATATTTCTAGAACTAATTACTTTGTAGAAATGAAAATGTGCATACATATTATAGAAATCTCCATCACCTATAAATTTATGTGTATAATTATATTAAAAATCCATGTATAATTATAATGATCGTTTTGATTTATTAGTGTAGAAATTTTAAGATTTTACCTCATGGATGTGCACAATAAAATATTCAAAAGAACATAGAAAATTTTATGTTAAGATTTTGTGGTATAGGTCAATTTATAGGTAATAAGTAGAATAATAAGTATTCAAAGTTTAATTTCTTTTATGGTAATTAGTTTTGAGTTATCTTGTGGACTGGAAAATGACGCTTGGCCAAAATTGGCTCTTTATTCTTATTCATAAACATAAAAGTTTAAATGATAAAAACTTTAAAGTGATTCCTATTAAATATAACATCTTTAAAAAGTACTCAATTTTAGAAGAATTAATCTAAAAATTAAATTAATATAGAACATTGAAACTTCTACATCTTTTCCTTAAAACTCGGATCGTTTAAAGCAGTGGTCCCCAACCCCCGGGCCGCGGACCGGTACAGGTCCGTGGATCAAATGGTACCGGGCCGCCCAAGGAACATTAAATTATTTCCATTTTATTTACTGGGGTGTATTTCTCTCGGGTTTGTATGGTTCTTATCTATGAAATGTCCTCTCAAATTAGGAGGCGGTAAATCAGAACTTGAAATTTGTTCTGTTACTAGAGCTTCAATTATGATTTCTGAATTCTGTATGTCTCTATTCTCCAATTTTGACAAATGTGACAGCTGTTTTTAAGTTGGCAAAGCTGCAGTTGTGGGGACGGCGCGTGAATAGAGGTATTTTGGACATGTTTCAGACATTAGTGGGGATTTTAGGTGAGACTGAACCTAAACATTCATTCTCCCAGTTGGTGCACAATCACCTGTCTTTGCTTTTAAAAGAGCACAACAGACCCAACCACTAAAGACCCACGGACTAGTTAGGAATGAATCCGCGATCCATTTGTCAACAAATCAGGCGAATCTAGCATGTCTGTGCAAGAAGAAGATCAACTTTAGGAGATTGCAAATGAAGGCGGCCTTAAAATATCGTTCGAGACATCAACTCTGCTAGTGTTCTATATTAAAGTCATGGCGGAATACCCTGAGATTGCCACCACGGCACTTAAATCCCCATTGCCATTTCCGACAACCTATCTGAAGCGGGGTTTCCTGCAGTGACAGCAACCAAAACAAAACAACGGTATAAACTGGACACACGCAACACACTTCGGGTGTCGTTGTCTCCTATTACCCCCAGATGAAACCATTTCGTAGCAAAGAAACAAGCTCATGGTTCTCATTGATTTAGCTTTCTAGTGAGTTAAAATGTTAAATCACTTTATATTCATTTTTTGGTGTAACTATTTTATTTTGAAGGCATGTTTAAATACAATCAAATTAAAAATTTAAATCAAAACAATCCAAAATATAAACAATCAACGCCCCCCCCCCCAGCGGGCCGCGTTTAAATTATCAAACGTTGATCCGGTCCGCGGCGATAAAAAGGTTGGGGTGCACTGGTTTAAAGGTTCTTCCTTCCTTTAAAACACAAAATACTTTGACATTTAGTTCCTTGCATGATTGTAAAGTTTCCCGTATAAGAGATTTCAGTAAATTTAATTGCATTCATTTTTTACATATCTGCAAAAGTATTGCAAATTAGTGCAAATCTTTTTTATTCATATTTAGTGATTCCACGTACAGTAATTTTCCCGGACACTGCATGCCAAATACCTGAAATTACTGGGGGTAAAGGATCGTCCTTAGGGAAGCTCACCACTTACAGCAAAGAGTTGCAAACTGTGAGTACAGTATTGCTGCAATTTAAGTGTCATATTTAAATCTTTGGTAACAAATTATTCAGATTCATACAATAACTGAAATAACTGGTGTTTATCTAAATATATGTACTTTCTCTGTGCTAAAATAAGTGGAATATTTAGCACTTTAATTTTTTCCATAATAATTGGAACACCGGTAAAAACAGTTTAAAAAGTGAATAATATTCAACTTAAATATTACATATTAAGTCAATTCTGACTATCAATATAGCTCCAAGATTGCAATTAACCCTTATCACGCTAATCATGTGAAGTTCTCTTGGCGTTTTATGCATGCTATACTTTTCTTGGAGTGATAAGTGTTACTTATAGTTAAGAAAACTATTAATGTATTCTGGGAACACAAATGTGCAAATGTGGCACATATTTTGAGACTGTGGGCATATATTGCATTAAGTATTGTTTTACATTTATCTACTGATCTGTAAGTAGTTTTACATAAATTTTCTAGTTCATCGTTCCAGAAGGTATTGTTGTAACGACTTCATCTTACGAAGAGATCATAACAAAAGATATTCTTTCAAAGATAAAGATACTAGAAGATGTTTTATAGTATGTATTTGAAAACTATATTTATTATTTTGTACACCAATCGTGTTGGTATCTTAATCTATTAAATTTTTTTATAATCCAGTGGAAACATAGATGGAGATGTGAGAGAATCATGTGGAAGGTAAAGAAATTATTTTATTATAAGTCAGTGTTTAAGTATGTGTAAGGTTATGTTTTACATTTTTTCGATCTAATTTTCGTAGAGTGCAAGAAGCAATTTCGCAAAGTATATTTCCCAGTTTAGTGCAGTCATCGATAGAAAAAGATCTGAAGAGAGTTTTTGGAGAAAGCATACCGAAGCTGAAGTTCGCAGTTCGTTCATCTGCTACAGGTAAGAAGGAAGATATTTAAAAATATGCCAAGAATCAGATCTATTTAAAAGTTAAAAAACCATTTTAATATGCAAAAAGAAGCCTGATTTGAGAAATTAATATAATAGGTGAAGATACGGAGCAAATGTCAGCTGCAGGACAAATGGACACATTCCTTGGAGTTTCTGGACTTGATGAGGTAATGCCCAACAAGGTTATCAATCTATTTTCAAAGTGCTATGTGTGTGTGTGTATAGGACAAATTTTTAACTATAAAACTCCATTGTAAATAAGTTTCGTGAAATGAATAAAATGATTTTAGAAACGTTATTACCTAATATTAAATTATATAGATTATTAGAACCTTTTTTTAAATAGTTAAGTAAAACATAATACAAATAAATTAATAGACCCATGTTAGTCTGATATGTATAGATTATTATATATATATATATATATATATATATATATATATATATATATATATATATATATATATATATATATATATATATATACTTGGGAGTAGAAAAAAGATCAATGTCCAAATTCCATAATTTTGAGTTATCTCCACCTATCGCTTCAAAGTAATGAAAATTATTACAAAAATGGCTAATGTCCTCATGTCTATACATTCTGAGTTGGACTTGCTACAAAAAGGCCAATGTTCAATTCCGTGGAATTTTACTTTAAGTCTAATATCCAGGTAAATTTCACAGAAAAACAAAAAAAAATGAAACAGCGGTTGCTTTAGTAAATCCACATACATACTACTATACTGAAATAATAAAAGCATTGGAAAGTACTTTGTGTATGTGCTTTGCTAAAAATTAAAATAATTCAAATTAATAAATCAGCTATTAATAAAAACTTACAAAATGAACATTGAGTCCTTTCCTACTAAAGTATATCTAAAATAAAAATACTTTAATTTTTTTTACATAGGGAATTTTGCAAACTTTTATATAATTAAGGAATGCCGCTACATTTTTTCACTTTGTTTGAAGGACTTAAAATTCATGTTATTAAAAAGTTATAATACTTCATGTAGTTTAAAATTTAATATTGTAAGCAGTATACTCAATAACAGATAAAGAAGACATGTTTTATAAGATATACTGTTGTCCCCACCTCCATTAATAAATTATGTTTCTTTCTAAGATAATTAATGCTGTGAAGAAATGCTGGGCCTCACAATTTAGTTATGTAGCAGTTCAATATAAAAGGTAAGTTTTGCATTATTAAGGATTTATGCATTTTTTTAATTTAATAGCAATAATTTGGGTATGACTCATTTTTATCACGCATTCTAGGCACAATCCATTTATAGTAAGTCAACATATACATGCATGACGAATAAACATCTATGCCTGACCACAGATTTATTCTAGGAATCTTTCGATTGAAAAGAAAGCACCCTGACGATTTTGTACATTTTACAGAACATAGTGAATACGTTGCGTAAATTTTCTTACTATCACAAATGTGAGGATACATTACTTAAATTATCTTTGTTTACGTATTGAGGCAGGTTTTATGCTAAAATAGCTTAATAACTTTGCTTATTTCAACCTTGGTTTTATAGTTCGGGAGATGGTAGGATGTATATTGAGCATAGCGATAATTCAAATTGTTTTTACCATTTCTTTTGAAAAAAGAAATTCTATTGTTTTCAAATATTAGTTTTACGGAATTTAAATTCCAATACTACACCTATTTTGAACTTTTTTTTCTCCCTAAAACAGATATTTGGTACAGATGGACATAGAGTTTAGAGCTAGCTGGACGGAAATTAGTTATTTTATATCCAATATTATGAACACATAACTGGTAGAATTGTTCAAATCTGCTCGCCGAATTTCGCTGTCTCAACTGAGATATTTAAACTCAGAATCTAGGTTAAGGTATTAGAGCGCTTTGAGGGCACATTTTCATTATTGGTCCAATAAGTTTACCATTAATAATATAATAATACATTTTAAAGCAATGGTTGGTTATTTACTTGGTTGGCTGGTTGGATTGGGTATCATGGCGTAAGGATCATATTTGGACATACTGTGCCAGACACAGGAATACAATATCAAGCAATGGACAAACACTCACAAAGATAGTTTCATTATCAAAGAAGAGAGAAATACACATAGGAAGGAGTAGAATCTGCGAGTCATCCAATTATTTCATTTGACAAAGAGAAAAGAAGTCACGAGTAGAAAAATAGTCTAAGAAATTTAAAACCGAGGGGTTTTATTATATAGAACAATGAAAGGAATTGCTTTATAATGGTTTATATTTCTTAATTTTTAGGCGTTACGGACAGTGTTTAAACTCCCCGATGGCTGTCGTGATTCAAAGGATGGTTGCTTGTGATATTGCCGGAGTGTTGTTTACCTGTGATCCTTTAACAGGAAATCCAACAATCATAACTATAACTGCAAATTATGGACTCGGAGAGGTGAATTTATATTATTTTAGTATTTAAGATTAATTCTTATATTTGATCATAGAAAATATGATGATAATATTTAAAATAAGTTTTAACAGTAAATGTTTACAAAATAATTCAAATGTTGAGTTTATTTTTTGTGTTATAATTTAGCATGTATTATTCATTATTTTAAAGATATCTTTAAATGTATATCCCAACGTAGTTTCTTATTTGGAGAATCCGGGTATTACAAATAGTTTTCCATATTTAAGTATTACTATCTAGTGAGCATAACCACCACTACAAATATAAACGCACAATATAATAATAGGTAGTGTGTTTCAGATATTCCACGAATCTATAAAGGACACGTAGGCTGTATCAAAATAAACAGTTTTTCGAAGAATGGAAGACAACAACTGTTGAGATTAGGTTCTAGAGACTCTCTTCGGCAGGTTTTCAAATCGTGCATTCTTTTAAATTTGTCATTCACAACATGGATGGAGAGTCACATGAATTCTGTAAAGGATGACTTGCATCTAACTTATGTGCAGCCCATGGAAACAGAAGAGCTGTTCAATGATTTCACAATAGTGTGGGATGAAAAAAACAATTATTTTTTCGAAATCGCTTTTGCAATAGGGTAGTAAAGTTACTTCTTACCTTTAAATAAATGCCTGTATTAAAAAAATTACATAACGTCTTTATCCATATATTGATCGGGGTAGCAGGAACCAAATGCAAAACAATTTATGTACAATCCGTGACAAAATCTTGTGATTTATCCGAGGTCGATCAACAAGATATAAGTTTAGATTAACAATGTTTATACAAAATTTGCAAAGATATATTGCCTGAAAATGTTTTTCGAATTTAGCTAGTAGTCAATCTGCAGAATATATCACTTGTCCTGTCACAATCCACCATTCAACTAAAATATTATTTCAGAATGTATTTTAAGAGTTTATGCTAGTGTTCCTCAACCTTGTTTGGTTGACGGCCCACTAATGTATCTGGAATAATTTGCGCCACACCTGTATATAAAAAATGTAAAAGTTGTATGATACAATAAAAAATTATTTATTTACAAAATTTATTCAATGAGAGGGCTGAGCATGTTTTCTTGAACAAATTAAACCAAAACGAGATTCAAAGTCGCCAGACAAATTCGCATTTCATCGTCTCAACTTTTAAAACTTTTTCTAGCTTTTTGGACTTAATTTCTGTCAGTGCTGAAAATCCAAATTCACAGAACCATGAAGATGCAAAAGGTAAAACAATTTTAAGAGCTTTCAAGCTGATTGCAGGGTATAAATTTCTGACATAAAGCTAAAACTTATCCAAATTTTTCTTGAAGAACTTTGAACGGTAAAACGTATCGTTTCTCTAATCCATGACCTGTTCTTTTTCTGTTGTCAAATTTGGTGTCTAGCAAATTACAAATGGGTAGATGAAAATTTTTAATTCGTCAACTGAAATCAAAGGAAAGTAGCTTTTAAGTGAGGTTTGAAGTTCGTCAATGGTGCTTATAAATTCGTCTAGAATTTTGTTTTCGATTGAAAATTCATCGACACCCGGAAAGCAATCAAAATTTCCTTTTGAAATTTCATATTTCCGCAGCGTAAATTTTTCTTAAATTCCTCAGTTTTGATGTGACGTGGCGATATTCTCGGATGGACCTTGTAGACTTAAATTCAGAGTGTTCAGCTTTTCTCAAACAAGTCCTAGAGAAATTGTACTTTCAGTCACCAAATTTCGTCATGAAGTGAAAATCCAAAAGATTCTTTTTCAACCTCCATGAACAAAATCTTCTCTGCTTTCAGGTGTATGAGCCGTTTCAAAAAATTTCCCTTCGAAAGCCAACGTACTTAGGTGTGATATGAAACAGTTTTGCAGTCGGAATCCATTGCGTTACACAGCTGAGAGAAAATTCGAGATTTAAGAGGTCGTCTTTTGATGAAAATGACCACTTGGATAACTTGGTTCATTACAATCAATATATCTGGAATTATAGATTTTAAAAAGCGAGTTTCTCTGTGAATCATGCAGTGGACGCTTATAATACTTGGACTGCGCACAAGTGTGATAAATCCTTTTTAGTTTCCTAACATTGATGGACATCCGTCTGTGCAAACAACAACGCAGTTTTCCCACATTAAACCAAAGCTTGAAATATTTTCTTTTACTAGCTGAAATATATCTTTTTCCGTCGTCGTGCTCTTCAAATCTTTGCAGAAAAGATACTCACTCAAGAATTTGTATTCTTTAACAAAATGAATGAAAGCAAAGTGCTGTGCTTTTCTACTGATATCTGACGACTCATCAATCTGAAAGGACCAGAGTTCACTGTCGTGCGATTCGAAATGCTCGACAATTTTTTTTTTTAATGTGAAGATAAATCTTTGATTTTGCGTGATATTGTGTTATTGGATAATGGTATTTTCTTGACCTTCTCTGTCGATTCATTTCCCAGCATTGTTTCGACAACGATAGCTAATGCGGGTGCAATGATGAGCACATCAGTGTGTGCTTTTTTGCGTTGTGCTATTAACTGGCAATCAACTCCTTTTCTGGCATCTTCATATAGTTTTTAAAATTTTTTGCTGTTTTATTTTGCTACGCTACCAGGTTTTCAAAACATTCTCTTGGTTGGTTTTTGACCTCTGGGTGTGAAGAGAGAGATAGTTTTCAACTGTCTTTTCAGTTTACTAGGAAAGAGAGCTTCATTTGCAAGTTTCTTCTTGATGACTACATAGAATAGTATTTGAAGGTCTTCCGTTTCAAATGCGATTAATCCGAATTCGAAAGTAGTCATATTTATACTTCCTTTTGTTTCTTTGTTATATTATGGCTAAATGAATAAAACATTTGTTAATAACACTGGTACCCAAAATTATCTTAACATGCATAGAATCACGGATTTCTCAGAAACTGTGATGTATAATTTGATGAATTTGTCTGGAATGAGACATAACATCATAACGCATAAATATAAAGGGAAAAATTTAACAACACCGCATATTACACTGTATAACAAAAAAATCGACGCTCCAAGAATGAATCATCCGATTGCTTTGAAATTTCGTATGCAAAAATGTTTTGACCAAATATGCAAATGATTAAAATTTGGTGTCCAATGAATGAATAGTGCGATCTTCAGCGCATCGGAACTGCGCATCCAGCAGATGTATATAAGGAGTTGTTCTTGAACTGTTGTTAAAAATTTCTGCTGCATTGCGATTTAGGATACCTTTCAACGACTGAAAAAATGCCTCGCCGCAGAATTTCAGCTCATTACGAGCAACTTTCAGAGTTTGAAAGAGGTCGTATCATTGGATTGAAAGAGGCAGGTTAGGCAAATCGGAGAATCGCTCGTCATGTGAGTCGAAGCGATGCGGCGATTAGAAGATGCTGGCAAGAGTGGGTGGACAATGGCAGATTTCAGAGTCATGATGGTAGCGGTCGACGTAAAACCACAACGGATCGCGAGGACAGAGTGATTGTCAGATCAGCTGGCACAGCGCCTGATTCATCGCTATCAACCATCAGTCGTGCGACCCACACACGAGTGTCCACCATGACCATTCACAGACGGCTGAGAGAGAGCAAAATATACGTTTTAACCGACCTCTACGCCACCTGCCACTCACGACTGCACACTGTCGAGCCAGATTACAGTGGTGCTTGGCTCGATCAGGCTGAAATGATGATGACTGGGGACGTATAGTCTTTAGCGACGAATACCGCTTCCAACTGTGTCCTGACGATCATGGAAGACGTGTCTGGAGACTCCCAGGACAGCGTGCCGATCCTGCTTTCACTATTGCACGCCACACGGGCCCTCAACAAGGAGTTATGGGTCTGGGGTGTCATTTCCCTTGATAGCCGGACCCCTTTGGTCGTCATTAGAGGTACATTTACTGCACAGCGGTACGTTGATGACATTCTGAGACCTGTTTAGCTACCGTTCCTTTCGCAGTACCCTTGGCTGATTTTTCAGCAAGACAATGCCATACCACATACGGCACGTGTTGCTATGAACTGTCTTCAAACTTGTCAAACACTTCTTGGCCAGGCAGATCACCATATCTCTGTCCCATCGAGCATGTCTGGGATATGATGGGAAGGAGACTGCATCCGGTAGGGAATGTTGATGACGTAGTCCGATAATTGGAGCAAATTTGACAAGAAATACCCCAGGAGACCATCCGGGATCTTTATCGGTCTATGCCACGCCGTGTGGCAGCTTGCATCCAGGCTAGAGGCAGGCAACACCTTATTGAGCTCGTTACTGTAACTCTGAAATAAATCATTCAATTGTTCTGAAATTTTAATCATTTTCTATTCTGTACATAATTTTCTTATCCACCAATTTTTGTCTCCATCGAACAACTCCTTCTTGGTGCGTCGACTTTTTTGTTATAGAGTGTATATAAAACTAGCATGAAACCATAAAAATGGAAGGAACCAACTTTCGGCGATTGGACGGAACCCACTTTCGGCGATTGGACGATACCAACTTTCGGCGATTGGACGATATCAATTTTCAATGATTGGACGGAACCAACTTTCGGCGATTGGTCGGAACCTACTTTCGGTAATAGGTCGGAACCAACTTTCGGTAATAGGTCTGAACCAACTTTCGGTAATTGGTAGGAACCAACTTTCCAAAATTGGATGATACCATCTTTCAACGATTGGACGAAACCAGCTATCAGTAAGAGATCGAAACTAGCTTTTGCCAATTGGTCGAAACCAGCTTTTGACAATAGGTTGGAACCAGCTTTTGGCAATAGATCGGAACCGACTTTCGACAATGGGACGGAATTCACGTTCGGCAATTTGAATGTCTATTGCATAAGTTGTATGCTTTGTTCCACTCTGCAAGCGTTTAGTACCCATTTCTCTGCCCCATACCAAATCGATCAAGAGGTTGAAGACATCAGACAGAAGGGCTTACCATTAAAAGCCTCCATCCGACATAACCGGGAGCTGAAACAAAAGGAACTAGTTAAATGGATACCAAAATATATTTTCCACTGTTATTGAACAATGCTCGAACACTTCTAACGAGTCGAAAAATTAAGAGAATGGGTGAAAATGGACAATCAGTGGACGAATCCACAGCATCAATTTCGTAATCCAGAGCAAGAACTCTACCACTTACGACTGCTGTTATACTACATAGTTCACAGTAATGCAATCACATTAAAGAAATTTAAAGATTTACTTATTTCACAAATCTTTTGATTTTAAGAAAGAGCCAATTTGAATCAACGTCAGTTACAATTGGGAAAAAATTGTATCAAATAAAAACGCGGGAAAACAAATAAAAAAATTTTTTTTTAGTAACCGTTGAGGTAATTACAAGTAATATTTCTCAAAGTTACAAAACCCATGCAATTTTAATTATTTGTCAAAAACCATCGTGGCACATTTAACAATCTCTAGTGGCACACTAATGTTCCGTGGCACACAGGTTGATAAACACTTGTTTATGCGTCCTTGTGGTATGTGATAAAGTGCCTGAAAAAATTAAGTTTTGAATGTTTTTTTTAAGCGATACATGTATTCTCGTTATTTAAGTTGTGAATTAAAAGTTGTAAATGACCAAGTCATTCAAAAAAATGCATTCTTCACCTCGAGAATATACTCCTTAGAATGATCAGTAATAAACACCACTATATTCGGAAAATGGTACAAAGAAGAATTCTAAGTGTTTGAAAAGGAATGACTAAAGCAAAAATGTATAAGTATTTTTTAATAAATATAATGTAATTGAATACGCTCTATTTCACTAAACTGACTGACTGAAAGGTACGACTGATTTATTAACTTTCCCCTATTTTACAAACGTTTCAAATGGCGAACTCGAGTCTTGTACAAATTCCTTAGATACACGCGAATGTTTCAATTTCTTCGCTACCTTCAGTTCCTTCTCACAGATGATTGAAAGATGCGCAAGATTGGTAACAGAGGCATAAATGGTCTGCATTGAACCAGATACAGGTGATGGCTTCACATCCGATCTAAAATAAAATCACTATGAATTGTGCCAAAAATGCGTTTGTAAAAAACAATATAACTAGCTTAATAAGAAATGATATTTTGCATCCAATACTCTAAACTTACTGTAGAAAAAATCATATATTTTTTATAGATTCTTCAACATTTGTAAATACGTATGTATATCATTCTTTATCATACTACAAAA
The DNA here is from genome assembly GCA_947359465.1 of Metellina segmentata. Taxonomy (NCBI): domain Eukaryota; kingdom Metazoa; phylum Arthropoda; class Arachnida; order Araneae; family Tetragnathidae; genus Metellina; species Metellina segmentata. Next base: position 92,400,143 of record OX375876.1, read on the forward strand.
AACTGCAAAATTTCAGAATATTTAAATTTTTCTTCTGTGTGTTTGGAAATTAAATACTGTACCTGTACCATAAATATTTTCATTCACTAGGTTATTTTTATGTCAATTTTTAAGATATTTAAAACTGTATATTTTTGGACTAACGTTTTTATGGAACGGCGTAGTTTTTCAGCTAAAATACTAAAATATACCGTCCTGTAGAGGACTCGCGATCGCGAATAATTTTTGTAAATATGTAGGCCTATATTTGAAGGTGAGAGATAACTTTTCCTTCCTATTGCAAATTGAAATTACGAAACAAAATTCCTCCAACTATCTGAATCACTAATGAACGCTCCTTCAATAGGCTAGTACCGAACTGTCAACAATTTCCAGTTGAGTGAAACGAAGTATTTTATATTAGATTGCGAGGTGTGGGTCTGTCAAGAAGTTCGAGTGCTCCAGAAATGAAAGAAGACATTCAACATGAGGATGAGAGCACGCGAGTTGTTGTACGTTGCCTAGGTGTGGATGAATCAATCATATGATGGGTTTTTATGAAGGACAATTACATCCCTTCTCCATTTTGAGAGAATCCATTCATTGAAACCTGAAGATTGTCCTCTGTTTATAGAATCCGCCCTTTGATTTCTATAACAGAGTGCAGTACAGGCAAATTTTACAGCATCGATGAGATATACAGATAAATCTCTTTTTGCCGATGAGAGAGTGTTTAATGTGCTCAAAGAACGTTTGGAGGCGCTACACGGCTACGTGCTTATCGAAACTATTCTATGCAACGTTTGGACGGGTTTTATCGACTACTTTGTTTATACTTTTATCATTATGTAAAAAAATAACACCTATGTTTATACATTATTGATAAAATGCGAGTATGACAAGCATACGGTTATATTATTGGATACTAAGGCTGAATGCATCATGTAATAAAAACAAAAACTGGCTACTATTAACTTATAAAAGACAAGTCTTTCCACTCCTGTCAGTGGAAAAATTAGTAATACTTTTTCCAGCATCAAGAAATACCATTTGTACTCATATGATCAATACCATGTTAAACAATCGCATTTGCTTCACCACTGTACTATAAGTGACCTGAGACAAATGTTAAACCTTTAGCTGGTGTGGACAATTCCGACTTTGTACACTTTTCATTTCCCAAGTTAAAAGGTGTTTCTTTTTTTATGCCTCATGAAAAATTGCAATTTTCCAATTCTATAGTTTTACCACGCTATCTACTATTAAAAAAAAGTGTCTCAAGTAGACATTTGTGTAGTCAAATGACAGTTGATTATATAAATGAGATAAGAACAATTTAACGTAATTTCCCTAAGAACAAGTGAATACTAACTATTCTGTTTTTATTTTCTCTAGTCGGTGGTTTCAGGCTCTGAGGAACCAGATACCATTCTCTTAGAAAGAGATATAAACAATCAACTTCGTGTGAAGAATACAGACATTGGTGCAAAGAGTAATAGAATCATAATGAAAGGCAAGCTATCACTGTTTTACAACTTGGACTGTGCTTCATATTTTTTGATAGATTGGTTAGGCTGGGGTTTATGGAGCTGCGACATTATATGGCCAAGTTGTGCCAAACAACTTTAAACAAATGAACAAGTTCATCCAAGGAAAATTTTATAACACAGAAGAGTTGCTAGAGCAGTCAGCAGACTCACTGAACCACTGCAATCTCATTTATCGATAATATATCACTTTGTCTCGAAGTCCTTATTCTACTCAGGTGTATTTTCACTGTAAAATGGCGCATTCATAAGATGGCGACATCTGTTGGGCTAAATTTCTAACATTAATTTTAATCAAGTTGTAATCAATTTAATAAAGTTTGGGGAGCTGATGTTATTAATCCTTCATATGTGTTCATGAACTTAAATACCGAACGAAATTGATATTTTTCTGTTTTTGTTGATAAACTAAAATTTTGTGTTTGCTATTTCGTTGTTTGAAGAATGTAATTTTAATTAATAACAACTATATATTTTTCGCAGTTGTCTATAAATGTTGAATATATTGAAATGGCTACATTCTATTTAACTTTACAATGAATGAATCTAAGCATTAATAGATGCAAAAATTATTCTTTTATTCCGCCAGAAAGAATGGTAGAGGGCAAAAATCCCAGGAAAAATGTGATATTTAAAAACCTCGATTGCCGATAAAAAGCTTGTCACATATTTCCTGTTTCTGTACATTGTTTTTATGATTGCATGAAGTGCACATTTTTATTTAACAAAGATATTTGAGGTAACAACAATAGTAAATCATCGTCAATTAATCCCGTTATCATATTATTCGCAAGAGCTACATTTCAAACATCGTATGTCTTTTGATGTTATGCTAGAGGTGTTTTAGTCATCTTAGCATCACATTTAAGTTTGTTTTGTATAAGCTTTTGACTCTAATTTTACTGTTTATTTTTCTAGCGATTTATTTTCTATGACTGTACTGAGAGAAACAAAAATAAAACTTGAAATGCAATTCACTAGATACTTTTCAGAATTCAATATACCATCGCGTTATACTAGTTCAACTATCATATACGTTTAAAAAATATCGAAGAAAATGCCTTAGGTATCTTTAAGACATTATATCAATTAATATTAACTAAATTACATTAATTTCAAATTATTTGTGCATCAAAATTGTAATTATATTTTAAATAATAAAATCGATTTAGAAGACACTGTAATATTAATTAGATTTAAAATTCGAGCCCCATTACTTGGCTCCTCTTTTATAAACATGCCATTGAAACTGTGTGATAATACAAACAGACAAATATATATTATTATATATCCGAAGGAAGAATACTTTCCGTGCTTAAGTGGGTCTGAGACTCAAAATCTGAAGAAAAAAAAGTCATCTTTTCCTTATTATCTTAAAAAATAATGTAGATATATCTGAATAAACTGACACCTCAATTTTTTTCAACACCAGTAGAACCGGAAATATTCAACTTTTTACAGACACGACAGCTACAAATCAAACGAGCCTTCATAATTTTAAACGCTCTTTTTCTCCTATTGTGTTAAATGAGATTTCAATAGTAAAAATCGATATAACGTAAAAATTACCTGTCAAAAATGAACGAAATTTTCTACGTTTACTTTTCAAATATATTTCTCTAATTTGCCTTCTGCAATTGTGTTTTTAGTTATTTTTTTCTGTAATTTTTCGAATTTTTGTATAGGTATATACAAAGTTTTACTTCGTCTATGTATATTTTGCATGTGTTTTATGTAGTTTTTGAACGAAATATTAAAAAAAAAATTTTAATTGCTTTAATCAAAAATTACGAAAACAATTTATAGTATGAATATTAGAAGTTAATTAATGCAAAAATGAAGTTAGTTGTTATAAAGTATTTTAAGATATATTAATTTTGCTCAAGGTCAAAATTTTGAAGTTTTGAAATTTTAATAAAAAAAAGTTCAAAGTTTTGAAATAAAATTGTTATTATAATTGCAAAATACAATGTATTTCAAAAGAAAATATTTCAGAACTGAAACTTTAAAATAGAAGATTTTAGAATTTTAGGTCCAGGACACCACTTATGAAAGATAAAAAAAAATCACTGTTGGTTTAAAAAACTTCAGGTAGTGTAGATTGTGCTTTTCAAGTTTTGTAATTGTCAAATTTTTCCTTTCTCATTAAATCTTATAAATGATAAAGATGTCCAGTATTAATTATTTCTGTTATATTTTGTTAGAAGATGGAGGCACAAGTGAAGAAAATATTCCCGAAAATCAGAAAAATGTTTGTTGTATATCCGAAGACATGGCCCTTCGTTTAGGTCATTTAGCTATAAAGGTAATTTATAATAGAAAATAATACAAATAATTAAGTATTCATCATATGAAGCAAAGTTTAATTGTTTAAAAAAATGTTTCATGATATATTAATACGATATTATCTTATTTTGCTTGAATCATGACAACTTCTCTATGAATTAGTAGTGAAATTGTAGTATTGATAGAGTTTAGGTATTGGTATCAACTTTAATAAACAAGAGATAAACAAATTGTAACGAATATTTGGATTTTGTAATTTAATGTGACTTATCCTTCATACATGCTTCATAATCATCTATCGATACCAAAAAAATCTATGTTGTGAAATTATTATGCACTTAAATATTAGTCACAGCTGTTTTTTTTGTAATGTTAAAATCTTACAATTCAGCCTCTACAAATTTGTAATTATATGCAATTTTTTTAAAAAATTCCAGCATTTCCAGAAGAAAGTTTGCATTATTAATTTCAATATTTCTTTCAGTTGTTTATGCATATGCTAATATAATTTATTGAGTATAAATAATTTAAATTTGTATATGAATTATAAACATTACATAAATTTCAATAATTACACCTTTTTTTTATATTTCATTATGTATTACTGAATATAAAGTAGGAACGGATAATTAAAAACGTGCATATATATTCAAAATGTGCATTATAAAATTAAAAACAGCTGAAGTTTTAAAATATATAAATACTGAATACAATTTACTAGTGTAATTTCAATTGTTTAAAATTTCACGATTATGAGTTGTGTAATGCAGCAAAGAAAGTCTAACGGCCATATTCACAAGTCTCGAGTTAACTCGAGGATCAGTTGATCCGCGAGTAAGAGTTAACTCGAGGATTATCAAAAACGGTATTCTCAAACGGCGTGTTAAGTGATCCGGGGATTAAAATGAGACGCTCGCTATGATTGGCTCCTCACGATCACATGATATTTGTTTACATTGGTTAGGACGCCCGAATCTGCATTCATACTGATCAAGCCCGTACTTCGCCGTAGAATTGATTCCAAATTGTGAATAAATAGGACTCGCACAGCATTTTAATATGGGTTTGGGAAAAGAAATGCAAAGGTATTTAATCTCAAATTAGAATTTTATGGAAACCTAAATTTGGCAAGAAAGAATTGTACACAATGTCTTGACAGATGTATGTAATCTGATTATCTTTGTACTTGTCAGTATGGGTGTGTGTTGGTGTCGTGACAAGTAACTTGCATTATCAATTTTCTTTCATTCGTAGTAACTCAACAGAATAATTTTAATTCTACGACGAATTTGTATCTGCCATGGTCGTTTTCTACCGTTCGCTCTCTCCGGCTTAGAGGACAGAGGTGGCGCCATCTATCTTTTCGCTAAGCTGCTTGGTTAAGATTACGCAGCTATTTTATTTTCATTTTTCTTTTGAATTTCAATAAAAATATGTTTAAATTTTTCCATTTAAGCAATTTTATTATGAGGAGATGAGCTGCTATGTAGCAGGTGCTCCGTAATGACAGATCCAGTTCAGTCGTCGCAAGAATTCTGTAATTGAGCATAGAATGAAATGTGTCCTCCATTTTCTTTTTCCAAAAAGATGGTACTGCGCATGCGTTAAATGTAACTCGCGAGTTAACTCGCCGATTTCGGAGGATCAAAATGTAACACCGAAACGGCAGTTTAAACCACGGATCAGGACTTGTGAATACGGTTTTCTCGATAACTCGCGGATTATCGTTGATCCTCGAGTTAACTCGGACTTGTGAATACGGCCGTTAGTGTAATTATGTGAAACCGCTTAATACTTTAGCTACGTGACACTCAAATGTGAAAAAAGTGTTTAAAAATGATTAAAGATTGAATAGTCACTGAATGAATAAAAGGTATTAAAAAATTGCTTAATATCTTAAAAATACTTGAAATGCTTAAATGTAATTGCAATGTTGAATTAAATACCTATGAAAAAAATTAACAACAAAACGTTATCACAAGTTTAATTGTAGGTAATCTAGACTAACTTATACTGTATCTCTTTTTCCCATAGATAAATAAATCTTTGATATTAATATGCTGATAAAGCTTCCATTAACTTTCTCTAACTTATTTTAACAAACTTTCACAAAAAAATATTTCATTTCTGTAATGCTCTATCATTTCTTAATGAATTTAATCTTATTTATTTAGATTGAAAAATATTACAAATCTGCAAGAGATATTGAATGGGGATTTCATAACAACAATCTGTATATTTTTCAAGTGAGTGTTATGTTTTTAAAATAATAATTTTAATGTGAAATTTGATTTAATTGAATGTATTTTGGTACACGTAAAATGGAAGTCTTGTAAATATCTTAATTTTTGCTGCAATTTTCTTAGTATTCATACAGGAATAAAAGATGACAGGGCGATATAAATTTGAAATTTCTGATGAAAACAGCGAATCTAACTGAAAACTAAGTTTTGTTTGTGATCAATAAACGAAAAAGGATTTAAATAACATACTCTCACTTTCTCGTTCAGTTCAGTTACAAATGGCTCCCTTAACTATATAACTAATGTTTCTTTTTATATCACAGATTATAACTGCCAATCCGGTTTTATTTTAAGAAATATGTATCAATATTTTTATTGAGAAAAATGTGTAGTTTTCTTTTTATTTCTCACGAATTAAATTCCAATTGGTATAACTTGTAAATACTAATTTATTTTACCTTTCATTTTTTTAAATTCAATGCGAAACGTTTAAAATATATATTCTTAGTCTGTTACGATCTTCGGACGGGTGTCATGGACACATATAAGAACGGTCGTTCTTGTGGCTCCTGTTATATTCCTCTCTCAGTAAGTATTACCCCTCCCCCTTACGGAGTGTTCGGTGGTTGGCCCCGACCCCGGAGGATGAAAAGAAGGGGGTGAAGACGAGAGGGTCGTTCGAGAGGAGACGGTGGAACCAGCGGTCTTGGAGTAGACGTGTTTTTTTTGAAGCACCGGACGGTGCGGTGTAGATATCGTAAACTTCATTTAATGTTATACAAATAAAACGTGTATGTCCAAATTTGGTGAGCAGTGTCCCTCTGTTCTTAGCCACAACCACACATATTGTCTTGCAAAGTAGACATCGCTCGGGCCGCTCTGACATAATTGGTGTCAGAAGTGGGGTTGTGTAGTTGTGTGATGGTATAGAACAAACGGCAAGAGGTGACGCGGCGCCATTTTGGAGGTTTAGGAAGAGCAACTGGATTGTTGCTGGATTCCATAGTCTTGCACCATTTCGTGAAGAGCAACTGGATTGTTGCTGGACTGTATATACTTGCACCATTTCGTGAAGAGCAACTGGATTGTTGCTGGACTGTATATACTTGCACCATTTTCGGAAGAGCAACTGGATTGTTGCTGGATTCCATAGTCTTGCACCATTTCGTGAAGAGCAACTGGATTGTTGCTGGACTGTATATACTTGCACCATTTCGTGAAGAGCAACTGGATTGTTGCTGGACTGTATATACTTGCACCATTTTCGGAAGAGCAACTGGATTGTTGCTGGATTCCATAGTCTTGCACCATTTCGTGAAGAGCAACTGGATTGTTGCTGGACTGTATATACTTGCACCATTTTCGGAAGAGCAACTGGACTGTTGCTGGATTCGGGATAGGGAGCTATCCTGGGAACTACACTAGCAGCTGTAGAGAATTCCTGAATTGAATTCTATCCTCAACGCGAACCTTCGACACTGGACCATTGCAGTCATCACCTGGGAAGAGGGATCCTTTTCGCAACCCGGAAAATTGTTGAGTGCTTACCAGGAGCGTTAGAGGAAGCGATCGACGTGACCGGATACCGTGTGATGGAATAGCAGCGATCCTGGACCGAGGGGCGTCCACGTCGGAAGAGTGATCCTGGAGATGCGCTTGGTGTCGACTAGGGCGATGGAAGGAAAATGCTGGTTCGAGCGCTTTGCGATGGAAAAGCTGTGAGGCTGATCTGAGATGGTTAACGTCTGATGTCTATCGTTAGTGTACAACCGGAAAGATGTCTGAGGAATGTGCTATTCGCAAGCGAGGAGGGATGGAAGTTCGCCTTCTGCAGTCAACTCAAACCTTGAAGGGTACTGGGGTAAGTCCCTTCTGAATTGATCCAGTGAGCCATTAAATACACAGGGAGGATTAACACATATATGTATGAGAAGCAGGGTGGGGATGATTGTTATATTTGTGCTATGATGTGTATTTATTTTGATGGGGCTATGGATTGTAGGATTTAATGTGTAATGAACATCAGCTAAGGAATAGTTTTTAGGAATTACTGTGGGCAAATAAAAGTGTAAGATTATGCAGATGTATTTAATATAATTAGTTACTTATTGAAAGTGTATGCATATTTAATAGAGTGACTAGGGGAATTATATGGAACATCAAAGTGCATGTTTGAAAAATCTTTGTGTATTTACTTGAGTAATTATTGAAGCTGGGTGTTATTATTAAAATTGATTGTGTTTACACGGGGATCACCATGGCATATTTTGAGGGAGCGAGGATAGAGGAGATGAGATATGTGGCAATTGAAATGGGGGAAGACGTTCCTTCAAATGCGAATAGATGTCAATTGAAAAGAATAATAGAGGATTCTAAATCATACGATGCAGAATTTGTAGAAGTGTTCGTGACATCTATTGTTAATGATAGGATTTTAAGAGAGAAAAGAGAAGCTGAAAAGGAGGCGCTAAGGGGTTGGAGAGAAGCCCAATTGGAATGGAGAGAGGCGGTAAGGGATCAGATAAATGCTGAAGGAGAGTTGGAATGTAGCCGGATAATGGCTCAAATAGAACCGAGAAAGGAATTTGGAGAAGTAGAGGGGCATGTAAAAGTAGCAAGGGCAGAGGCTAGAAGGTATTTGATATTGGCCGAAAAAAAAGGTATAAAGCTGCTCAGGAAAAGGCTGAAGAGAGATTGTCCGTTTATGAAATGAAATGGAGGGTGTTAGAAATGCTGGAGAAAGGTGTAGAAAGAACGGAAGGAGGAACTAGTGAAGATAAGGAAAGGAGCGATCTCTCTCAGGAGGGGAGGAAAGGGCAGGAAAATAGAACTGACCCTACCCCAACGGATGTGAAGGGGGAATCAGAAACTTCGCAGGACATGGAACGGGAAAAAGAACTCGTGGGCGAAGAGACGGAGAGAAACGCTCTCGCGGCCCAGGGGGAGGTGGCTGAAGGTCACAAAAAGACACAAGGCGAGGTAGATGACCCAACGGACTCATTGGGAAGGGAGCAAACGGACATTCCTGGTGAAGTTATTACTTCCAAGGAGGGGGAGAGTCACAGATGTAGTCGCGTGAATGGGAAAAGGCGAAGGTCTCGGAAAGGGGGTGGAAACCAGCACTTCTCCGTAAATCCACAGTTGTGTGAGGGAAAACACGAGAGTGAAATTTTGCCCAAGGCGTTCGGTGACAATATGGGAGTTAAGCAGCATGGGCTAGAGAAAGATAGTTTGGGTCTCGGAGAGAACGGGAAATCGGAGGTAAAGGAGTGCTTGTCTGAAACGCCAAAGTCGCACAGGGAAAAACATAAGGGTGAGATTTTATCCAAGTCGTTCTTGGACACTGGATTTAAGCGACGCGGAGTAAAGACGGATAGTCGAGAGATCGGTTTGCGGAGGAAGATTCGTCAACGAATAGTTCTCTTGAAGCGCAGTCCAGAAAGGTTAGGAGGGGCTTCGGAGATTTTGACGGATAATCAGGCGGTGATAGAGAAGACAAGAGGAAGGGTAAATTTACACGGGAGTTCAGTGCGAGCAGGGGTGGTACGAAAGACCATGAGATACCCTCAATCTAAAATGTGGGGGGTTACTTTTTATTGGGGGAAGAGTAACAAGTTAAATCAATTGATCGGTACCCAAGAAAGGGGGTGGATTAGGCGATTATCATTCCTGTGGTGGCATTATCGCAAAAAGTTCATTTATCAGTTTTCGATTTGGATTTTAAGGAAATTGATAGGTTTGTAAAAGGTGGTCCTTAAGGGCCTGGAGAACTACGAAATAAATGAATGTTGGAAATATGAATTATGTTGTATATAATTAATTTTTCACTTGTTTAAGTTACTGTGTTTAGTTATTTGGTCATTTTAATTTTAGTACTTATAAGTGATATTTCTGTAAATGAGGATCTCGTACGAGACTGGCAATATTTATCCCTTGTAAAATGAATATTGGAGTGCTTACCGCTCAGGAAATTATGTTGCCAGGAAGTGTTAATATTTTTTAGTGCTTACCACTGAGGAAATTGTACTGTCGGGAAGTTGGTTAATTTCAGTAATTTTTCTTTTTTAAATATTGTTGTGATGTGCAGTATTTTTACTCTTACTTGTAGTTATTTTTGTGTACTGCATTCATATTGGTTTTGAAGTAATAAGTAATTTGGTAAGAGTGGTTATGTTGATTGTAGATTTTTTGTATATATTCCTTTCCCCTAGTTTTATTTAGTGTAGAGATTAGTGTCGATAATTAGATCATAACCTAGTTTGTAAACTCATGCATGAGAGTATTGTTGAGGCATGTTTGCCAACTAGGGACACAAACAATCTTACACAGACTCCAATTTGGCTCGTTGGTGACAACGATTTGAAGGGCACCGGTGTACCTGCTACCTTTGTGGAGAGGTGTGAGGTTATCCTGCCAACACAAGGAGGAACTGCTGTTGGGGGGAATGGGACTTCCTCTAGTGAGGTTGGCGGGGGTGTCAGTAAAGGTCACCCGGGTCAGGAGAACAGGGGAGAGTGGAAATAAAGAATTCGGCCCACGGAGACAACGGACGATGAGGGACTCTCTGCTGCGGTTGTCTGCTATGTTTTGTAAATATGTTTTATATGTCTTGCGTCTTATGAAATAGGCCTTTAGGGCCATTTCACGCTTAAGGAGGGAGGAGTGTTACGATCTTCGGACGGGTGTCATGGACACATATAAGAACGGTCGTTCTTGTGGCTCCTGTTATATTCCTCTCTCAGTAAGTATTACCCCTCCCCCTTACGGAGTGTTCGGTGGTTGGCCCCGACCCCGGAGGATGAAAAGAAGGGGGTGAAGACGAGAGGGTCGTTCGAGAGGAGACGGTGGAACCAGCGGTCTTGGAGTAGACGTGTTTTTTTTGAAGCACCGGACGGTGCGGTGTAGATATCGTAAACTTCATTTAATGTTATACAAATAAAACGTGTATGTCCAAATTTGGTGAGCAGTGTCCCTCTGTTCTTAGCCACAACCACACATATTGTCTTGCAAAGTAGACATCGCTCGGGCCGCTCTGACATAGTCGTTCCAATTTTACAATTTCTTTCACAAATTTCACTCCTATCCGGTTTTTACTTTGAATCACTGTAAAAGTAACCTTAATATATTTGAAATGCAATAATATAGTTGCACATAGACACATTTCTAAATCAAAGCTATTCACTAATTCTTAAACCATTCTGTTTTCTGTGCTTCTCTTTGGTAACATGCTTTTTATATTTTGTATTTTCAGAGTAGGCCAGTCACTAGTGGAGCAAATGAAACTATCTATGAAATTGATCATGAATTCGATGCGCCTATGAGAGTAGAAAATGATTTCCATTCTACTTCAAATGTTGCGTATGAAATACTATTTTCTACCTTGTCTTCCATTAATCAATGAATCAATAACGATAACTAAATACATTTCGAATGTATAATATAGGTACTCATATGTAGTTGTCAGCTAGTTAAAATATATCTTTAATAATGTTCAAGCTTTTTTATGTGATTTTTCACTAAGTATCATGATGTAGGTGGATCGTTGTGTTGAAAAGTATATTTGAACTAATAAGAATAAATCTTCGTGTGTTATTCCAAATAACCCGATAATTATTTTATAAACCATGTTTAAGGACGAATTTTGCCGTTTGGATTGAATTCGTATTACAATAAATTTTTATGCATTGAAATATTTGGGCTGTATAACATAGTTGAACTAAAAATTTAAATAAAATGTGTTTAATTACAGAGAGGTTTTACCTGGTGCAGTGAGTCCATTAGGGCAGCAATTATTCTTCAGAGCTTTTCCACACTGTTCAGAAGTGAGTACAAATAAGGGTATTGTTTAAATTTTTAAATAACAAAATATTAAATTATATTATATCATGTTTGTGTTTGTATACATGCATAAAACAATGTAGCAAGTTTCTACCTTTCCTTATCTAATTTATTTTAGGAATAAATAAGAATTAGTTATAAGTATCAGAAGGTTTCCTTTTCATGTAAACATTTGTCTCAATAATTAGAAGTTGTTTGTTACTTACTAATTTTGCTCAAAACTCTTTCAGAGAGATAAACAGACTGAATTCCAAATAGATGTTCCTGCTAAATACTATAAAAATGGATTTTGTGTATTTTATAACCACTCAATATTCAACGTGGCGGACGTAAGTAGATAAATATTCTGCAGTAAACTGTTACGAAATAATTGGAATTATTTCAATGTATTCGCCTTCCATAGATTTCTCTTATTTTCTCTTATACAATGGTTCTATTTACGACGGGAACAAAACATTTTGTCTGATAATACATCCCTCGAATATAAATGCCTTGTCTATATTTTTTTTAAACCATGATCTTTATGAAATTGAAGAACTTTGAAAGATTAGAATATTCTTAATTTTAATCAGGAAGGATTGTCGAGAATGAAGTTGAAAAATGAACGGAAGTAAACTATTCTATACATGGGAGCTTAATTTTCCAACAGAACGCCGTTTTTCAAGCACGTAATCAGAAAATAATTTGGAATGTAAAGTCTTCTTTCTCACGGTTTCCAACAAGCGGTAATGTTAAATGAGCATTCTGATTACCGATTGTTTCGACAGTTTTCAGGTTACGAATTGAGACGTTTGTTTTACCTTTGTGAACGAAACTTCGATTTTCTCTGATACAACTACCTGCATAATTGTTTTCGCGATGGTTCTTTAATTCCAAAAACATTTATTTACAAAAGTATACATTTATTAAAACTATACAAACATTTATTTACAAAAGCACAGTGATCTCTCTCCCTCAAAACAGCCTTGCCTTTGATGAGTTCTTTTTTATTGTAGCATATGTGCAATGAATGTGTTTTACATAATTTCAAATTAAAAACAAAGTAGTGGCAAATTCAATTCAAACATATGTTTTTTACAATCGCTCTACAGTGACCAACAATATCGGAAAATTTTTTACTCGGCATAACTACAGGTCATCAAAAATACTGCTGGGATTTCAAAACCGTACGACGAAGAAGCTGTTAAACGTAGAAACATTATTCTTAAGAGGAAATGTAGAAAACGAACATACGTTTTAACTCTGCTCACTAGATGGAACTACTAGCGATTTTTTGTAGCGCGGCAGGGATTCGTTCAACACAGCTAGAATTACATGTGAAGTTCCCCAATTCACGGATTGAACGTTGTGGCCTCATGCCGTGGCCTCATCGAATCCCAGGTCTCACCCCGATGGACTTCTACTGAGGATGCATCAAGAACAGCGTGTACACGATAGATCATGAATCTGAGAAACCTAAAAAGTCGGATCGCATCTGCTACTGCAACGGTAACTCCGGACATGCTTCGGAAGACGTGGCAGGAGATTAATTATCGTTTCGACATCTGTCGAGTGACTTATGGCGCACATAACGAAACATATTGAAGTATGTTTGAAACTTGAAACATTTCTTAATACTTTCGCTCAAGATGGGTGTTGTTTGGATTGTTTACTCGTATTTCTCGTGATGCGGTTTTAACCTTTAACTGCTATCATGGGTCTCACAGAACCCGAGTAGTTTCGACCCCTTAAAATGAATATTGGTACCTGTCCTATTCGGTAACTTCCTACTACGTCCAACAGAAGCCACATTCCAAGAATGGTGTAGCTGCCCCAACTATTTCGTGTTTTACACTACTTGAATTTCCCGCGTGGTCTCTTAGACCCTTTCACGGCGTTTGCGTTACTGTACTTGTTGAATGAAATCGTCTAAGTTTGAGTAGGGAATTTCGGCAGAGAGCCTAAAATTGCAACAAACTTTACTCAAAAACGACTTGTGTATCCTATACAAAAAGAAATTCAGGATTTTGTTGATAATTGGTCGGAAATAGAGTACTAGGACAGTGAAATTTTGGATAATATTATTGAAAGCGAACGCGAAACGGATTCGGAAATTTAGGTAGATAAAGATGAAGACATTTCAAGTGCGTCTTCTCAGAAAGAATATTTCTACGGAAAAAATAACTTCAAATGGGATACCCGGAGAAAACCTAATCGTGCCGTTAGAACACCAATACACAACATAGTTTTACAGGTTCCAGGGTTGAAACGTCCTGCAAAATTAGGTCCGAAAGCTGAGCCTGAAGAGACATGGAATCTACTTAACTTATATAGTAATATAAAATGTATTTCATGTTAAGAATTGACTTATCTAAATTTAAAATGAGTAAATAATAATTATCTGAAGAATTTTTCATTAATATATTATATTAATCAACTTTATACGCTCTTTAATGAGCGGTGTCTGAGAGACCCATCCATACTAGTTACTAGAAGGTTTGTGACACAGCAGTTAAGGGTTAAGATCCTGTCATTCTTTTTCGTTGACCCTGTATTTAGTATTGAGGGCATACTGTGCCTGTGTTTAGGTTGTCTATATTTTATGATTGCGCACACATCGTGCTAGAAGTATAAATAGTATATACATTTTCCACAAACGTATTTAAGAATAGATTTTGTGTTTGGCACCATTTTTTTCAGGTTTTTCACAACATGGACGGCGATCACTTTGATAACACTACAAAAGCCACTCTGATAGCTTTTTTTGGTAGGATTCCTGATGACGAAGGCTTGTTCGAAGTCGTGAGAGAGCGGTACGGGGGTTACAAAAGACCGAAAAGCTGGAAAACCTCATTGCTGTTTATGAAAGTTTGTATTGACCTTTGTTTCAAGAACAGTTGAATATTTACGGTTAAAATTGAGTCAAATAAATTACTATTTTAAGCTTTATGGGGGTGTAAAGAAGAAATTTCTGAATGCATTTTTCGTTCTCTTAGGCTAGACCTACACTTGCGATTTCTTGTCGAGCGATTTTTCAGTCGCAAAAGTAAAACTCATTGTTTCAAAGAGAAGACTAAGAAGAATAGACTCAACAATCACAGTGATTAAAAAGTTGCAATCGATCCTATTTTCCCGGCGACCCAATGAATCACACGGGCAGGTATGGACGTGCACCCATTTGCGATTGTTTAGCCGCGCATTTTCCGAGGTCACCTTTTCTTACCACATTAAATTATGTTTTTTATACCCCTAATTAAAGTTTCTATCTTTGCGACCGTTGAAGATGGAGTAAAAATTTCAACGGATTAGAAATCTGCGGAAAATTTTACACCAGATCGATACCTTAAATGGGATTTTCTGTAAATAAAAAAGTTATTATTTAATAAATATTTAAATAATCAAATGATAAATAATTAAATAATAAATCTGTCTTTGGTATCTATCTGGCGTAAAATTTTACGCTGATTTGAAATTCGTTGAAATTTTCAGTTGATCTTCAACGATCACAAAGAAACTTGAATTAGGGGAATAAAAAACATAATTTAATCTAACTCAGCGATTTATCTATCTCCAGTGTGTGCACCTTGTAGATTTTCTGCGACAGCGATTTACTGGTCACTGCGACTAGAAATCGCAAGTGGAGGCCTAGCCTTGTGCACACATCCAAATAATAACACATGCAATCCGAGATGAAACTCCGGGTGAAGTATCTGCAATGAGAAATGAATGTTCAAAAAGCTATGTGTTATAAAATAAGAACTTGCTGAGAACCAAAGATACTTAGTAGGTGAACGCATTGCAGGCTTTAGTTATCGCGAAGGAAATACTTTTGCTCTTTTAACCCCCGTTTAAGTCGTTTCAACGAAATATATTTTCCATGAAGATCTATCCAATTTTGCTGACGGCGGCAAGATATCTCGTCATCAAGATATTGCCAAATTATTGGTGATGACGAGATCAAGATCTTGTCAGTTTTTTCTATTGGTGTCATATCTCGCTTATCAAGATCTAATTAGATGGTGAGGTACCTCGTCTAGATAACCACCAGGAGAGCTAAAAAGAACCCCAAAAGAAATGTGTAGACCTTGGACACTAATGCAAGCCTTACAACCTACAAATATGCTTTTCACAAAGTTGTCCAACGTTTCCTTTGTTTAGGAATTCCAGAGCAAATCATTCCGTCTGGTGTAGTTGTAAAGACAGAAGTGCGACGCCATAGAATTCTAAGCATACTCTATTGTCTTGAGATCAAGTGACCTTGCTTGATAGCTAATAATAATGCGTAATGTTTGGACATGTGTGCAGCTTCCGCAGCCCGCTGTGGTTTTTATTTATCGAGTGCAGAGTAAAATCTTTATAATACATTATTTTTCCTTATTATTTTTAAAACTTTTAGTTTAGCATGTTTTTTATTGTATTATTGTGCACTACTTTTATGGTAGTATATTCCTTCTTTGCAGTATTAAAACTGTTCTTTTATTCTTTTTGGATGACCACATTGTATTTCATACTCCCTCATATAGCTGAATATATTTTTCTCTTTTTGGGAATTGATGCATTCTTTTCGCTTTGTATATGTACTACTGTGATCCAAAAGTATCCGGAAAACATCCTTTAAAATGCATATTTAGTAGATATCGTCTGTAATCTTTTATGAAACATTTTTACGTTTTATATAAACATTTTTAAACAATCAGATATTTATTTAATTTATCGTCTGAAAATAAATTTGTTTTTAATAAAGAGAATTTTCATTTTGTTGATTTTCCAAAATGTCGAATGTAATTGAGCAAAGAACGCTTTAAAATTTGTTTCCCAATGGAATTTCTGTTACAAACACATTTCAAAAGGTTGCAAAAAACTTTTACAGACGACTGTTTATCAAAAACAACACTATTTGATTGTTAAAAAAAGTTTAAAGATGGTAGGGAATCCGTCCGAGATGATTCGAGATCTGGTAGACCTCCCATTTCAACTAATGATCAGCATGTCAATCAGGTCAGAGAATTGATGCTTAGTGATCGTCGTTTAACAATAAGAGACATATTATTGAACAAGTTCCTTTTAAATTTGGTTCCTGTCAAGCAATTCTAAAAAATCATTTAAGTTTGCCGAGTTGGTAAAAAAACTTAATTTGTTTGAAAAACAACGAGTAGTGTTCCAAGAGATGCTTTCTCAGGGCAATTCCTTTTTAAAACTAATTATAACCGGTGATAAAACTTTGATTTTGATGCAGAAACAGCTCAACAATCGCGTGAATAGGGCTTGAAAGGTGAAGCAAGACCGAGAAGACCCCATCTGAATTATACAAAATAAATACGGCCCTACGGGCAGATATTATAAAAAGTTACTTTATGCAAAAACTGCTTTAAAAACTCTGCATCAATCTCCTACTAACGGTTTGTTTCTGATTTTATTAATGAGGTTAATTGCAAGTTACTTATCATGTAATTTACAAAATACTTTAATTTTCTTTTTATTAAGAATTTAGCTTTTTCTCGTCGGCTACTGGAGAAAGCTTTGAAAACTTATGAAGGTTACAGATTACCTGTGGAGAAGTGTTCATCAATAAAAGAACTTTTTAATTTAATTCTTCTAAGAAGCGTGGATTTCCATGATGTGAGTACTGCGTTTATGAGATGCACACATACTTTTATGATTTTAGAAGTGAACAGAATGATTTTCATACTCTAATGAAGTACGTCAAAAATATCAATAATAAATATTGATTTTAGCTATTGCTAAATTATGCACCATCATTTTGAACAAATTTATTTAAGTAACTATAAAAGAAAAATGTGTTTTAACTTATAAGGGTTTTCAGTGTGGACCAGAAAAACCAGACGGAACGCAACGGTTTTATACCACTGATTCTGAGGGAAGGCGGTTGAATCACTTCGTTTTCAACCAGTCTATTAATTAAATTAGGGGACTAGTGGTAATGTAAACAAATCTATTCCACAACTGGTGTCTTTTGCACGGATTCTGGTTCTATCGTTAACGTTCGGTGCCGAGTGTTTCCATTGGTAATGAGTTTGCTCAAGGTAACAGACACGGCGATCGCCGTTCAATGTTTTGTCTATGGGAGCTTTATTCATAACACGCTTTAACACTTACTTAGAAACAAACTGACCCAACGTCGACTGCCTTCTTCAGGGAGTACTACACTACACTTCATTTATCCAAATGATCTAGCATCTCTAGTATTATAAAATAAAGTGGTTTTGTATATGTGTGTATGTGTGTGTGTGTGCGCGCGTGCGTGTGTGTGCGTGCGTTTGTGTGTGTGTGTGTGTGTGTGTGTGTGTGTGTGTGTGTGTGTGTGTGTGTGTGTGTGTGTGTGTGTGTGTGTGTGTGTGTGTGTGTGTGTGTGTGTGTGTGTGTGTGTGTGTGTGTGTGTGTGTGTGTGTGTGTGTGTGTGTCAGCTGAACTGTCCTGCCGAATCTATGGCACTTACAATAATGATATTTGGCACACAAGTAGTCTGAATTTTTTTGCAATTTTGCTATTGCCACGAAGTTTTAAAATTAAATCTAGAACCTTTCTAAATGAATTTATTAATTTTTTCACACTTAATTTTTTCGGTTCTGGAGAGAGAAGAAGCACTACGAGTTTGATATTTTCCCTATCCTCTGACGTCAGCATTTGGAATCAGATTTTTTCAACTTCCATCTTTCGGATCACCCGTACCGCGGTCGAGACTCAGGGAAAATACAGGCTCCGTAGCGAAACTAATTTCGGGATGTCACTTGTTATCATTACATCTCTCAACTGGAAACCGGACGTCAGCTGACACGCCCGCGGAGGGGATGGTTATGGGAGGGTTTGAATGTTGATGAAAATAAATTTTAAAAAGTGATATCGACAAGTTTGAAACTTTTTCTATAGTTAGGTAACATGATAAAATGACGAAAAGAAACAGTCAGCTGCATGGTAGAGGGTGAAAATATAGTCCGCTGATGCGATAAGTATACCGGTCGCTGAAATGAGTTTGAGCACCGCGCGGCAACATTGGACTGGAATGTCACTTTCGGAGCACCCGCTGCAATTCAGCTCATCTCCACATCATAACAATAATTAAAAACTTAAAATAAAGACTAATAGCATAAGGGTGGGTGAATTTAAATTTTAAAATGTTGATTTAGTGTGCAGAAATAGAACTTAGATGCTGAATTAACCGTAAGCGCACATGCCGCATAACTAGAAGGGAGGTCATGCTCCCAACTACTAACATCGAACATGAGTGGTACGGCAACGTTATTGTTTTAGCTGACGTACCTTCCCCCGATACTCAGACAACTGACTTTTATTTATTAGTCTTTATATGCGTAAATTAATTGAAAAACCGTCATCACACCAAAGTCCATATGTAACCCAACTTTAAAAGTTGAAAACCAATCGAGGATCATCTGGACGAACAGCACCTTCACTTCTCAAGACAGCCAAGTAAAACGCGTGACAAAAGAACAGCAGCTGGCGAGAAATAATAACCGATGAAAATATGTTCGCTTTTTCACGATCAATTCAATGAGAGATGCGCCACTAACTTTTGCAAATATATCAAAGAAACTTATTCACATGTTCACTTCAAATAGTGCGCATACAATCATAACAGCATTTCATCGCTATTTTTCACCTTCAATCAAGGATTATGCGCATTCATTGAGAAAATGGGGTCAGAGAGATCAGTCATACAGAATACATGGACGTGATCACCTTCGTACATTAAATTTTACACATGAGTTAAAAAACATTGATTTCAAAGAAGTGCTCGTCAAAATCATTATTGAAGATTGGACAAATAATGAAATGACTCATATTTAGAAGGGAAAACATTACACATTTATAATGATTATTGCTATAAATATGAATTTAATCATGATGTCGTTGTAAGGTGTGTGGAAGACGATTTAAACTGTCCAAATCAAGGGAAGAAGCCGATACGAAAATCGTATTTCATGTTTGTAAATTACAATGCTAGGCCTACGTAAAGATAAGATGCTCTGATACTGATATTATAATAATAACCGATTATAATAATAATGCTTGGAAATATTTATTGTGTACACAGCGACTTGAAAATATCGATGCTGTTTGGTACCGGTAATAATGTGAGAAACATAAGGCAAAAAAAAGGTATGTTTCCTGTAACATGAGCAAAAATATTAGGGTAGGTATGAAAAGTTTTTTTTTGCTAAATATTTTGAGCAAAAAATTTTTCTAAATATTTTTAGCGAATACTCAAAAGGAAATATTACCTGAGTTTTAATGTTAGATTTAAAATTAATCAGAGGTGTGATCATTGATGTAAAAATTCATTTGTGATCATTGATGAAATCAGATATGTGATCATGGGTATATTTATTTTTGCGGATCAATATCCTTGGTATATACTCAAGTATTTACTCAAATTGGGTATTTTAGTGGATATTTATAATTTTTCTTCAGATTTAAAACTGCTTATTCACTTCTAAAGAGTTTAATTATGACATATAATGTTAATCGTCTTAACAAACGTGTTTTTTAAAATAAATTAAATAAAAATAAAAAAAACTTTAGGTTTGGAATTTTTGTATTGTAATTTCAGGGTCCATTTTTTTTGGTCAAAATATTAGTAAATTATATCAAACTTCAGAAAAAGATATATGCAGTGCTTTACCAGGCTTCCATGCTCTTACAGTTCCGATTTCAATCCTTCCTTCTTTAAGAAAGGAAAACTAAACTATATTCCTTAATGATATGTTCAGTCACATACACGCATACTTTCAGCGATATCGCAAAGTTACCAGATTGTAATATAGACGAGCTATTTGAAAAAAAAAATTTGTTAGTAGGATGGACAATTTTAAAGGAATAAACAAAATCAATAACGCCCAAGTAGCCACATTTATGAAGAGGACATACAAAATTGATCAAGAGAAAGATTATTACAATTGAAAATAACAGTTGATGGTACGATTCTGCCCTCCTTGTAAATTCGAACTACGCCATCATTTATTACCATACATAGCTACTCTCTGGAGTCACGCACATTCTGCAAATATAGTTGAACTTTCACCCACTCAATTTGTATGGAAAAAAGAGAATAGTCAATATCTCTTCAAATGGTTTGATGGCTCCGTTTCTTTCGATTTCTCTTAGAAATTAATCAATAACTCATTCATTTACATTTTTTAGATAGCTTTGAAAAAGAAGAAACCCCAGAAGAATGTGACGATTGTGATCTCATAAGAGAAAATAATATTGAGAAAATATCTGACGAGAGATCAGGAGAAGAATACGACTATATACCGATAGCACAGTATACTTTAATGATGACTGATTTTCTCGTTAATAAAAAGAAAGATGAATTTTTAATTTTGTTTATTTAGTAAACCTACTTATAAAAAATATAATGAAATGTAAGCATTCACGTTCACATCATTTACACTTTATAAAAATATTAAATTGATTTCCACAAAATAGAAATTTTGATATATTGTAAAAGTATAAATGTCTTTTGTGAAAATTAAAGTCAGCTGTCTGAGTATCGAGGAAGATGTACGTCAGCTGAAACAATAAAGTTGCCGCCCGATGCTCGCACTCATTTCAGCGAGCGGTACACTCATCGCATCAGCGGACTCTCCACCCTCTACCATGCAGCTTTCTGTTTCTTTTTGTCATTTTTTCATGTTAACTAACTATAGAAAAATTTTCAGCCTTGTTTAAATCCCTTTTTTTTTTAATTTATGTTCATCAACATTCTAACCCTCCCATAACCACCCCCACCGCGGGCCAGCTGACGTCCGGATTCCAGTTGAGTGATGTGAAGATAACAACTGACACAAAATTGAGCCTTGTTGAGATGACTTTCCAAAATTGTACGTGGGCGCTCGGACTATAACTTATACATTTGATTTTCTTTTAATAAATATTTTTCAATTGAATATTTATATTTTCGCAAGAGATTGTGACGTCACGTAGATTGGATTTCTATCTCCTAGATCGTTAAAGATAGAGTAAAAATTTCAACAAATTTGAAATCTACGGAAAATCAGAAATATTTTATAATTAAATTATCGTCATTTTATTTATTACTAGCCACTTCAAGGCCGTCACGACATTGCCTGTGCTGCAAACCAAATGGGAATGCGTAGCAAACACCGGTGGTTGGCGAGCGTTAACAGTGGTTACACTAACCCCACTAAAGCAACTGTCACGGGCAACGCCATGCTGGCCACGCAGTGGCTAGTGTTGCATAACTGTAACAAGCGAGAATTTAAATCGTACTTTAAAGTCGTTTTAGTGTAGTTTGATCTTTAACATAGTTGTCGTTGAACAATCAACTATGATAAATCAATTGGGAACGTATTTTCCTTGGAATTTTTACTGTCGAAGCGCTGAGATAATATTTGAAATATCCAGCCAAATGACGTTGCATTCGAAATACGTGCAAGAAACACATTACGCCTTAGAAACACACTTTTAGAAAAAAAGAATATGCCTCTCCAAATACAATTATAAAAAGTTAATCCAGTGGTTTTCTGTATTTTTCAGGTTTTTTTGACTCATCTGATATGCAGCCAGATGTCATCAATATGGAATATGCTCGTTTTGTCCATTATTAGTAAAGAAAATGGATGTAAGGATTAAATTTAAACATATTGTTTTAATACGTCTCTGCATGTGTATAAATTCACGCTTTACATGTGTATATGGTCGGCTTAGAAGCAAAACACACACTATAGAACTTTTTAAGATAAGATTTCATCTTTTCTAAGCCAGAATAAGATTTACGAAGACTTCTTAGACCAGAATTCATAATGGTGAAAGGCACTAATTAATAGTTTTTCTTTGAGTGAAAGTGTTATTTCATCTTGAGAAAAACATGGAAAATTCACTTGAAAAGCATGTGAATAAATGCGCATGATTTGTTTTATTTTTGTTAATAAGTTGTATAGTAACAAATGATCACATTGAAAGTATTCATTTCTTGAATAACGAATAAATTAAGTAAATATAATGTGTAATAAGTAACTGTCCAATGAAATATTTTACATTCGCATTTTCCTTGAAAATTATTAATGTTTCCTCTTCGTCTTCTCAGAGATATGCTTTCTAACTTAGCATTTCACTTGCGAGTTGACGATACATATTATTGGCTATGTTAAAACCAAAAATATGTGAAGATAAAAATATTATAATAGCTATTAAATACCATTAAGGTCCCCTGTTTAAGTCGGTGATTTTGAATGGGTCCTGTTTATTAACTGCTGCAATATTTTGGAATTAAAATTTAATTGAATTCTTAAATGGAAAGAAATTGTACAAAGAACTAGAGAAAACCTGAATTCATAAACGGGTGAGCTGATTACACAAAAGTCGAAAAATTCAGACAGTTGGATTAAGAAATGGACAATTGGTAGATAGTATCAATTTTATTTAATGTGGCATATTTAGAAAGAGCATGAAAGGTGGACCAAATTGTTTTGGCAGATGAGTTAGGCTTAACTGTACCAGTGAATTTTAAGGTCACGCAATTACCAAAGAACAGAAAGTGATCACTATGACGAGAAATTTCCAAATAATTTACTTAGCTCTATTACAAATGAGCTCCATTACAGATTTTAGATGATGAGATTTCGTAGTCAGACAAGCTCATTTTGACATTCGATGCATTTTCTGAACGTACTGTTATATGAAAGAAAAAAATCGTATTTGAGTTTTAAGCACATTAACTGCTTTTAAAGGAGTTAATCACATCATGACGACAGTTAGTTGAAAGTGATTGTAGCTTTAAAAATCAAACTTTTTACATAAGTGAAAACATTTTTTATAAGCTAAAAAGGAATCTCTAAGTTAAGCCAGGAATAAGATAGTATCTCTCTCTTTAGCTTCTCATACATCGAACTTTATCAAAAGTGTTATATACATTAAAATTTAAATGTTCAACATTCATATTTTATTCATTTTAGTTTAACCTTGTATGCGTCATAGGTATGCGTAATATCTGTTTTTAATCTACTAGGTTTCGATGACAATGTATATCGAGATTTCGCGAATCTACTAAGGAATACTAGTGGGGTAGAAAGTGCTGATGTACCAGCAGCAATGCAGGTAATCTTTTATGTAATTATTCTATTGGAAAATTCTTCCATATCCAAAATTATTCATTGTCGAATCATCTATATAAATGTGTACTTGTAATTAATTATCTTACAATGATGTAAACAAATTTATGGTTAATGTGAAGATTTTCTTTCATAGAGCTTAGCATTTCACATTTCCCAGTCAGTGGATCCAAAGGAGTTCAAAAGCAAGACACCAGAAGTAAGATTTTATTAGGACAAAAAATTTATCAAAGTTTTAACAATAAATATTAAATTTACCATATGAATTTCATAATATAGGGCTTATACGCATTTTCAATAAATTTTATAAGATATAGTCAATAAATTCGAGTGCTCATATCCTTAGCTTGAAAATCCATTGAGTTTAACTTTAATATGTTTCATACGCTTGTGAAAAGTTTACGATTTCGTATCAAATAGCTTTCGGATATATTCAAGCAGAGTATATATTTGACAGATAAGTGTCTTTTCTTGGGTAGTAAAAGATAGAATTTTCGCCGAAATCTGAAAAATGCTTCAGGAATGCTGGGCAAAGGTTTTCTTAAATGAATCATATTAAATCCAGTTCTTGAAAAGGGGAAGTGCAGAGTGTGAAGGCAATAATTTTGATATGAAGTGGTACATACTACACATATCTAACTTGATCAAATATTCACAGGCCATCCGAAAATTTACTAAAAACAAACCATCATTAATCTGCTCACTATATTGCACAAAAAGTTGGCATTTTTCAAGAAACCTGTCAGTGTTTAAAGAGGTAAGGCACTAGTTGGAAGAATACATGGAACAATATTGACTGCCTTATCAAATATTCAATTTATACGAAAGTTTTCAAGTAATGCACCGTTGCTAATATTCTTCCTAAATTGAAGCAAAAGTTCACATTTCTCCAGGAACCTCCCTGTACTCGAAGTGGGAAAAAGGATACATGGATAAACTGAGACGTTTTATATCATAGGTGGATTAAAAAAATCAAAACGTGTTTGATCGAATCGCTGTATTGTGAAAATACTGCCCCTGTCACATCTGGAAAATAATACAAAAATCTAATTGAATCAGGCAATGTATTTTTCATTCACCGTCGCTACAAAAATTATAGAAATTTCCTCAACGTTATTTTTAGGTACAAAATGTACTATGATCGAATTCCTATAGAGTAGAAACATTTACCTCCAGCATAGTTAAGTGTAATACAAAATGTTTAAACTATTCTTTATAGTTTACCCTATCGGCCTGTTTATAATATAGTGCTTTTTTTTCTTTCTACTTTAGGAAGCTTTAAACTGGCTGCAAGAGTCGTCTTCTTCTGCTGGAAAACATTTTCGACAGTTTATAGAGAAACATGGTCACCGATGCCTAAAAGAGGTAAATAATGCAAAATTATCTTTCTGTTGATGGGATAACATTAAGAATTTTACTGAGATTAGAAATAATATATGTATCAGTTTTTTTTTCAATATTTTATTTTAACACTCATTTAAATCTATACCTAATCGTTATATGGAAGCACCCATGCATGTGCACATGATTGTATGCCATTAAATTAATTTCATTTCTATACGTGGATGGTTTTTTTTTACATTTCTAATTCATTAGTATAATTGAATAGACGTGGTAAACATTTAAATTAATTTATCAATCGCAAGGTTACACAAAGCGGGCTCAATTTTCGTAAGTCAGAAACACATTTGCCTAAACTTAGATATAAACTTGATCTGCTTGATATGTCATATTTAGTCTAATTTTACTATTTTCCTTATAGTTTGACGCATACAGCACGACATGGGAATCAGATCCGAAGCCACTTGCCAAGTTGCTTCAGGTATTTTTTTAAA
Source organism: Metellina segmentata (assembly GCA_947359465.1). Taxonomy (NCBI): domain Eukaryota; kingdom Metazoa; phylum Arthropoda; class Arachnida; order Araneae; family Tetragnathidae; genus Metellina; species Metellina segmentata. The sequence goes on from OX375876.1 coordinate 92,425,960, forward strand.
TCAATTCAAATAGTTAAGGTAAATTATTTCCTGTTATAAAATTTTGATCTCCTTGATCAATAGAGTCTTACATAGAATTCTTCCAAACAATAGATGTGATTGTTTAGTAGTTAAGGGAACGGTGGGTAAGAGTACGTGGGCGGTTAAGAATAAGCAGGGAAATTTCACCTTTTTGGCAACACTGCAGAGTATCGCCATTGTGACGTTTTAGTTCTGCTGCTAGTGTGTTAGATTACAACTTATCACTATTGATTTGCTACACTTCGTTTCAAATTTACAAGGTAAAATTTAGTTTTCTTACTTTTCCATATAATTTTTCGATCATAGAACACAATTGTTTGTTATTATATAGAGTGAAATAATTTTCATAAACTTATTTCAGATTAAAGCATATATCATAAAGTACAACAAGTTGGTGTAGCTAGAGTTTATCTTTCTGTGACATGCTCCCATTTAGCAGCGGTTTAGTCAAGTGCAAACGAAGAGGCCAAGAGGTTGCAACAGATTTCACCTAGGCCTGCAGAAAATTCTACCTGCAGTAAAAATAATGCTAGCATTCATTCAATTTATCGCTTCCAAAGAAAAAGAAAAAAAGAAAACGTGAACCAGAAAAGAAAGAGATCTGCTCTTAAATCTGAAATCATGACATCTTCGCCTATTAAATCCCCTTTGGAAGATTAAAAAAAAGCAAAAGGCAAAGATTCTTAACAAATCAGAAAAGGGAAGCGATTGGGTAAATATAAAAGAAACAAAAAAGAAACAAAACGTAAAAAAAAGATTGACTTTTGTAATGACTACCAATAACCATCAACGAGCTCAGCCCAGCCTATGTTTTCTGCTGAAGATGATGATAATTTAGTTATTTGCCCAAGATGTGACAATTATTATAACGAAGACTGGATTCAATGCGGATTATGCAAAGATTAGTGGTACGAGAATTGCAGTGCAAACGAAGGCAATGGGCCTTTTGTATTCGACTATTGTTAGGACAGATCCGGTGCGTACTCTCTTGGCCACCCTACCTGCGTACTCTTACCCTACATGTAGGGCAAGAGTATTCAATTTTCCTTTTTTTTATTTTGTATTTTTCTAACTTAAATAATAAGAGATAAAATCATGTAGCCTGAATTTATTGATTCACAGTTGAATAAAGTACATTGTGCAGAATTTTGAAGCCTATATCTGAATTACTTTACTTTTTATAAATAAAAAAACTAAGTGCGTACACTTACTCTCCTTTCCCCTATATGTATTGTGAGTGTAAAAGAAATACTATTCTACTTGGAAATTTTGAGACGCTTGGAGAATTGTAAAATGTTTAAACGAAGTGCTTCCATTTAAGAATATCGGTGTATATAGACAAACCAATATTGATATAAACGATAAAATGTATGAAAGGTTACTTATAAAAGTTATTAAATTAAAATGAATCGAATAAAAGTTAAAAATTAGGGGGAAGAATAAAGCTTTTTGACAGTCAATCAAATTGGTTTCTACGAATTACGCGGTGAAATTTCTACAAACTGAGAAATTGGTAATGCAAGGGATAACGGAAATATTCAAAATGAGGTCAGATACTTTTCCATGTGTGACACATTAAGCACATTTATCACTTTAAAAGTAACTAGATATTTAAAAAAAAGCACTTATAGTGTGAATTCTTACGTGTATCAAAATATGTTATGAGCAGCTATGTTTTAAGTAGTTTAAAATTTCAATTCACTATTTGATATTTCAAAATGCTTTCTCTTTCCAGAATTTCTGTGGAAATGTATCCGCAGACAATTCAGATAAAAATACAATGGATACCCAGAAGGAACCCGAACTTCAAGTGAAATTGGGAATAATAGCCAAGTGAGATGTTTTGACTTCCACATCGAATCAAATTTTAAATATTTTTTAAAGATATTTTCCAAAGCCTTAACGTACATTATTATTCTAGATTAAAACTGAAGTTTTTGTTGCCTATAAGTCGAAGAGCAGTGCAAGACAGAGAGAGCACGAAGGTAGATTTCAAGTCAAATAACTTTTATTATTACTTTATACCTCGGATAGCAGTTCTTTATTCCGAAGTCAATTTTTCAAAGCTACTGTAGTGTTGCTTTTGAATTTTTATTTATGTCTTTTTAAACTTTGAATTCTATCTGATAACCATGCTATACTAAATCTTATATCTTTTAGTGATGTACTTTCGTCTAACCATGCAAACAATTCAACTATTTTCGCTTAAAATACGCATGTCCAAAAATTTAGGATAATGCTTTCCGAAATAAATCCCATCCTTGGTACCAGTTCCGAAGTATCTCAAATGACAAATGAATGTTCCACAATCTATATGGAAGGAAATAAGAACACCCACGTGTCTCATGGAGCTATTGAGAACTATCAGATGAAAGCTATTGGGAACTTCCACGTACCAGATTAGGTTTCTTTCGCTAACCAACACAGTGGTTCAACGTCAATCTAGTATATGCATGCGTATTATCAAGGTTTCTCTACAGAATCAAAAGCGCATGTCGTATATTTTTTTTACTAAAATGAACAAAAATAAAACCTAGGTGAACTCATGGTATGTTTTAGTCATTTCCCAAAAGTTTTTGCCTGCTCTGTTAAAAGAAACCTAATAGGAAATATGGTTACCTCTGATCCTAATGCAGGCCTCCTAACGTGCATATAAGCTTTCCACAAGGTTGTTCAAGATTACCTGAGGCAATGAATCGCACACTAGAGCATGTCTTTACTCTTGTGCCACTTTTGGTGTTTGTTGTGTAGGCTTCAATAGAACATTCAAGAGAATGCTCAATTGGTTCGTGAGTGAGTGACCTTGCTTGACATGAATCCAATATCATCCTTAATTTTTGGACATATTTGTATATATCACTGTACTTTAGTCATGTTATATTCAACTGTTGAATTTTATATAACCTTCGAAAAAAATCTATATTAAATAAGGGAACCTGGGGAGCCTTGACCGCGTTTTCAGAAAATTAATTTTCTAAATTTTACTTTGACAATTAGAAATTAATATGATAATAAATATGATGTAGTGTTGTGTTGCAATAAGTTTTTTATTTCCAGTAATTTAACTTTGGAGTTCTTCTCTTATAAAGGGTTTCATTACATCCCCTTTTGTATATTTGTAGTGTAAATGTATACTTTTAAATATTTGAATTTTTTAAATATTGAAATATAAGTACGAAAGAGATGCTTGGCCTGTAAAACCCTTAAAAATTATTAAGCTTTCATTTAAGTATTATATTGTGTTTTTCTATCCACTGTTTGCTTTACTTTCCTGTGGGAAATGTTTTTAACCAGAGGCTTCCTCTGGTTCTTTTTTCGGCTCAAATGATTCCAAGTGCATTGCTATGAAGGTGCCCTGTCTTCAGTCAGCCATTGTCCCTTTCTCGAAACGAAGCTTTTTTCGTTCCTCCCAACACCCCTTTGCAGCAGACCCATAAAACTATTCCCCCTCTCTGAAGGAATTCGGTAGGGTCAACGCTGAAGTTCATCGTCCGACAGCGGTCTTCGTCCCACCCCAACCCCCGAATTGCGGGTGGACTCCTGCCAGATGCTGAAACGGGGAATATAACGTCGTCCCGGAACCAATCACAAAATTTGCTTGACAAAATGGAATCCATCCCAAAACTTCTGGAAGGATGGTGGCAACAGGAGAGTGATGGTATAAAAAGGGGACACAACGAGAAAGCGAATCTCTTGGCTTTTTTCTTTTTTTGAAAGGACACGCGGACAATCTGATCTGTCTGCTAAAGGGGCTTTTGCTGGAGGTGGACAAGGGAGACGCCATCGAGAGTCATTCTAGCGATCGGTAATAATACAGCTCCTGGAGCCAATTTTTTTTTTATCCCTTCTACCTCTTTCTTCTATCTTTTTCGTTCCTGCCTCCTCTTATAGGAACATTAATATATAATATTATAAATTTAAGGTAGAGCCAATTATGTGTCGTGCAGTTGATTTTTGTTAGATGTAATATTGTTAGTTATTGTAAAATCATTATTATCTTAAAATGCTTATACTTAAATAAATAATCCATGTTTTAGATTTTTAAATCTTTTGACTTTGGGCATTCTTTTTTTTTACACGTCAACACAAAAACAGCATGTATCAGGTTTACCTGAATATTGTTTTAATCCTACAATGCATTGTGTAATCACTATATTTCATTGGCCATTGCATCGCAATCTATGTAGCAATTGCTTCTTGCTACACAGCAGTAGAATTTCACAAGGAACAAGAATATGTTTATCTTAATGCAAATTATAAATTTTTTATCTATTAAATTTATTATTTTTTAACATACACAAATGGGTCAAGCCTTCCTCTATAACGGAGGCTTGACCTATACAAGAAGGCATAGTTTTAGAATGTAATATTAAGTATATTTTACTATTTATGAAAACACTAAAGTATAAAACTTTTAATATGATAGTTTAACTTCCTTAAATTGTTTTAAGAACAAGTATTGTAAAACTATTAACAGTACATAATAGCATTATGTTAGAAACAATAACAAAAATTGTCTCTGTGCAATAAAGAGTACTAAAATTCCTTCCTAATGATGTTAAAGGTTTTATTCCGTTTAGAAACATTAAATTTACAACATGTATAGGTAATACAGCAATTTCAATTTATATATTTATCTCCGTGGCATGAATTATGTGAAATTAAAATCAAACTGCATTTTAATTGCAACTCTATCAGTGTCACCAGAAGACATAGGGCATGGCAATTTTGTCATATCTGTTCTATAAACAACAGATGAGTCTTCATTTTCAGGATAACTCGGAATCTAATTACCTATGGCATACGCAGTAGCACAAATGTAATCAAGTTACCCCTTTCACCTGACGTTACTTTAGAAACTTGTTTTTCACCTTTGCCAGCTATTACTTTCTTTGGTTTGTGTACAGTGAGTATTTCAGTTTCATCTACCTTGCAAATGGCTTCTGATCCAAACTTACATTCTTCAAGAACTTTTTTCAAGTATCGAATGTAGTTGATGTACTCAAACTTGTACTTTCAGGCTTATGCATGGATAACTTCATATTATTACTTTCTTTGGTTTGTGTACAGTGAGAATTTCAGTTTCATCTACATTGCAAATGGCTTCTGATCCAAATTTACATTCTTCAAGAACTTTTTTCAAGTATCGAATGTAGTTGATGTACTCAAACTTGTACTTTCAGGCTTATGCAGGGATAACTTCATATGCCTGTGCATGAATACACGTAACAAATCACATAAGAAGCTATTTTATCTTGAATCCATTTTTGGGAATTTTTTTATTGTTAGTAATTCCAAACTCATATACAAACTGTCTAGAAATCTTTGGAGTTAAATCCATAGTGCAGTTTGGAGGGCAGTGATAAATATACTTTCAAGAGTCTTCCTCATCAGTAAAAATTTACCCAGTTTTGTAATTAAGCTTCATATCCACATTTTCCTTATTTTTACTCAATTTATATTTTTTTTATATCTCTACAGAGTTTTCCGATAGATGTCATAATCTATTGCTGTGCTACGAATACTAAAACCTTCATTAGCAACATTATATACAGCTGCCTTCATAACTTCTATGGAAAGATTCCTATAAACTTTCCCTCTTGGTTTATGGAAAAAAAATCCGAGGAAAATAAATAACATTCAGTTATATATAATTAATACTGTAATCCGGAGTGTACACAGAATTTTTTTGGAGGGGGCAATTTTTTTTCAGTGTATTTTTTAAGAATTCAAACAAAACAGACCTAATTGCTAAAAATTTATCATGTACTATATATAGATTTTAATGGGTATTTCTGTGATTGAAACAAGTTTAATTTAAATAAGATTTTAATTTAGAAGTTTAAAAAATCTTATAGATTTTTAAAAATATGTAACTAAGAGAGCCTTGACCCACTGGTCATCCCTCACTTATATGGAAAGGATCAAGCCTACCACATTGTCATTTTGAAAAGAATAACACATGGTGATTTTAGGTCTAATTCATTGTGTTAGGATTTTGGTTCGTTTTATGAATTGGCATCTTGTTAAAAAAGAACTAAGCTTTGAAAATAAGACGTTTATTCTTGGCTAATGAAATTTTTGCTAATATATACAGAAGACTAAAGGATTAACATAGCCTGAGCAGGGGAACACACATCCACCCTACTCCAGACACAACAAGAAGACTCCTTCTTTCCCGCGCACTTATTGCCCACCCCGCACTGTAGCCTTTCGGTTGCAGTTACGGGTGGTGGACTCACATTCGGTTGCAGTTATGGGTGGTGATCTCACACATTGTATAAACTCTAAGGCTGTAATCAAAGCTTGGTATGTTAGCATATGTGAAATCTTATTTTTTTATATTTGTTTCAATTGGTTTATCTAAGAAAATAAATACTGCATAAAATACTTATTTTTTAGGCAGAAACATACTTTATTTAGAATCTTTCCAATCTTCTTTGAGATAGCTACATGAAACTAAGATGGCTGTATGATCATTTTAGTAGACTTGACTGCCCTATGGTGAAAACAGACTGAAATACACTTCAATACAAAAAATCAAGGGTGGGCCAAGCCTCCTTTATGACCAAGGCTCGCTCCCCAGGTTCACTTACTTCGGATTGAGATCAGTGGTACTCTTTTTTTATAGTTTAATTTTAATGTTACACCATTTGCTATTAATTTTACAAGTTGCTGTGAAGTTGCAGCTTTGGCCTCTTATCCCGTTAAGCAACAAAGCTGTTTTTAGTCAGAGATGAAATTTTGTTTGTCGGCTTTAATGATTCTGTTAACTTTACCTAAAATATGTTCCCAATCGAGTTATAACAACGTTTTCATTGCAGTCTCTTTTAGTCAAAGTGATGGACGGCTTACGGAAAGGATGCAGAGAGCTTGCAAAGCGGATGGTTTCAGAAGGTCGCATACCAGAGACAGATGCATTGTTTTTCATGACATTAGAGGAAATAAGAGAGCTTTTGGAAACGAGATCTCCAAAAATTTTGGCAAGGTTTGGCTTCCCTTTGCATAAAGACTCCTAATCACAGATTTTGTGGTGATTGGCACATTTCTAGTAACACATCTCATTTTTTCCTGTTGGTGACTTCTTCGACTAAAGTTGGCGACAAAAGTATATGCTTTGAGACATCCACTTACCAATTTTCTATCTTTGGGCACTCCAAACATTGGTACAACATCCGTCCCCATATGCATCTTAACGAAACACGTTTTATTGTTGCAGTTTATAATTTTTATTTGATTTTAAAAATTTACGAAAGTATATTATTGTTTACCAGAATTAGACTCTACTATATCGGCAGGATAATTTTTATCGAACTTTCCCTTTGACGTTTTAAACATATATGTTAAAAGTGTTTATGTACCCTTGGTGGCAATAAAATATTCATAAACAATATAAAATATTATCATTCACCAATTATCTTTAATAACCTTTCAAACAGGAATCCATAACATATGATGCAAACGGGTTCTCACGAACTTATTTATTTAAGTTATTAGAAGACTAGTGGCACTGTATAATATGATATATATATTTACAGAGAGTTCGAATATATTAGGTTTAAGCATATCTTGAGAGCTTATGCTCTTTTCCAAGCTTAAAAGAAAGGCAAGAACAGAAATGGATAGAAAATTGAAAATAACAGTTTGCTTACGTGCGTCCCATACTTGGTGACACATCAGGCCTGGACGGATTGTATATGTCCTCACAAACCCCAACAAAGATTAAATCGATGTTCAAGTAACTTTAAATCTCATAGTCTCTCTCTTAAACTAATGCATATTTTCTAATTGGTTTGTTAATTTAAGACATGTTTCTTTAATTTAATCATAGTAAAGTGATGATCAAAATATATTTGATACTGAAGAATATTTCTTAGATTGAAAATAATTTTTCGATTCCAAGAATACTTTTTGTCTTAAAAATAGACTGGCGATCAATAATAACTATACGCACATTTTCTCAATATTAAAGAAGCGTGCTAACTAGTACTATATTTAGCAAGAAAACATTTTACTAAGATCATACTTTTAATATAAATGAAGGAATTATTGTCTTGACAACATTTATAATTTTAATCAAATGTGCAATGTTTATAGAGCCAGTCAGCGTCAAAGACGCCACGCGGTACTTGACAAGTATATCTTTGCAGAAATGGTAAAAGGACTACCAAGACCTGTAAGTTAATGCTTTTTATTATGTGTTCTATTTGACTTTATCTGAAGAAAAAGAAGTGCAGATTATGTTTCCATTAAACAATCAAAATTTCCCATCCCTTAGAATTTTATAAAATTGTTGTTAGAAAGAAAATAGAAATACAATTGAGTAAAAATAAAAACAAAATTACATTTGGATTCCTCATGCTTTTTAAGTAATATAATTATAAATCTGTTCAAAAACCTTAAAGGTTTGAATCAACACGTCTTCCAGAAAGAGGGTATAGTAAAATAAAAAAGAAACAATGCGGTCAAAACTTAATTTTCGAAATGAGGTTGTAAATCACGCATATTCTAAACTAAAATTTTCAGCTCCTGATCAATTGAATGGGAGACAAATAGGAACCTAAGGTGTAGTAAAACTACACATTATAATATAAACAATGTTTAGATGTACAAGTACTGGTAATATTTAAAGTAGCAAAATAACTATTTCTTTTATAAAAGAGCTTATCTCTAAAGTGGCATTCGAAGGCGTTATTATTTCGTTAACCTATTTAGTAACTTGTGGCGTAGCTTGCTCTGATATTAGAATGTAGTTTCAACATATACCTTATAGTAAACCCTAGAACCGAAGATGTCAAAATTGTGATAAATTTAATTAGTTCAAAAGCGGAGGTAATTTTTTTATCTCCAGTAGTTTGGTTTTGCTTACACTAAAAATCTCATACACAAGCCTCCCCCCCCCCACCATCCAATTTTTTTTCGATCCTGTCAAGGTCTTTTTAAATTTTTTAAATAAATATCACACCTTAAACCTGCAAAAAGCTTAGCAGAGTAGCTATTAATTTTTCAAAAGGCTAAAGCCAATAGAAGCTTAAGAAGATTCCATTTAAAGGCTAAATAGTTCTTAAAAATACAGTTTCAAGTATCTTCGAAAAAGCTCTTGGACCGATTAAAAAAATTTCATGTACACCCAAGAGTATTTAATGCAAATTTCGAACCCAACTCAGTCTTATTTTGGTTATCTGGTAAGATGTAAAAATGTTAGGAAATTTAATGAATTTTCTTTGCTCTTGAAAATATCTATAATATTAAAACACAGTGCACCTTTTTTTTGTAGTTAAACACATATAATACTCTATTCCTATCAACATAGAAACTACCGTCTACAAATATTTTGGTTCCTTTGTCTTTTTACTAATAGTGTTACATATATTTCCATTTATACTTCCACACAAAAGAATGCAATACTGAATACGTTTATGATCTAATTTTGTTGTTGCTAATCCTATTGGTCAAAGTGAAACCTAGACCAAGTGTGAAAGACAATGCTTTTTAAGCCACACAGCAAACAACTCCAGGAGTTGTCCTATTTAAACACGGATACAATCCAAAATATTAGAAAGAGTTGTTCAGGTTGCTGAACATGGTCAGTTGGAAAGTTCTTGATTCCTCTAAAGCCGAATAACCCGTGTGCCTACTTTTAAGTATTGCCAGAGTCCCAAACCTTTGAAATGCAACTACAGTCTGGGTGGCTTTGAAGGATATCAAGGAGGACCAGACTAAGTTTTGTGGTTTTTTATTAGTTCAAGGAGTAAATTTCCTCGACGATGATATCGCTTTTTTCTGGGCTGATCTATTCGCAGCCCCCTTTAGTCATCAAATCAGCCGTGTCACTATCAAATAAACCAACGTAAATTGGTATGAACTTCAAGTAATTAGAGGCGTTGTGGGCCATTTACAATAAGTAAAATAGTATCCCGAAACCTTTAGTGGATAAACTTATAGGGAATAATGCTAAAACGCGAAAAATCTCATAGATGTGGCTGTTAAGTATCCATTAATTTAGCAATAAAAGTAACTATTGGTTTCAAATGTATACAAATGCTAAAATAGGTTTTCTATATTTATTTATGTCTAACCTTTTATCTCGAAAACATTTTCAGATAAATGAAATAGAAGAGACATTTATTCCCACAAGTGATGATTTTGCAATGAAAGGTAACTATTAAGTACACTCTTTTACGGATACAAACACAAAGAACGTCTTTTTATTATAATTTCATTGTATTTTGTAGGTATTCCAGTGAGTCAAGGAGTTGCAAGGGGGTTTGTGCGAAAAGCTATGACGTTGGAAGAAGCTTCTAGCTTACAAGTAATAATTTATAATTGAGAACTTTTTGTTAATTTTTCTATCCCCTTAACAGGAGGAATAAAAGTGTTCATATCTTAAAGACCTAAGTTTTGAAATAAACTTGGTTTTCAGCTGCAGAGATAACCAAGAAACATGCAATATTAAAATGTTGTACAATTTACGCTGTACAATTACATTGAACATTGTATTTTGAAATTATTAGCTTTTTGATTTGTTCTTTTGCCAACTGTTGTTCTCGTCGTGATCAGAGTTAACCGGTCTGTTCACAAAAACCCGTATACATAACATGAAAGATCGTACGCGTAACATAAAGGATAATACATTTAAAATGAATAAATTGATCTCAAGCCCGTAGACAAGATACTGGTCTAAAAATATTTTTTTGGCCTGCAGACAGGATGCAGCTCTTTGGACAGGTTTACCTGACCTGCAGGTCAGATACCTTTATCAGACCCACACACTAGGTATGGCCCTCTGAGTAAGTTAATCGGTCCATATATCTATTTCGCCTCATCAGATATTGCTCTCCAAATATTTTTATCAGACCAGCAGATCAGATACAGCCTTTCCGATAGGCTGAACCTGTACCTAGTCTAGATATGGCCCTCCAAACTGTTTTTCCCGTCTTGCAAACCAGATACGGCCCTATTCCCTATTATTATGTACTTTTATTAGGCCCATAGACCAGATACGGCTCTCTGAAGAGGTTAATCATGTTATAGACCTTCTACGAGTATCCGCATACGTTAACTTGGAGCGCACACCAGGTATCAATACGAGATATTCCTATAGGATACTCATTCGTAAATAATAAATATTTAAAAATGTGGCAAATCAGATTCGAGTTACTATTTTCTTCTCCATGTTTAAATATTTTTATTTTAGAATATGAGATATTCAGCCATTAGGTTAATATAGAATTTACATCCAATTAAAAGAAACATTCAAAGCAAAATATCGGGAACAGATTTCAATCTTGAGACATTTTTATATATCATAGTAATTATATGTTATAATTTAGCTTATTAATTTTGTCTCATGATTTTACTCTAAATAAATATGCAGTACCTACAATAATGGACCGAACAGCAAGATGATATAGAAGATGAAGGGAAATAATACATGCTTTATAATAGGAGGATAGTCCCCCACGTGCTGCAGTTTCACTAGAAACCCTTCTGGTCTTACTTTCAACAAGGTTTTGATACACAGCAATGGGTATTTGTGTCCATTCCTGCTGCAAAATGTCGCCAGCTCAGCTGTAGATTTTGGACGTGGTTCCCTTGTCCATAAGCGTCGCTCTAACTCGTTCCACAAATGTTCTATAGGGTTTAGGTCGGGACTCTGAGCAGTCCAGTGAAGACGTTTTGCATCCATGTCTTGATACCACTGCTTGACATAGGCTTCAACATGACATGTAGCGTTGTCGTCCTGGAAGTATTATTCGCCCATTCCATAAAATTGCCAGAGCGTAGGAAGGACATGATTTTCCAAAATATTCAAGTAGGCGTCGACGTTCAATTTACCAGGAACAACATCCATAGGTCCCAGTCCATACCACGAAAACCACCCCAAAACAAGTAGTCGGATTTTATGCAAATCCCTGGCGTCCGGTCCACTATTGTAGGGTAGTGTAGGTTCTAATATCTAAAATTGAACTATAGGAACTTGCGATTAATAACCGTTCTTCATTCAGATTGTCGTAATAAAATCCCGATTTACAGAAGTAGTTGTTAACTAAATGTTTTGTACATGTAAATAAGTTATTTTGTTTTGTAATGTTTATAAGTTTTGAAAAAAATATAATCAAAATCAACAATGAATAAGATACTTATGAGTTGAACACCTGTTTTATTTACATTGCAGCCTGGTGAGATTTTGATAACCTATTGTACTGATATTGGATGGACTCCTTATTTTCCAACTTTGGCAGGAGTTGTCACAGAACTTGGAGGTCTCATCTCTCATGGTAAAAAATCTTTTTTATATGATTAGATGTTTAACCGTTGAGCTCACACAACACACACATAAAAGTATACTATGCAGATACCCACAATTACCACAAATAATGCTACAGATAGCACCGACCAGACATATACTCCAATAGAATAACATCATGCTAATTAGCAAAACTCGCAACTCCACTATTAAAGTATACCAGTTACGAGTTTTTATAATTAGCATGACGATATTTTTCACTAGCACACCCTCAGATGGATACAAAGACTGCGTCTAAAGTGTCTTAATTTCTTATATCTATTGATGTCAGTGTAGTCTTTATTAAAATCTATTTGTAATAAGCACCAATCATTATGTGCAGATGTAACAAATTCAAGTTTACTCACATTTTATTTTGCGCTCAAACTTTTACCTTAAACAATTTCTCGTTGCCTAATTTCTCGCGATGGATATTGGACCATCACCAGTAGACTATTGTGTTACTCCAGTGGGACGTAAATTAAACAATCTACCTACATTGCCTTATGTCATTGGACTGTTGAACACTTTCATTAAGCGACGAGCTCATCAGTGTAGTTATGTTATAAAGCTTCGTACTTCAAATTAAGCATAAAACAAATGCCAGGCACTTCACTTTACGTCTTTCGCCAGCTGACTTACCATTACATCTGTGATCTATTGCGAAAGTTCTCAAATGCAGTGTCGTCTCCAAACGTTGAGCAGTCAAGGGTTTACTATTATCACATAAAATATAGTCAGAAGACTCAACAATATTACAATAAAATAAAGAGTATAGGAAAACATTTATGCTAAGCTTGAAACAAAACTCAGTAACTTCAGCCTACCTTGGAGACACTGGGAGGAAAGAATGCAATCCCAAGATATGTCATCGGCAGGAATGACAACTCTTTCTTTTAGACTCTTTTAGCCAAAGTTTCGAAGTGTGAAAAGACTGAGGGCTTAAGGGCTTTTAAATTATCTTGAATCCAGTTTTGGCTAGATAATCAACTCTCTGGTTAACAGGTCGGTCACCATTATCCGGAACAAACCGAAGAACAATCCGATCAACTAGCTCAACAAGAAGTTATCTGCATTGCATAGAGCTAGAGGACAATCTCTGTTTGAATCTGAAGAAACTTCTTATAATAAAGTCAGAGTATTACAGATTTAGATAAAGCAATCGCTTTGTCAAATGATTGAATCCTTTGTCTGAAGAATCAGTTTTAAAACCACACAAATTGATTCGACCACTCAGTTTTGCTATTCCATTATGAATTGTGTTATACAATGCAAGTATATGCAAAATCTTGATATGAAAGAAGGTTTTAATAAAATTAATTCTATTTAGGGGCTGTTGTAAGTCGAGAATTTGGTATACCGTGCATTGCTGGGTTACACGGAGCAACTAGACATTTTCAAACAGGTAAGGACTAATTATTACCAAGTATTTTAAACTAGCCAAGGGAAAAAATCTGCTTACTTTCAATATTGAATATTCAATTAAAACAACTTTCGCTTACCAGAATGTAAACTACATAAGTGTAATTCAAATTACTGTTACATTAAAGGTTTTTTTCAATAGGATAAACTCCCGACTTTTTGGTAAAAATAAAGCTTATTCGTGTCTTATTTATTTTTAAAAGTTCATATTATCTTTAATCTCTATTTATTGGCCTTAGAGTAATGATTAGTCAAATTTTAAATTTATTTACATTATACTCATTCTATAACATTTTCAATAAAGTAACTCTTAAAATTATGCATTGTGATAAACCACCTAACTAAAATTAACTGAATTTCTTTTTTCAGGTGACTACGTATTATTGGATGGTAACAAAGGGATACTACAGAAAATATCACCACCAAGCAGTTAATTATGTATATTTTTGCACCAAATAATAACTACCATGTAATTTGATCATACTTTAATAAAATAAACAATCTCTAAAAATACATTTTGAATTTTTTTTTTTGCATTGGAGAAATTTCAATTGTTTACGATCTTATCAACTATTTATAATCTATGTATAAAAAGTATAATTGGCATCTGTCTGTCTTTATACAAATCTACACTTTTTTGACCAGTCTATACCAAATTTAATACACTTATTCCTTAGAACCCTGTGGGTAACATAGTCTTCAAATCATCCCGCGTTATACTTGTCCAAGGTGTGCACAGTAGACCAAAAATAATTCGAAGGCCACAAAGTAATAATATTGAGTATATTACGATTGCGTTGCACAACTCAAATTGTTTTTCCAGTATTGCGAGAAAAATTGGCGGTGGTTTTGTCCTCAGCAACTCTACATCTCTGATATAGCTTATGTCCCCGAAAGATAAAATTAGAACCTGAATCAATGCTAAAGACATCAGTTGTGGAAGCTCTTGGTTTACATTCCAGCCTATTACTTTATTTAAAGAATAGATTGGTCCAAAACCATGTGGCTCGACTGCCTTCTAGCGTGAGCAGGACTATACTATGTCACATCTTCCAACTCAAGGTTAACAATGAAACACGATGGGACATAAAATATTTATTACTTCTCACATGAGAGGAAAACCTATGTACTTTATTATTTAGTGTTCATTTCATGTTTCGAAAACAAGTCACTACATCGTCTTGATTTCTTCTGTTTCAAGCACAACATCAGTTTTCATCTTGAGGTGGAGGTAGTCTTTGCAATATACCCTTCTTTCCATCAAGTAAAACAAAATCACCTACATGAAATAAAATTATTTTATTTTAAGTTTTTGCAAACAAACTATATTATGTTGATAATATAGTTTTTACATATGACTTCTATAATCACCATTTCATGTTTTATACTATGACAAGGCCACGATAGCCGATTTTCATGAGAAAACAATGAGCTTCTGTCGGAACTCGATTTTTCTCCGAAGCTTCAAAATTTTAAACGTGTGATTATAGAAACTTCAATTTTGCAGACTAGTGTCTTTGTTGTGGTGGTAACGATATGATAAATGAGAAATATGTCATCACTTATTTATTTGATGGACAGGATTTAGCTTGTAGATCTTGGAAAAGAAGTTTTTTATATGTGTTATACTTTTTTATCGGAAAGAACAATGGGTTAAGCTACGATTTCCTAAGAAAGCGAAGCCGTTATCTAGCGGCCGTATTGTCTTTGTGGATGATGTCACTAAAACATTTTCTATGCAAACAGATGGCGTTGGTTTCCTAGAGAGCGTTGTTTGTGAGCGTAACGAATATTAGCGGGGCCGCCATTTGCATGACGATCGTCATAGCGGTCTCAAACAGTTGAGGAATGTTTTTTCTCTTGTAGCGGCAAAATTTCATATCCTGCGCCAAACAATTCGAGCGGAGGGAAGCAAAACAAACAAAAATTTTTGACTGGCATTGTTTAGTTCGTTTTTGTAAAATCGGGATCGTTAAAGATAGATTAAAAATTTCCATGGATTTGAAATCTGCGGAAAATGTTACACATGATCGAAACCTTAAATGTGATTTTCTTTAAAGAAATGATTAATTATTTAATAAATAAATAATGAAATTGTAAATATTTGAATAATAAATCTGTTTTTGGTATCGATCTAGCGTAGAATTTTACTCTGATTTGATATCCGTTCAAATTTTCACTCTATCTTCAACGATCCCGAAGTTAGAAACTTAGACCAGAGAATAAAAAAGCCACTTTGTTTTTCGAATAAAATAAACCACGACAGTCGTCTGTATTGCCCAATTCTCTACCGTATTCTGTCCGTCAAGGTGACACCTCTGGTCTGTTAAAACGGCCGCCTAGATATGCCCGCCGCAGCATGACGTATCACGGCTGCTAGATAACGTCTCTGCTTTCTTAGGAAAACGTAGCTTTACGAAGTATATTAGAGACATTTAGTCAACAAGTGAAATTTCTGTAATCAATTCCAAAGGGTTGTCACATTGAAAGGTATCAAACAAAATAGAAGGCGGGTTACCAAAATTAGCACAAAATCTCTCGCAGAATTGAACGTGTCTTACAATGAATCGTTACCGATTAATTTATTTAAACAAAACAGAGACGTTTTGATAGTGGAAAATAAAGTTATATTTCTATTTACACCTGTTTTTTTTTTAATTAATTGCTTGTTTCTATAACATCTAGTTGTCTTGGCAACATTTATTACATAAATTTGCATACAAATTTCAATTCCAAGTCAATTTGTAACAACGCAATAGCTTAAGTAAGCCATTCGCAAATATATCAGTACAAACAAAATATATCAGTATGTAAAACAGTAAATTTTATGTTGAAAATGAAATATTTATTTTAAAAAAAAACCTTATTAAGCTGTATGTTTCATTTATTTTTTAAAATTTTACATTTATCAATAGTATGATGGTTTTACACAAATATTTAGCATCGGAAAGTTAATTGTAAGCTTGGAAATACTATTTCCACTTTTAAGAAAAAATTATAGGCATATGCAAATCAAAACTTTATTTTCTGATCTTCTAATTTCAAACTGGTTTTCCGAATAAGAAAGTCAACAAGAAAAATATAGCGAATTTAACTGTATGTAGTGCTTATGTAAAATTCTTGTCAAATTTTAGCTTTCAAAGCATACAATAAAATATACACTTCATACCTGTTCGGAACTTCTTTGTTGCTCCCTGAAGGCCCACAACGCACGGCAAACCATATTCACGACTCACTACAGCTCCTGTAATTTTAACAGCTCTCAAGTTCTATTGTAATGAGCTTTTAAAATCAACAAACATTTTAACACAAAGAAAAGTCTATGATCGATAATCTGTTAATTATTGTAAGAATGAATCTGAAGCATTAAATGAATATCTGTCCCTGCTTAGTAGTGATGACAAATTGCGTTATCATGAGGATGATTATGCTTCCTACAGTCTACCTTGAATGAATACCAAACCCATTGTAAGGGTTAGTCATTATGTGAGTTGTGGGAGTAATATAATTACTACATTACTCGAAAATCTCGTGATATTCATAAGGTTAAATCAATTATTTCTAATTTCGGAAATGCATCTTTTGCATATATTGTTTGAAATGAGATGTGGTAAGAGCTAGTAACCTAGGCCACTTTGGCCCCCAGATACGTTTATGAATAGGGTCCGGCACTCTTAAATTTGAGAGATGTATATACAAGGAAAAATTCGATTGAACATTTAGGCCCAAAATATTTTTATTGTTAGATAGGTATGTAGTTGAATTCACGACGCACAACACAGCATGCTATAGACAACAGCCCGAGTTCAATCCCGAATGGTGAAATCCGAGAACACAACCTTGTAATTATTAACCACGGTCAGATTACCAATGTCAGCATCTGAGATGGCAACGTTCACAACTTTATTTACCCTTTTGGATTCGTAAGTAAGTAAATAGTTGAATTTGTGTCACACTGGAGAAATACAAAGGGCTATTGCCAAGGTCCGGGACCAAGTATAATATCTATAAGTATACATATAGCCAAATATGTGAGGTGGTTCGACCTCACTCATTAGGTCATGTGGCCGCTATATCAGGAAACAGGATAGCCAAGACGAAGGCTTCAAACCATTTAGGTCCTTCCTTTAGTCTCTTTTTATGCCTGGGACTCTCATGAAACAAAAGGGATGAATATTGTAAATATACAAAAGTAATAAAATGTAAATACGAATTAAATTGTTCCGTAAGCACCTGCAACAATTCCCCAATGTGGCACTACTGTTTGAAGCAAACAAAGAAGTGAAGCTAATGCTGAAGATTAAAATATCATAGCGTAGATATTCATGATTATTGAAGAACTAAAAACTAACTTTTATAAGAAAATGCAAACAAATGTGCTTCTATATGAATAATCACAGAAACGACTTGTGAGTAAATAAACTTACCGTGAGATATGAGGCCCCCAAGCTCGGTGACGACGCCGGATATGATCGGGAAATAGGGACTCCAACAAATATCAGTACTGTGCGTTATGAGAATTTCTCCAGTCTATTTTAAAGATACGAATAGAATATACATAAATTGTAAGTGAGATAGATACAATGCCTAAATATCAATATTAATATCATGACATTTAATATATTAACAAACGATTATAACTAGAGCATCAAATCCAGTTTTTAGAAAAAGGATATACACTCAATCTTCAAACAGGTTTTGGAGACGAATATATTATTGAGTCGAGTAATTATTGAGGGAAGCATGAACATCAATTCCTAAAGAACAACTCCCTCCTCTATAATATAGAGCCGCCTTTAAACTCGAGGGATAATTATTACAATATTGCTAACATTGCCAATAAGAAACAAATTAAGTCATATAAACAAGGCTCTCTTTTAGATATACTGTACTGACAAAAGTCACCGCACACCTATAGTATGAACAGAACAACATATATTTTGGAGACTGACTATAAATTTAAATTTCAGTCCACATCCACATGGTGAACTACAGTTAAATACTAGTGAGTATAGACTGAAATAATTTTTAAGGAAAAAATGTCTTATAGAAATATGCAAATGTGTTACATCAAAATCTAAATATAGAAGTAGCAGCCACTTTATTATCCCTAAATATTCAAGTTTTAGAGGACAGAACTTTACTGACACCCCTTCATATTTATTGACTAGCCAAAATGGTTCAGTCCACTAGAACTTAAGTTCAAGGTGGTACGTATTTAATATTCTAAATATGGATATTTAGGGATAATACAATGACTGCATTTTCAGTTGTTTAGATTTTGATATAAAACATTTGTACATTTCTGCATAACATTCCTTCGTTAAATTTCGGTCTATACTCACTAGCTCAATAATAACCAATGTGGACTCTGAATTTGAAAACATAAATTTGTAGTCGATCCTCAAAATAAATGCAGTTTTGTTCCTACTCCAGGTGTCCGATGATTTTTGTCAGTACAGTGTATTTTTGGGTCTCTTTTGAATCCCATCCCTGATATTTAAGAAAGTTGGTTCCTCCGACGGTTGAATTATTAAAAAATAACAAAATAAATTCAAAAAATATTTACAGTTACTCAATTAATATAAAAATAAATTGCATCGCTACTATTATAAGAGGAAGTGTTTGTCTGTCTGTTCATTGCCGCAAAATCCTGATGATTCTATGGTACTTACAGCAATGAGGTTTCGTACACAGGTAGTCCGAATTATTTTGAATTTTTTGGTCGCTGCGAATTTTAAAATTCAATCTGGAAGATTTTTAAATGAATTCAATAGTTTTATTCTCCGTCGCTTTTTCAAACGCGGAGAACTTTTTCTACCCGTGTGACCTTACAGTCAGGGTTTGGAAACATGCCAAGTTTTTTTCATTCGCAGTATGCGAAAAAAATTATTTTGTTCATTTCCGCTTTGTTTTTGCGCGGACGAATAAATTTCCAGCCAGACGATAAATCTTTTAACTGAAGTCAGTTCTTTTTTTCTATCTCCTAGACCGTTAACGATAGAGTAAAAATTTCAACGGATTTGAAATCTGCGGATAATTTTACACCAGATTAATACCTTACATCACGGGCAACTCCGGGCTAGCCACGCAGTGACTAGTTACATCTATAGCCAAAAGTTTCAAGTTGTAATATGAACATTTTACATGCATATTCCCAATTAAAATTTAAATTACAAAGGGTAAAGATAATTTTTTAATGAGGAGCTTGTACCCGTGAGGAAAATGCTCAATTGTGTTTTATTAATAGATTGATCGTCAAAATATTCGAAAACGATAATTAAATCCCATAAAATGAACCTATTTAATTAAAATTTCAAGTTTTAAATTACCGAAAAGTACGGCAATAGCACATGACCCCAAAACGCTACGTGATTGGTTTGACGTTATTGCGCTCCACGATGTAATATTTACGTTTGTCTGAATTTGTTGAAATTTCATATTGCTTGCTCCTTTAATTTTTGAACAATGAATTTTAATTTTTTTCTTGCTATTTTGTGTTTGGAACAGCTACACTCTACGTTCATGAGCGATGGCAACGGCCTTGGCGATTTTTTTTTGGCGCACTTATAAAGTCGCCAATGAAATATTTATTTCTTAACTCTTTTTCTATCACAAATTTTTTTCTTTTTACAACATACTTTTTAAGCACATTTCAGAATGTTTTAAAAAGTATATTTTATAAAAACTTTCATAAAAAGTATTAACCTTAAGCACATATCAAAACACATTAGTGAACCAGCAGAGAAACTAAGCTACGAATATTGGGTAAGAATACCCTGAAACTTATCAATTACACTGAATACAGTGGGCATGTTGAAAAAAAAAAAGATTTACAAAAGAAAAAAAAAAGCAAGAAATAATACAACCTGATAACCTCAGAATTCTTTGGTAAAAAAATAATGAAAACGAAAATGGTCAAAAAAACAAAACTCTTAATCCTATCGTGAAAACTGTTATAATAAAATTCCACAACTGTTATCATTCTAATAAATGGACCCAATGGTATCACAGGAAACGATTTAAAAGGACCAATGCAATCAAAGGATATTTTTAAAACAAAATAACCAATGGGAGGAAAGAAAAAATTTCAAACGAATCAATGAAATCAAACGATTTTGACGGATTTTGGAAGAACTTTCTAGAATATTCAAAATGAAGATTGAAAGTTTCCGTTTGCCGAGGTTGCCATGAAAACCACAACAACATTAACGAAAGATGAGTTGCCTTAATTTATCGTAACTCACTACTAGAATTGCGTCAAAAAAAAATCGCCAAGCTGTTGCCAGCACTCATAAACGTAGAGTGTAGCTGTACCGTTTGTTCTTGTCGTTTATTCCGTTTATTTTATAATTATATATTAACTATCTCTTAATTTTAACTTGCCTTTTTTTTTATTTCTATCTTGTTTACAATGGCTCCAAAGCCTGGATTTTTGAAAGGTTTATACAAATCCTTTTAAGATCGGCAAGAAAGAAATACCTCTTGCTATTTCAACGTCGCTATCAAAGTTAACATACCATAATGGGGTATAGTGACGTCACAAGAAGCGGTGTAGGAAAACTAGCGTTTTTGAGATGAAGTAAATAGTGCGAACTTGAAATTTTTTTTATATTACCTTTACAGGAGATAAAAGTGAAAAAGAAAGATACTTTCCATCCTATTTTTTCATTTTCTATATTATTAAAATATAAACAAAAAACCTGCAAGTTCCTTATTGTGCTACAGTAGAAAATTACTGCGATAAAATCAACGCCTTCTTCAATCAATTTTTTACCCTACCTAATAATGTAGTAATTACAATCATGGTACGGTATATAAAAACAAACAGGCAATATAATAATTTTAAAACCTTTAGATGCTCAGCCTCTTCGAGTGAAACAGCAACTCTTGCATAACCTTTCGTTACTCCTTGACTCACAGGTGTGCCTGTAACAATCTACAATTGTACCACAATATAACAATATAATATATACATCAACACAGAACTTACGAATACTTTACCCAATCTACCTTCAAATGCTTAAATAAATAGCTACCATCACTCATTCACCATAAGATGAATGTTTAAGAGATCTTTATTCAATTGAGTACAAAATAAGTTCCTTCTATACACTGCCTACCATTTTCAAACAAAAAATCCAAAATTCTCACAATGGAGGAAATTATAACACTACAGAGGCTGTTCGCACATTTTTTAGATGATTTTGGTTAACGGCAATAAAAAATCGTTTGCTGCAAAAGAAATAATTGAAACTAGGGGGCCTGCCCAATGCTCGCTAACGCTCGCCAACCCCCGGAGGATTGCTTCGCAATCCTCACTGGTTCGCTGCGCGAACCTATGCTCGCTTCGCTCGCCTCAATGAAGACATGTGTCCTAGCAGAAGGGATTGTTTACAAAATGTTACCAAAAAAATGTTTTTCAAATCTAAATTTGCTGTATTACAGAACAAATATATGCAGTATCTCTAAAATCAGAATTCAAATGAAAACTTTGTGCAAATTTTGACTCGAAATGTGAGCGTTGCTTTGGAAATTGAATACCCACCATGTTGTTTGTGTGTACATTTTCCCAGCACTCAAACGACCCACACTTTTTCATTGAGTTTGTTGCCGAAAGTTGTAGTGCAAGCAAGCGTCTTGTTGAACTATAATTGTTGGCCCTGAAAAGGACCGTTTTTTAAAAGGCCCTGAAAAGATCCACCGCTTTCTTTGATTTTTATTATAAACTAACTGCAACAGCTCATTGAAATTTCCTTTTTTTTTTTTCAATAAAATTTCATCCCATAACGCTATAAATTTAATCGATGCGCGAGACTTCGCGATAAACAAAACAATCGTACAATGTTGCCAAAACGCGATTACAAATAACGTCTTTTTTGCGTGCCACGTAAGAGAATTATATATATAGATTGTACTATGTTTTTAAAAGTCAAAATTATCGTCTGCGGCTGGAGATGCTTGTTTTTATTCAAAATGACGTTTTTAAAGAAGCAGTGGTTCGAAGGCTATATTTATGCTCTTTCCGAAGAGAAATATTCATATTCCGTTATCCAAAAACGATGTGAGAGTCATGGTTTTGTGATATCTAAAGCGTCGGTAGGTAATGTCGTCAACAAGAAAGGAAAAAAACGCAAATTGGAGCCTCTAGTGGGACAAAAATTCCAAACAAGTATCCAAGGAAGAAACGGACATCTTCGACTATTGCAAAGGTACGTTGTTTAATGTTAAAAGAAAATCCCCCTAGTCAAAGGACAGTTGCAAAATCATTAAAATGTCCACTGTAAACAAAATGACAAACGTTGATTTAAGTCTTAAGAAAGCGAAAAAACGTAATGTGCATCGTCTTTCTCCAAAGCATGTCGCTGAACGCAGGACACGCTGCCGAATTCTATATGAGAAACACCTATCCAAAGAAAAATGGGAAAAAAAATTGTCACAATAGATGAATCATGGGTGTATTTAAATGATTGCAGCAAAAAAAAATAGCCATTTATTATCATAACAGGGGAGAAAAAAATTTAAGTACATGGTTCACAGAATCGAAAGAAAGTTTTCCTAAGGGATTCATGATTGTTGCTGGTTTTTCATATAATGGCAAGTTAAAAGTAAAGAGAGTGGAAAAAATGTCAAGATTAAATCCAAATACTATCAGGAACATATTTTATCGCCAATTTTTCTGAATGAAATTCCATCGCTTTACCCACAGTGCCATCAATCTGTGGAACTCCATCAAGACAAAGCTAGCAGTCACACATCAAAATCTACTGTAAATTTCCTAAAAGAAAAGGAACAAAAAACTCGTATCAAGGCCATACCCTTCACTGATATCCCTAGTAAATCTCCCGATGTATCTATCACCTATGGATTTTTGTGCTTTCGTACTTTTAAAATCTGCATTATCCAAACGTCGTCCCACAACCCTTACAGGACTCTGGAAAGCTGTTCAGGAAGAATGGGATAGAATACCTCTTCTGACACTTTAAAAGGCATTATTATCTTGGAAATTACGGTGTCGAAAGATAGTTATGAATAAGGGCAATCAAATACAACATTTAAGCACAAGAATTTTATGTAATTTAGTTTTGTGATACAATATACATTGTCTAAAAAATGTGTGAACAGCCTCTGTACAACCTAAAAATAGGGAAAGGCAGAACAACCTTAAGCAGAATTTTCTTGTTGAAGTATGCATGATATTTAGTCCTGTCTTACCAATGTTTTCGGTCCTCATGTCACCCTTATATTTTTTCCTGTTAACAAATGCTCGAAATGGTCTCGTATAATATCAAACTCGAAATTAAGCCTAATTACAAGTAAATGCACACTGGAATGTGAATCATTCTGTTTGTCGACAGATAGATTGACTGTGATTGTGAATCGTGTTAGTTCTTTTACAACGTCCACTTAAAAATATACTTTCTTAACTCTCCACTAGTTGCGAGTCTTTTCTAACAAATGAGAACTCGGTACATCTGTATGGTGCTCGAAGTTTTCTTCCTTAGTTATACGCGCATTAATCATTATTTAAAAATTACGTAGATGAATTAACGTTTAGTTAACATGAATTACGTACGTGAATTAACGTCGCACTGGAGAACGGTGATCGACGATGGTCCTGATTCAGTCCCCAAGGGAAAGGTCCGAGGACCACATCAAGTAATTTTGAACAAAGGTCAGGAGACGAGGTCAACACCAGAGCTGGCACCCACTCTCCAAACTTTCACACCACGCCAACGTGATGCAATTTGAGACCACGACCAATATAACGTGTACCATCCCCCACGTTCATGACGATCTTTGATTAGAGTTTCAAAGCCATCAAAAAATACGTTGGTTTTACTAAGAAGCGAAATCTATAAAAGAATATTAATTTGTAAATAGTGCATTATTGTTGTTATTCTTATAATTGTGCAGCATTGAAAAATTAAACCTTGTAGATAAGAACTTGCAAACCAGAGCGACGAACGGAGGGTTAAGCAATTTGATATTTGAACGCAATTTTGTTCATATTTACACTCGCAATATTCAGGAGCATATCTGTAAATCTTAAACTAGATGTTAGACTTCGATTTGGCTTGCCTAAGAATATCACTCATGCAATTGTCATTAATAAAGAAAAATCTCCGATTTTGTGTTTGGTTTTTCCAAGAGAATTTACGACCCTGTCATTTTTATAAGGGAGATTAGTTGTATTTAAGAATCAAAAACAGTAATATTCTGAAAAACTAAGAGAAAGTCTCTACCTTTCATTGATAAATCAGCAATGTATTCAAAACTCTGTGTTGATTCACTATCATCGTTTATCTGAAATAGAATTGGTTTAGATGAGCTATCAATTAGAAGACAATACCTTTCTGCGTTATAAATAAATATTAACATTATTAATAGTGTTATAAATATTGTTTTAGATCTCTATTAAGACACACACACATATACGAATTGTTACATTACCGGTTTTGGAACGCCTCTCATTATTTCTGGAAACTGGTATGCGTTCAATACTGGGAACAGTTTCTTCCGATAATTTGCTCTGAAATCGAGAAAATATATCAATTCGTTCATAAACTCCACACCAACATACGTTATATTATCCAAAAGTTTGCGACACAAAGGTATTAAAGAATAACAGAATTAAACACAAATTTTCATTTTTCTATATAATCACGCTTTACTTCAAGTTATATTTGTTGGAACGACTATTTAGCTTTCCTATACTGGTAAAAATTATTATTAGTTTTTTATTCTTTTAAAATGGTCTAAAACTGCAGAAATGTTTTCATCATTTGTTCATTTTTTCAAGCAGATCCGCCTATGATTTCGAATGAAAAAATATTTGAATTTAAAAATTTAATGACCTCATGATACTCCAGTCTATATTTAAAAAAATATGCAACAGCACTTTCAACTGCGATGCTAGCCACAGTATTAGAGCTAATTTTAACTGCAGCGCAAGAAAACATGTATGGGAAGACGAAATTTATCAATACTTATTTTAACGTATACGGCTGGACCTTACTACGTATGTCAAATTATAAAGTATGTAATGAATTTATCAAAAGGTTGTGTAAAGAAATTACTCGTCGCAGTTATTAAAATAATAATCAAATGAGGTTGAACGAGTACTAATTTCACAGTAGAATTCACATAGCTGTTATGTTTCAGCAATTTTCGGAATAGATTCTTCTTCAAATAACGTAAGACTGAAAATTTTGATTCTCTTTTAAATTCATATTTAATTTGCTCTTGATTTATGAATTCCTAAAGGTACCCTTTTATTTCCTATATTTTGCCTATCTAAGTTACAAAATAAAAGATAAATCTGTATTTATTGCTATTCTAAGCAAATCGTCTGCGCGCAAGAGATCAGATAAGTCGAAATATTCTAGATATGATTTTTTGTAGCTTTTTTCGACTAGAATGTAGTGATCTCTAGACTATTAAAGTGTGTGTCCACTATGTCAATTTTTCTTTAAATGAAGGTTAGATTTCTTAATAGTAAAACTTTTCCCCTTCGTTTTCTAAAAATTTTGTTTTTTGGTTTAGATTGTTTCACTTATAAGCCGACGAAATATGAGAGTAAGAAAACAGATATATAGACTTAAAACACAGTCATGAATATGTTTATAGTTTTCATCACTCTTTAAATATACCGACTGAATAAATATTATTAAATAAATAATTAATTTAACACACAAAAATGTCACTAATGGCATGTTTAGTTTTCTCTGTTTCACACAACTCATTTTAAGCCTTATAAAATACACTCCTTCTACTATTTAATGTTGAAGATGGTGACTTCACCTCGCAATGATGCTTGGGGATCTGGTTCTCAACAGGTCTTTAATCTCGTCAAGTGTGAAAAAGAAGATCAATTCTGCATCCGGAATCCGACCTTCCGAGACCATTTTCTTGGCCAGATGTCGGAATCCTTTCCTCCAGTGGTCGAAAGCCTTAGCTGAAATAGACTGCAATCAAACGCATACGTTGTTTAGTACTACGGGTAAAATGAAGCTTGAATGCTATATGTAAAATGAGACTTCGAGGCTGTATGCATAATGTATATACGCATATATAGAAAATGAATTTAACCTTCAAAATGTATCGATTAAAGTTTAGTATGAAGCACCGTCAACCCCAGTACCAGTTTAAAAGTCGGACCCATTAAAAAAACAAACACATGCATTCCAGGCAGTGTATGTTTCTCTTGGAGAAATATATGAAATTTTTTTTTATTCTGCTATACAGTCGCGTATTCAGAAAAGAAGGTTCTGGAGTCCCGAGCACCACATAAAAGTATTAATTTCGGATGATTAACACACATCTTCAAATAAAATACTACAAATGCTTGAAATACTTTTACATTCTAAAATACTTTTTTTACTTTCTGAAATACTTTTACGTTCTGAAATACTTTTACATTCTGAAATACTTATACATCAAATACAAAGTAAGGGAGACCGGAGCTAGTTGGCATAATGGGTAAGTTGGCATTCATTTAATATTTTTTTTACCACAGTGATTTCAGAGCAGTGATATCGCTACTATTTACTTATACGTGTATGTTGCATCATCCACTCTAGTTTCAGAGTGATCGAAGGTTCTAGAGAGAGAAAATTACGGATTTGTGTATTTTTGCTAAGTAATTTTTTTTCTTAAGTGAAGGTTTTGGTGTTTTATGAAGCCCTATAGAAAATGTTGAGCGTTTTCAATGATTGTGTTAGATAGAGAGAGCAATAACGATTGTAGTCATGTACAGGAATTGTTTTTAAAACTTATGTGGAAGAGTGATACTGCCATCTTCTTGACAAAATCTCATCATCGGCAGGTCTCAAAAGTCCTGGTGGGGCAAGTTAGCATTTAAATCGTGAGGTATGTTGGCATAAGAAAAATAGTGGACATCGACGGCGATTAATTTTATATTTTCCCTATGTTGAGAAAACACACACAACTTGGGAGATGGCCAGAAGTCTCAGACACAATTTGGTACAACCGCAACAAAATTTTACGAAAATTAAAGCCATCAATCCAAGTGGACGATCGCCCTACTTTTTTGGTGGACATGGAGCGTTAAGATTTATTTGCTCTCTTTTTGTTTAGTTTTCTTAATTTTCCTTATTTTGTATTAAAATACAAGTTTAAAGTGATTAACTTGCATTATTGCTTAGATCCTATTACAATGTCATGCTATGCAACTGACCCCAGGTGTTATGCCAACCTACCCCACATCAGGAGTAGGTGGGCATAGTTTGAACACTTTCGTAAACAATATTTAACGAGTAAACTATACTATTTTAGTGATGTTTTATTCGTTAATTTGTAAACTAAGAGTTTCACTATCAGTAGCATCGACTATATTAGCTGAAAGTATTACTAAAAAAAAGGAAAAATAAAAATAATAAAAACTATGCCAACTAGCCCCGCGCTGTCTCTTCTATTTTATTCTTAAAGTAACAAATATAATCAACACATAATGTGGGACTGATTAACTCAACTCTATCATGGAATTCTGACGTTTCAAAGGGTTTGGGGTAAAAAAATTTCCTTTACAAAGTATGAGATGACTAAAGGTGGGCGATCATTTAAGGTAAGATACAGGGAGGGGGGAGGCGGTGTAAGCGGATAGATGCATTATTAACATTTTGGACGTTGTTTTTCTGCATTGGTTCAACAATCAATACCCAACAAAAACACATTAAGCAAAAAGTGAATTTCAAGAAACCGTACTAGTTTTTGCTCAATGCCATGCATTGTTATTTGTTTTGTAAATATATATTTAAGGAACAACCATTGTACTACTACCTAGTCCAATTAAAATGCGTCCTTTTCAGTAGAATTCTTTCAAATACTAATGCCTGATAAAATAACAAAAAATCCCTTCTTTTTTTTTAAATCTGATACAAATTTAAACTTTGTATAAAAATATCATTTTCAACTTTGGGTCCCATCTAAAATAAAATACAACCTGCGCTAGTAAAGTTGGATAATATATTCAAAATTTACCTACATTTAAAAGAGTTAAAATAATTTAGATGAGTAAATTAGATCACACCCATCTAAAATAAAATACTACCTGCGCTAGTAAAGTTGGATAATATATTCAAAATTTACCTACATTTAAAAGAGTTAAAATAATTTAGATGAGTAAATTAGATCACACACACACACATTTAGGAAATTCTTCTTTAATTTAACTAGACTATGGTAAAACTAAACCAATATCAGAACGCAAGAATTCGTTTTATTTCAAATGTTTTACCACTTGCTTTAATGCATGGAAATAATTCGTATATACTATCATTTCTAAATTGGGTCCATAGACTTTCTTCTGTTGCCTTTTTTTTACATTGCTTTTGTTCTGTTTTTTGTCTTCAGTTTTGTCTTTTATACTCGCCATTGGAAATTTAAAAAAATCATTTCTAAATTTAAAATATACAAACTTTAGTGGTTTCCCTGGCTCTAACAGCTTTTCTGCAATATGGTAAAACAAATTTTTTCAAAGCCCACCTAAAAGAGTTTGAAGTGTGAAGATTCAATTTGTTTTTAATATTTATATGAACTATTCAACTAAAGTTGGGCAGAACTCTTACTTTGTGTAGAGGCTTAAAGATGCATGAAGCTCTGAAAAGATTTTCTCATCGTCAATTTCCCTTTTTTCACTGTCTTTACAAGTTCCAGCCATACTCTAAGGAGAAAAAGACAACCATGTAATCAATACAAATCATGTAACCACAGATCATTTTCTTTTCTCTGTGTTCAAGCACATTTCTATCTTAAATCTTTAATGATCATAACATGCTTAGTCCGTTTTATAGATACACGGTAAAGGTAATGGTATTTAATTCAAGTTGCACTGGATCAACACACGATGTTCCTGGATCAACGTATAACGTAAATCCCCCTATATACAAATCCATAGGGACCGCAATTTTGTAACGAATCGGATTCAAACTTGAGGATTAGAGATTTCAATGTACATGCTCGTGTTATGTAAATAACACGAATCGAGCACTCACATTTACGGATAGAATTACAAAATTTCCAATAACTACACCAACTTTTTATCACAATGTAATCACCACAGTGAAATACCAAAAATGGTTTTGAAATTGGACCTTTAGTTCTATAAAGGACAGAGGAAAAAACGCCAAAAAGTCACACCCGGATAATCGCCAATATCAGCTGTGTTACTGCAGTAGTAAGTAAATTCCTCTACCGACTTCATCTTAAAGATAATTTAATGTTAGGGAAAGAGAAAGAAAGACAATACGTTTTTCGGAAATCGAAACTTTACTATAACTTGTGTAAATTGTTGTTTTGGGTGGAAGTATGCTCATTACTTTCCGTTAAAGTATACTGTTGAATTGATGATTTCGGCCGTTTGTTCTACTGAATCGAGTATTGAATTTATGAAAGTCTTTTTTCTCGACAGTATACTAAAAAAATTTTTTAATGCTACACAAAGCCGTAACACATTCTTCATGAAGCTCATACTCTACACATTTCATAATTTATTTTTCTGTGTTTGGTAAAAACTACAAAAATAAATGAAGGAGTTTTGAAGAAATGCATTTTACAGTGTATCGGTGTCTCTTTTGAACAGCTGAAACCTGTATATAAGAGATGATATGGCTGAACAGGTGAAAGCTGTATTAAGATCACGTATGTACTTTGCTTTTGATAATTGCAGCCGTTTAATTGTTCAGCTGACGTCTTTAGCAGCCTTTTGAGTGGCCCTGTACTGTCAAATGAATCTGAGAGGTCATAAGTGAAGCCATGATTGCAATAGCTTCTATGCCTGTAATCACAAGGATTGCATCACAATGCAACTATTCATCGTGGAAAGCTACGGCGAGCACCATTTAGATTTCATTTAGTATGAGCAGCACCATGTGCTGATTTTTTACTAGTCTACATCTGACAGTAGCCAATTGTAATTGGTAATTTTATTTAACGTCGTACTAGAGCAACACAACGGGCTATTGACGACGGTCCGAGTCCCTTAAGGGAAAGATCCGACAGTAGCCAATGACCAGAGAGATTTAGAAACTTCAATTTACCAATAAAACCGTCATGTTTGAATCGTGTTGCACTTCTATGTATGCTGTATATTCTTTATTGAAAGCTGAATATTGTAATAAGATGAGTTCCCCAAATTAAATTTTGAACTGTGATGTTAATGAGATATTTAGAAGAACAATGTCCTTAAATTGGGAATCGTCAGTTAAACAAGTTAAACAAACACAAAATTGAAAAGATATATTCGACACAGTAAGTTGCCTACATACAATTGAGCCATGGCAAAATATGTTTTAAAAGATACAACAATTTATCCTATTCACGTATATATATAAATTAATATTGTTACCTGTAATAGTTTCACTAATGGTTTAGAATCCAACTCCCATGTAATGGATCTTACATCAAACTGAAATAAGTAAAATATGATAGATTTCTTATGAATAAAAAACTCATATTCATTCAATTTAAATATTTAATTTAGTAGAAGCGTATGTGAAATGTAGAATATACATATTGTTACTTCTTTTAGGCATCTGTGACCATGTCTCTTAATAAATTCTCGAAATTTTTGTCCTGCCAATGATGAAGATGATTGCAACCATTTTTCAGCTTCCTGAAAAATATGTGAAAATGTTTTGAGTTTAAGAGTATTTCTTCAATTAGTGACCAATTCACAAACTTCTAAAAAAACTTTTAGTTTAATTTTAATCAGTAAAGGAATTCTTTAATATTTAGCGAATACTTTTATTCAGCAGGGGGTTATTTCAAGTGATGAGGTGCACAATTACATGTCAAACAACTTTTGAATATGTTTTTAAATTTTGATAATATCAGTAATCATTTTTTTCTGAAACAATTATCAAGCAATCGTCAAAGTTAAGTTCTAACAACCGAAAATTGAATGTAAATCTCACATTCCTATCATCACAAAATATATTAACTATTATTTTGTATAATTACTCGTAAACATATTTAAGTTTAAAGCACGTATGCATTCGCTTACACAGAAAACTAATTACATTACTACCGATTTTGACCGTCTTCCATCGAAATCGTAAATTTTTAAATGGATTGTAAACAATTTTAAATTAAAAACAATAATTTATTTTCCAACTATATATGAGGCGTTGCGGATACGAAGGGCTAAAAATGTTTATCACCATTATTTGGTTTGTTAGACGTTAGTGAATAATGGTAATAACTTTTTTGTTAAGTACGCCATTCTAAACTACGCTCATTGCCATAAAAATTTGCGCACCAAGAAATAATTGTGGGATCATAACGAAACTTGGCATGAAGGTACATGTCGGCCAGATATGCAAATGATTAGAAATGCAGCGTGATTGCGCATTGCGTAAAGCCACTAGAGGGCATTGAACTTTGTTGTCCTTGGGGGTATAAAACAGGTAAGCAGAGCTTAATTGAGTGTACTTAATGTTTTGCAAAGGAAACGCTGAGGTAGACATGCAGTTACGCCTCCATCGAAGACAATATGAGCAGCTGTCGAGAGGGGAAGAGTCGTCGGGATGATGGAAGCTGGGTAATCAGCTCTGCGAGTAGCTCGTCAAGTAGGCCGTTCTGATTTTACTGTGAGGAGGTGTTGGGACCAGTGGACAGAAGAGACGTCATTTACACGGAGGCCAGGCTCAGGACGCCCTCGACAGACCAGTCGTCGAAAAGACAGTCACATCATACGAAACGCACGCGTATAGCCAACTGCCACATTCGTCGCTATCCAGACACAGGCAGCACCTTCACTACGGGCCCCTGTGTCTTCCCGAACCATCGTAAGGCGCCTGGCTGAAGGACATCTGGTATCGCGGCTCCCAATACGTGTGCTGCCAATGACACCCACCCACCGACGTCTCCGTTTGGAGTGGTGTCGCGCATGACGGGATTGGAATGCAACGGAATGGAACCAGATCGTTTTCAGCGACGAATCTAGATTCAATTTGAGCAGTGATGACAATCGTGTTCGTGTGTAGAGTACCCCTGGTGAAAGCCTCGATCCTGCCTTCGCTTTACAGCGACACACCGCTCCCACAGCTGGTGTGATGGTATGGGGGTGCCATTGCTTACGATACACGGTCACCTAATATTGATCCATGGCACAATGACAGCCCAGCGGTAAGTCCATGACATCCTTCAACCACATGTGATGCCACTAATGGCAGGGCTCCCAGGAGTCATTTTTCAACAACACAATGCTCGGCCACACACAGCAAGGATGTCACAAGACTGCCTCCGCCACATTACCACCCTTCCCAGGCCTGCTCGATCCTCAAATTTGTCACCAATCGAGCAAATCTGGGATCATTTGGGACGGCAAGTTGGACACCCTACGAGTTTGACTGAACTAGAGGCGCGTTTACAGCTACTGTGGAACGAGATGTCTCAGGACATCATACGGAACTTGTATGCCTAAATTCCCTCTCGTATCGCATCGTGCATTCGCACTAGAGGGGGTTCAACAGAGTACTAAAACTTCCGTTCATTTGTACTTTTTTCTGCAATAAATGATCCTTTTTCTTTGATTTTCTAATCACTTACTTATATCAAAGTAGTACTTACATGTGTAAAATTTCGTTTCGTTTTGACTTTTACTTGGGGCGCAAATTTTTATGGCAATGAGTATATATAATAGTAGGGCTGTTAGTAGCTCTGTTATTTCCTAAGAGCTGTAGAGCTCTGAGTGGAAATGCGTTTTTCTGGAAACCAGCATTGTGTTGAGTTCATTTCGTATCAGCAACGCCTCATAAGTCTAATACATGTAAGCTAGTTAGAATTATTATTTTATTTGACTTTAAGCTGCTATATTATTTTACAGGTTCTAAATATTACATCATTGTAGTTATCTGAATTTAATAGAAAACGTGAATTAGCTTATTATTTTAGAGGTAGGTAGAAATTTTTAAATTCTCTGTTTACATAAGCGCACAAAAATTAAAATAATAGTAACTATTAGCTTGTTTCAATGCTTTTGTTCAGTAGAATATATTCACTTGACAACTGAAGTATCGTCTCAGGAATGAAATAACTAAGTATCTCGATTTTTTTTTCGATTTTTGCGGTCAATCCCAGTTGAATATATCTCTCATTTTTCATTAGCCGATGCATCGAGCTAAAGTGGACGAAAATCTTACCTAATGTTGCTTTAAATTCGACATGAGTTAAGCTTTATTAGTATAACTCAAAATACACCATTATTTGTGTCATTCGGTTCTTACTATTCAGGTCACGATATATTCTCTCTATCCGACGAAAATCAGTTTAAAGATAATTTTTATACATTTTACGTGAACATACATTTTATAAGATTATTTTACTAAATATAAAAGTAATTTTTGTATAGGTTTTGAGTTCTAAAATACACTGTTCAGTCACATTATTGTGACCACCTGTCAAAAGCCAGAATAACCACCTTTGGCAGAGCGGACCGTTGCAGGAAGAGAGTCAATTAGGTTTCTGATGATGAGTGCACCCAGTGAATGCCAGGAAAACATTCCCCAAACCATAATGCTCCTTCCTCCAGCCTGGATCCTTCCGGAATTTGTTGCAGGGTGTTTGCTTTCAGATGTTTCAAGCCGTATACGCCAACGTCTATCTGTCCGATGGAGCATAAAACGTGATTCATCGGTAAAAGCCACCTGTCGCCACTTTGTGGACGTCCAGTTGCGGTACTGGCGTGAAAATTCCAGCCTTCGTCGCCGATGAACAGCAGTCAGCATAGGAGGTGCATTAACCAGGCGTTTGCTGCGGAGATCCATGCGCAGCAATGTTCTCTGAACCGTTGTTGAGGATACACTCTTAGTAGCCCCTTGATTCATCTGGGCGTCAGTTGCTCAACAGTTGCACGTCTATTCGCCAGAACGCATATCCGTAGCCTTCGTTCGCCTCTGTCATCTATAGCCCGTAGTGCACCACATGTGCCACGCCGCTGATTTTGGATAGTGCCATTTTGCCATGCACGGTATACTTTTACCACGGCGGCACACAAACAGTTTACAAAATTAGCCGTTTACGAAATGCTTCCACCCTTGGCCCGAAAGCCAATAATCATGCCCTTTTGGACGTCGTATAAATCGCTACGTTTCTGCATCACGCCAACGATTGAAATGCTTTTCGATGCCTTATGACATCCTTTATATACACTCCACTGCAATGTTCTGTCACCTGCCTTTTGTGATTGGGTATTTCACGTTGATGTCAAAAGTATGTGGTGGTCACATTAATGTGACTGGACTATGTATCTTAATAAAAAACTTTTTAAGAAAAAATATTCTATGCATTAGCTACAATGTAATAACGAGATTATTTTTATCTTGTCTGGCAAATGACATCAGGACACGACTACTGAGTATTATATCTATATGTTTAGAGTTTTGAAATGTGAACAATAATTTGAAATATTCTAAATTTCCCTTCTTTTATGGGAGGAGAGAATTTGCAACCACTAAGTATCTTCCTTCATTGCAATTTTATGACTCCTTTATTATTAAAATATATCTAAAAGTTAAAAATAAAATAATAAATTTTAGTTCAATTTTTAATTTTGGTTTCAGAAAGATATTTAACATTAAAATATGTGCTCGGTACACACGTATAATGAATCTTACTTCGACTGGCATAGCTTTGAACCTATCATACTCGATATCTTGCCCAATTTGATATGCCACACTCTGTGAAGAAGAAAAAAAACTACGATTTAATAATAGTGTATTCCAGTTATTCCATATAAATACCACGCAATCACAATCTTGTCATATTGTATATGATTGAATATATTCGCACTCCGGTAGCAATACCGCAGTAGCTTGGATTAATTTCTAATTTTTATATGTGGAAAGACTGTATGTAAATACATGCTTTTGCATACTGCGAAACTGCCATGACTCTAGAAAAGAGCAGCAGATGAAACTCCGGTAGAGGACAGTTTAGACTTCAGTAGACGATAGTAGTGGCTTTTGGTTATTGGTAATTATTAGTTAACGTCGTACTATTGCAACACAACGGGCTATTGACGATGCTCCGGGACCAACCCCCGAAGGGAAAGATTGGAGGACAACACCACTTAGTTTTGAGCCACTCCAACGTTAGAACATTTGAAACAACGATAGATTTAATGTGCACCATGTAACTAGTTTGTTGCTCTACCAAACGTTAGTTATGGCAGTTTTGCAGAATGCAGTTGCATGTACTTAGAATTTTTCTACACATAAAACTATAAAATATTTTTTTTGAGCTATGGAGGTATTGTATCCGGAGTGTGATAAAGTCACCTGCATGGCTTGGGGAATGTCTGCACTCTCTATGTTTGATGATGAGGCCAAAAGTGCTGCAAAATCGCTGTATACATCAGAATCTATATCTGAATAAAATGTCACGAAACAATTTAGTTACCTTTTGACCAAAATTGCATTAATAATCATAAAAAAGAAGTGAATATTTCGAAACAATACAGTTAGGATAAATAAAAACTTCAAAATTGGTTGTCTGTAGTGTGGATCTTAATGGAATTTCCATACTTTTTCTTTTACAGTCATTTAATTTTAAGAACTAACTAGTAAACGTAGAATTAATGTACTATACAGCATTATTCGTAGGACAACTTTCAAGCTCTTGATTATACCAGAGTGGCAAAAAAAAAGCACACAACACCTCCTTCAGTGTTACATATAGCTGTCTACGAAGAACGCCTCAAGCAGCAAAATTGGGATTACTTTTCAAGTTTTACCGGCTTGTATGTCCTTACTGAAAACTTACATAATATGTTACAATAATCTTGCTTTTATTCCGATCAATCTTTCTCATATGTCAATAATATTGATTATAGATGATATTCTTAGTTTTCTTTTTCTGAATAAATTGGTGAATTCCACTTACATCATTGTTGTTACGGATCAGCAATATTATTTTAGTAAATACTATTAAATCATAACACAGTCTGTTTAATTTATTCAGTTCAATGATAATTGATATCTAGTCATTCCGCCTCCATCGAATTGGTATTTGAGTCGCGTTTTTTCTGCGAGTATACTTGTCATATTAGGAATCAGGTGAAACGTACGGAATGCATTCCCACAATTGGCGTCTTTAGTGTGGCATCTGGTTCCGAGATTACCGTTCGGTGCCAGAAGTAATAATAGTAATTGATCTCAAAGAAAACAAAACAGTCGACAAGCTGGCAAAAGGGAGTTGCCTAAAACTACTAACATCGAATTGTAGTTTAATACTTGAGATTTGCACAAAGGGAAAAGCTTCTAATATCGCATGAGAAGAGATGTCTTACGCGTAACAGGTGTCAAGGACACCGTCCTGGTGCAACCCAGAAGATTCAGAAGAGGGTATGAAAGATCCATGAAGTTTCTAAGGGGAGTGAACAATTTTCTATTTCCGAAACGAATACACGGATGCATAGGCTTTGTTTTGACAGTATCGGAGTAGCTAGAGAGGATTTCTTAAATTTCTTCTCTGTTGTCTCTCGATAAAAAAGGCTTAGTGAGACAGGTGAGAAGATACGAATTGGCGAAGAAAATAATCACTTATTGTGGTTTGCACATATGATTTTGTAAATAGATGTCCTTTCCCCTGGCGATATTGTTCTCCTCCTACGAATTGACTTTCTTGTTCGGTCTACAGAATGCAGAGCTATTGTAATTATAACTGGTCTTTTGTCCTGTTTATTTTTTGTAACTTGCATTTGTTCCATATGGTTGTTCGGTTGGGATAAGGGGCCTTGGAGACCTGAAAAAAGTTCTCTCGACCAACTCTCGTGTAGCCTTACACCCTTTGGATAAATTCGGTGGCCATGGTCTTAAGAAATAGACTCCCTCAAGGTCATCTGCATTCTCACCGTAGTCTTGTTATTCTCTTTTGGAAATAAATATTCATGTTATGCTTGTTCCTAAAATGAGGGAAAGCTCAAATGCTTTCCCCTTTAATGTACAAGTATTTTTGCCATTTTCTTCCAAACTTTATCGTTATTACTACACATTGTTATGATATGTAGAACTTAGAAGAATAAAACAAATAAATTATTTTACAAAGTTCTTCACATATTTACACTAAAGCTTCACATATTTCGTTGGGATCTAGATCCTTGGTATTCACTTACTCTTTTTGGCACTGCATAGTATCGAAAATAATTGCATATTCCAATTAGAAGAACATCCTGAGCATTCAAGATGCTTACGCATTGGCTGAAAACAAACATAACAAAGTCATTAAATTTGAATTTTTCCAATGGCATAGTGAGAAAGGTAAACATTACCATCAGACTTCAAAAAAGACGTAAATAGTGATAATTAAAAATTTCCTAACCAATAATTTCAGGTCTATCACTAAACTCTATAACTATAGTGTCTCAGGTCAAATATGGATAGCCCATAATGATTTATAAGAAATGCTTTCAATGTGTAATGGTTGAAAAATCGCAGAAATGCATGGATGAGAATATACATTAGAATTGACGTTTCTACAGATTAAAATATTTGTCAGTACAATTCGTGACCTACTACAACTTAAAGCTTTAAAGTTTACATTATACAAATCACCGACTTAGAGCAGAAGCTCAATAAATGGCAAATTTTATTTTTACCTTCCAACTGTTTGAAGACTAACTGATAGATTTTAGGTCACTAAAGCAAAGCTATAGTATTTGTATGGTGTTATCTATCTTTTTAATAGATTACTATACAAGAATGTATTTTCCATCATCTTGAAAATAAGCATTCAGTGTCTTCGAAAAAGTGTCAGTTAATGAATTTCTGCTCTAAACCAATGATGTACATCTTCAAGCAATGTCAGATTTTAAACTGATTTTATATCATTGCAATAAGTGCGCTTAAGACCAATGTAAATGGTTAAATACGGAAAATGAAATAATTTCAATTTAAAAGTAACTTTAATGTCTTTTTTAACAAGATTCACCAGGGGCTACATTTTGAAAATAATTTGTTTTACATACTAGGTTGTTGTTTGTTATAAAAGCTTACTAAAAGTTACGCAACACTTATTTTGTTTTGTTTGATTATAAAAATAAGAAATATTTAAATATAAAATTGGAATCTTACCTCATAAAAATCATCGCAAGAGTCTAACAGAGCTGCAAAAATCTCAGTGGCAGTATTACACTTTAAAAAGTTGAAATGATAATTCTCAATCTCTTTCTTAGCCTTTTCTGATACAGAAGCATGTAAAAATAAATCCTAAAACAATGCATAAATTTGGATTAAAAATTATTAATCGCGTTGTGTTAATATTAAGCTTTCTGGTGAACTTAGCCAATACTAAAAAGTTAACTTACAATACAATAATACATACATATAAAGACTAGGGCTTCATTCCCACTTGGATTTTCAACTGCATGCATCGCTACATGAATTTGGATATTTAATTTAAGTTATTAGTCCATTGAAATTCTGAAAATGAATTATGCCTTACGCAACAACAACGATGTTATCAACTGATCTAAGTACGCCCTCAGCATCTAAATGTGGCATTTCCGAACACACATTCTTCAACAAGAAAAAATCTTTTTTTCCCCTCTACCACCCATTACAATTATTAACAGATATTTTCAAAATATCCTGTGCATAGCAGTGTAACCTATCTCTACCATGAGGTACTTTTTGGTAGTTAAATCTACACTGTCAGTCACACGTATAACTATATTGGTGACAGTTGGTCGCGATTATGAGATCCAGGACTTCCAAAACAAGCACAATGACACTTCAGGCGCATTCCAGATACTGATTGCCTCAATCGGCGAACTTGTTTGATGGATGGTTCACGGTGAGCAGTTGAATTGCCAATGTGATGCATATAACTTCGAGCAAATGCCTAAAACTCTGTTAACAGTCACTGCTTGTATTCCTATCACGTTGCCACTCCGCCTTCT
This sequence comes from Metellina segmentata, assembly GCA_947359465.1. NCBI lineage: Eukaryota > Metazoa > Arthropoda > Arachnida > Araneae > Tetragnathidae > Metellina > Metellina segmentata. Next base: position 92,465,613 of record OX375876.1, read on the forward strand.
CTTCCAGCAATGCTATAACCAACACAGAGTTAATCTAAGATCGAAATCATCCATAGCATGACCATACACTCGAAGATTCTTCAACAATCTTAAAACAGCTCTCACAGATTCGCGTAATTGGCAGTCTATTAGCTAATGATAACCATTTATCAAAATCAGCCACTGCTAAATCTCGGGAAAGAGTACTACGGTGAACATACTAGATACTAATACAAAAAGTAACATGTAATACATTATTACATGCATTAGTGCAGCTCATTTTTCCTGTGAAGTAGTATATGGTAGACGAAAGGTTCCATTTCACTTGTTCTGCGTATTTGTCAATAGTCTCCTTCTCGGACAACCTTGCTCATGCTTTTACTTTGAAACAGTTAGTTTCATGAAAATTTCAAAATACGATAGACTGGTTGATATGTAAATTAAGGTATCTGTAAGTTGAAGTTGGGTTTGTATAAAATGAAAGTGCCAAACTTTTATTATCAATACTAAAGTTTCAATAAAATTACTCTTTTATCACTACGATCAAAATGTTCTGCAGTTGTTTGATAATAGTATGAACGAGTAAGTCAAATTGTGAAAATATTTGTTTCTACATTTTTTTATCACAGTGCGATCATAATTTGTTAGAGCAATTTATTTTTGCCAAAATTTGTCCTTGATAACTCCTGATAGAGATTGTTTATTCGTATCAAAACATTACAGCAGAGATCTTCTAAACCTTATCAACTGTGCTTTCAATTTCGCGTGTGTGTGTTCCTTTCTTCCTGGTTGTAAACTTAAAACTATTTATTCTGCATGCAGAGCGATAATGTATTTAAATGCAATTTTTGCTGGGCCATTCGTAGACGAAATAAATATCTCAGAGTATGAATTTGGACTAAGTGGGAAAGTTTCCTTTCCTTCTTTATACTATACATTTTAAAATGTTTTATTGAATGTCATGAGTCTTAACAGGAAGCTTTATCTTAGTGTTTTAAACCTTAAAACGTGTTGCAAATAAAAGCTGTTTAAAAATTCAGTAATTCATTAATGGTAAAATGGACTTTTCAATTACTCAATTCAATGAATGTAACAAAAAACTTTTTTTTTAGTCAGCACAGAATTTATTTTTAACGACCCAAAACAAAAATTATTCGAAAAACTTCGAAGGTTATCTTGTATGTTAACACATAGAAAGAAGACTATAATTTATAACAGTACACAAAGAAATATAGAATATAAATTAGGAATCATAACTAAATTACTACATATTTAGTTTTGTGATAAAATGTTGGAATAATTAGCCTTGATTTTATCAGCACTGATTAAGCCATCCCAAAGCTTCCCATTCGAAATCACAATATTGTCATTTATTTAGTTTCGTTGTAGTCACCGTTCAATCATATTCGTTTGCGTCAATCGTATTAAGTTTATGTTTAGAATTTCAAAACAATTTTTGAGCTAATCATTCTTTCCCTCCATCTACCATTCTAAACTTTCCTTACTCCTAATTCTCCCTTTGATCCTCTGCGACGGTCAAATAGAATGAATATATATTTTGGATGCAACACAAGCTTAGTTTTTCTTATGACCCTTCCATGTGTCACCTTCCATTTAGGGGATTGCTATACATCACAATATCAAATGAAAGAATATTTGAATACTTCAGCATCCTTAAAATTCTTATATTTATTTTTTTTATGTATTGAATATTTATTTACCTAACCTGAATAATTTCAGCTTAGGTATATAAATTCAAGGAAGTAGTACACCAGACCTCCCACTGTTCCTCAACCCTACAGTTGGTTTCTACGAGACATCTCATTCATCAAGATCTGATCGATTTTGCAAATAACGAGATACCTAGTCGAGATAAAAGTGACCTATCATTCCAATTAGGAAAAAGAAACCGTCCTTTGACAACAATTTGTGACAGCTTGAAATATGGGCTTTTATCTGAGGTTGACCACTATAAGGCAGCTTTTAACTCGAAGATAAACAACTAGGAGAGTATTTAAAGAGTTACACACGAAATAACAACGACAAGAGTAGTGGTCTACAACTATTTACAAAGATTTCTAGGGGTCTTGGAAGTGGTCAAAATTGCTAAGAACCTCTAATGACACCATACCTGATAATAGCGAATCTGACTCATTATAGAAGGTGCAGGTCCTTCTTTGACCCTCTCGCCAGCGAAACTCAATAGTTCTGGATCATCCAAAATTCGTCCAAATATGCTGACCATGATTGCCTTAGACTTGGGTGTGCCGATGCCATATCTTCCTACCATCTAAAAGGCAGATTTATAATTTAACGAGAACATTAACTATCACTATCAAATTTTCTAAGTGTAAAGGCAAAATAAAGATTATACTTCTACTACGGTCATCATCATGTGATTGGTAAACATCAGCATCCCAGAGGTGTAGTAGTTGCAGTTTAGAATATTATTCAATTCTCCCTGACTGGCAGCTTGTTTCTAACCAATTGATGAGAAGCAAAACATTAATTAGGTGTCTTGTTTAGTAGTTTAATAGTTTAATCAAATTCAGTCTAATGCAGGGTTCCCACGTTTAAAGTTTCTACATAAAAAGGTTTCAAATCTTCAATAAAAAAGTTGCTTTCGTAAAACGTTTCAAATATTATCCAACAGTGCCCTGTTATGGACAGGGCTAGGAGCAGGGATTAAACTAAGGCAGCTTGTGGTTTTGAATTTTGGATTCCTATCATGTCAGACACCATTCCGGTCGCCTGAGTGTCGAGTGGAGTAGAAAAGAATTCCATCATAAAGATTGCCGGAACTGGATATGTAAACTTGTGGATTACCAAGTAGATCACAGTATTGAAACGGAATCACTATTCTAGAATCTTGGCAATAAGGAGCCTCGAACTTTTAAGATTCAGGAACTTTTGATTAAATTCTCTTTTTTTTTTCTCTTTTAAATTTCTCCATCCAAAGAACTTTTCAAACTTCAGAATCTTTTTAAAAATGGCATTCTCTTCGTCAATGTAAAAGATAATTAAAGGCAATTTCTGTCAATAAAAGACGTTCATCATAATCAGTGCATAACTGCAACAAGAAACGAAATTTTAAAAAGTATTGTTCTAGAATAGAAGTAAATTTAATAAAAAAAATAATAACTAATGCTAATAAGCAATAGATATGGCAGTTTTAACAAACAAATGACGAAAATGTCCCGATTTTCCCCGAATTTCAAAAAAATAATATCAGGAACCAAATTGAAATTTCTAAAAAACTCGTCGAGCTGCAAAAATTTACGTTTAGAGGTACTCCACAAAAAAACACGGCTGAAGACTAAAAATTAGTATGTGTAGAAATTTCGCCTTTTTCGACTTTGACACTTAATGCGCCCTAAACTAATAACTGCATCGGAAAAAAAATCTTCTATGTCTTGTTCCCAGTACAGTTTTTAACAGAGCATGTTAATTTCGGAATTTTCTTACCCGTGCTTTCTCGTGAAACCGTCTAATAATCGAGAGAAATAAAGCGAGTTTTCAATCCTGCGTCCACTTTACCTTTTTTTAATCGATAGAGATTTCCCAAGACCCAATAGTCATAGATGTAATTTTCAAGTACTTTTAAGAACTTTTTCAAGAACTGTGGGAACCCTGGTCAACTGTGTGAAAAATTATTTACTTTGAATGCCAGACTGAATATCTTCAATACAAGTTCCATTCCTAGTGTCGACATAGAACCGGGCATAACTTCCCTATAAGTAAAGGAAAAGTTTAGGTTCTCACATGAATAATCTTGAATTTTTAATAACCTTCACCAAAAATGAAACCTTACCCACAGTTAGCAATAGTTATATACTCCCTTTCACTTCGAAGAGGAGAATCAAATTCGTGCTTTATTTCGAATTCCGTTTCTGCAGCTGCATTTGTTACAGGACGGGACTAGATAAATAAAAGCATAATATAAATAATTCATGAAGTTATTTCAAAGGACTGCTGCTTTAATCACATCTTCATTAAACAAATGTCGAGAAAAAGTTAAGTACGAATCATCTTGAAATGCGATGATTCTCTTACTTGTAAAATATGTATAGTGTTGTTTGCTATTCCCCATTCAATATCTCTTGGAGATTTATAATATTTCTCGATCTGAAAAGAAATTAAATGAATAAATGTGGTACATACTGTGTCTACCACGAGAACTGCTTTGCTTTTAAGTCTGAGTGGTGGAGGTCACTATGGAGACAGGACTCGTACATTTTGAGTAGAGGTGGCTCTGGTGGATGTCTTAGATATTTAAAAAATAGCTGTGTCTGGGTAAGGTTTAGCCAGCTCATTAACAAAAACGGACACATAAAATAAAAATTTAAATAGATTGATCTCAATGCCAGAGATCATATATATTAAATATTTTGATTTTGGCGGAAGAAAGATGTAGTTTACAATTTAGATAATCTCGACAATAAGTACAGTGTGGAATTAGTTAAAGAATATAAGAGAAGTATTATATCATAATGAATCTATTTAAAGTACGTCATCAAGTGTGCCAATGTGATACACCTGAAAACATTCCATCAGTTATCCCCAACTGAAAATAAGATAGTATCTTCAGTTGGTAGCATACAGACTCAGACTGTGGTAGGAGCAGTTCACGTGGTAGACAAACAATTCATCGGATCGCTAATGAACGCATTGTGCAGCCAGATTTCTTGCAAATATTAATTTCTAACCCAGTTGGTTACAATTTATTAAAGATATACAAAAAAATTTTTTATCAGATGTCATAGTAATTGTGTTAATTGTGTGTCATATCAGGTGTAAAAGTTTCAAAGCTTATTTGACTAACAAACTAATGAGATATTATTTCATGTGTTTCTTAAAATATGTGATTAAAATTGAGAAATGTAAAAATAAATGTATCCTAAGCAATCTATTACATCCTAAATATATGTCGTAACGATCTTCCCGTATCGTTTGTATTGTAATTAAAGATGTAAATGTGGTAAAGCAGAAAGTAGTGTATTAGTCACTGCTTGAGAAGTTGCATTTATTTTCAAACAATGCCAATACATCCAGGAAAAATTATTTCATAGTTTAAAGTTTACTTCTGCTTCAAGCCACGAATAGAACAAATTTTTAAATATTCAGTTGAGTAAAACCATAAGCAACAACGTGAAATATACAAAGTAGGCAGTTGAATTAACGGGTTGCAATGGGCTATTGGTGACGGTCCGCGATCAGTTCTGAAAACTCGAGAGCACTTTATATTCGAACCACGGTCAGATGACAAGGTTATCCGAGGTCGATCATTATTTCTGATCTGGCAACCCCTTTTCCAAACTTTAAAATAAAAAACAATACACAGAAAGAAAGTTGCATTGGTTAGAACATCTTGAGCTAAAAGACGTATGCTTTGGAGGAATTGCCATTTTCTCCATGGAGAAATTATCATTTCTCCTTGCATATCACATGGTAATATTATGTGCGGTCGAAGCTAAACAAAAATGCAATACTTTTATTGCCAATCTTCCTAGACGTTCTGATTGTTCTTTTGATAAACAACTTTCATTTCTTGAATTTTCTGGAACATCTTCAGTTACAGTACCACCAGAATCTATGCAAAAGAACAATTGATTGTAATTAAAAATGCAAATTTGCAACCATGAACTTAATTTAAATCTTTCCAGATAACAGTATATTATTGGAAACGTCAAACTTTATCAAAACATACCAGAGGATATTGATCTTTGCAAATAGTTAGTTGATAAAAATCATTACTTTTTAATAACCTACCTTAAATTATAAATCTTAAGCTCATTCAAATTCATTTATGAAAAACAAGCATGAATTATCTGTACTTGTTAATTAAAAGTAGCCAGTTTTTCACAGAAGAAAAGGGATTCTACTTTAACAAACTTTTTTACAACTCCCTACATAACAAAATTGATTCACCCTTTTTATTTTGTTTCTTGCATTGATTTTAACTTCCACAGGTACATCAAAAAGGATGTATGCAACAATTTTGCTACAGATTTTTTAAACTGTGTAGTTTTTTCTCGAAGGTTAATATAAATTTTAATGATTTCAATTCAATATGAATCAGCTACAATGAATTGTTTTATCTCTTAACCCTACTTTGTTTACTTTTCTTGTGTATTTGTGTACGTTTTCTTGAATTTTTTTTGATAGTTAATTTTTTGTTCTCTGAAATTGGATATATTTCTGTACAGAAAAAAAGAAACAAATAAATAACTTTTGGTATTCAGACAAATTTTGATCTTGGAAATTCTTACGTAAGAAAATGAGTTTTAATAGTTGTTTAGCATTCAAAATTACCGATTTAAAATCTCTATAATTCTTAAAGATTAAAGTTCCCTATAGACCTAAAGTTATGCTATAGACCAATGTTTCTCAAAATGTGCGCCGCGACACCCTAGACCACCGTGACTGGCTTATAGTTGCGCCGAGACATATACTATTGTTTTCACTGACATGACTTAGAATCGGGACACCGATGTGGTGATGTATTGGATGGACGTGTAGCGGACAAAGAACTGAGCTGAATTCGCTGACGATAACATTTGGCAGCAGGGAACTGTCTTGAGAAAATCCTTAAAAGATAAATGTCCACTGCTAAGGGGATAAAACTAAGGGAATCTTAATCTCATTTACCACTTCATATTTGTGTGAAGCTGGATTTTCGGTGAAAACAGCCAAGTATGTATACAGCGAAAATGTGCGTGAAACAGTAAGGCCCGGTGCACACATCCGGTTTTTCAACGTGCGGCGCCGTTGCGGCAACGCAAGTGCGGTCTGAGGTACATTATATTCGATGGAGTAGTGCACACATGCCTCCGGCACCACTGCGGCGACGCACATCCAACTTGCGTGCAATTTGTACCTCAGTTCCCCACGGAGCAGCAGCTCACCACACACGCTTCTCCGGTCTGAAGTACCTCGTTTTCATAAATAAATGTAATATAAATAATAATTAATAAATGGTTGTAGCCAGTAAAAAGTCAATTTTCTTTCAAAATATACTTTTTTACACCAAGTAAGCGAAATAAACAAATTTTCTTCGAAAGAATATTTGTCGCAAATGACGCGAAATAAGTTCTTGCGTCATTACAAGGTTATGTATGCATTGTTGAACTTCGGTGCCGCAGCTGCGCCGTACGTTGAAGAACCGAATGTGCGCACCGGGCCTTAATGAGCGTCACTGCATCGTTTGATTCCCAGATTCGTGGAGATGGGCAGGGAACTATCGGCTTGCTCTCCCCACTCTCATCACAATTTATTTATCCAAAGATATCGTTACTACCACGTCAGAGGAACGAATCTGCATTTTTGGCGATTTTTACCTAACTACATTATTTGAGTCACCATTCCGTGTTTTATGCTACGACAAAGCCACGAATCTTGATTCGTTGTGGAAATACAAATTTTCATGTGAAAACAATAATTTTGAGTCGTTGCTCAATTTTTCCCGAATCATCAAAACTTTGAACACGTTTTTGTAGAAACGTCAATTTTGTAGATTCATGCCTTTGGCGTGTGTTGCATATGCATGGAAACGATAAGCCATTCATTCTGTTTTTATACTTTGTGTATACTTTTGTAGTGAGAGGAGTGGCAACAAGAAGCTCAGAAACAAGTAAAAAATAGAACTGTTCGCATTTTCGTTTGGATTGAGAGTTTTTGAATGGAGCGGTGAATGTAAATAGTTAAGATATGTATATAAAATGTAAATAACCTATTAAAGAAATTCTTGTCAGTTAATTCATGAGAGCCGTCTCATTTTACTATCAGAAATTAGTGTGATTATAGTTCGCTGTCTTTAGCGACAGCGTGGTGGTAAAGATATGATTGTTTCAAATATGTACTTACTTAAAGCATTTTACATAAATTGTTTGAATTGAGGAAATCAGACAGCCTTGTTGAATTAAAAGACAAAGACGTCACTTTACAGTAGGTTCCTGTGATTGCTGATAATCTAGCTAAACTGTCAACCCAGTTCCTCTGTCAATAATTACCTTCTATAGTTCGGTTCACTTTGGTGTACTTTACGGAGGCACACTGAAATGAATCGTAATCTTTTTCAATTCCAGAGTAAGCCTGATGCCCTCCGCTACTTAAAAAACTCCTTTGAGAAGTTTCTCAAGTCTACTTAAATCGTTTTCAATTGACTGACTCCAACTGCATCATTTGCATTAAGGAGGAACAGGCTTTTTTACTGCACCAGGGAGAACATTTTTAGAATTATCTTAAAGAGAATGCGTCTCTAATGTTTATACTATGCATATTGCTTCGCTGATTTTTAGGAATCGTGAAATTAGCGTTAATACGCCTGACTCGTGTATCAAGTTGAAATTGCAACAAATTGTTTGCTTATTTAAAATATGGGTTCCGTTTATTTTTTAGCTTTACATCAACAGCAACTGTGAGGTTGGTAATCTGTGTGCTAAATATGGGCGAAAAAGTTTGAGAATCACTGCTATTGACTTAAAGTCCTAATATTAAGGACTCAGGATTTGTATACTTTTCCTATTCTATTCTTGAAAATAGTACTTATATAGAAAAGGGAGCTACGCACATAAAATATTTTTAATAAGTAAATATTGTTAAGAGTACTTTATAATACAAAATAATTAATAGAATGTACCTTGCATAACTATCTTCTGATGCTTAGTTCCGACTGTCACACTGTGCATTTCCACTTGATCATTTGTCTTCCTTCTCAACATGATGGTATCAGGCTCGACCGATCCAGAAACAACAGTCTGAAATGTTATTCAAAGGTTTGTTAAATTCCAAACAAAAACTTAATTAAACCTACAATTATATATAGTTTTTATTAGGTCACATTCGTATTTCCCTTTTTCAAGTAAACGGTTTTATTAAAATTGATAAAAATGGCACCAATAGAAATTTTTTGCTACAAATTTTGCCGATGCAATTGAATTTTTAAAAATTACATTTTTCAAAGTTAGTTGGTTTGATTAAAATACTATAAAGAGCCAAGTACCTCATCACATACTATATTTGTAAAAAGTAATAGTGTTATGTTACGATCTCCGACGGCCCTCGCTTCCTTCTATGTATGTGCGGAACTTGGGCATTCCCGCTGGATTGGCGAGAGTCGAGGCGAATGGGAGGTCTTGTCCTAACGAGAAGGGGCCTTCGCCCCCCGTCTGGCTTGAAAACATAGAAGGAGACGACACGAGACGACGGACATAGGCGGATCGGACTGAGCTGTTCCTGAGAGGCACGGGCGACCCGAAAGACAACTTCGGACGCTACCCACCAGTGATGCCCAGCTCTTACGACTGATGTCCATAGGTTCCCGGCGAATCCATTCCATTTTCATCTGACGGAAGGCCTCGGTTTCTTGTCATGATCCAGCTGCTCCCCAAGTAGAGCTGATTTTACCTATTTACTGGACACCAATAAAGAAGAGTTTCCAGGAACTTCTAGTTGTTTTCATTTATGAAACTGAATAACAATTCAACAATAGTTATGGTCCTTTTTTTCACTTATCCAAAAAACACATATTTTTGTCAACTCGCATAATTTTTGCAAGGTTAATTGTGCGTAAATATGTTAAGAGGTCAACACTCTAAAACCATGGTCCACAGTCAAAGCAAACAATTGTATAAAGAAGGCATATTGACTTCCAATATATCTACAATGAAATTCTTTCTTTGATCCATTCATATGAACGCAACACGAAAGGGTACCTTGGGGACATTTTGTGTACAAAATAAATTTAACGAGGATGACTGGTGATTGGAACTTAAAAAGTGTGTATGATTATTCGTAAAAAGTTAGCCAAATTTTGAGTTCATATGAGTGGAAATACCAATTGATACTGCAAATACTATTCACCAATACTGCAAACTTTCTTCGAAAATTAAACACTTTTTAAAGCAGTTTTGCGCGAATTATTATTCGCAGGACCCCCCTTAGCTTTATAACAAAAATTACAATAAATACCTCTCCTAGTCCGTAATTGGCAGTTATCGTGATGAATGAAGGATTATTAGTTACTGGATTGCAAGTGAAAAGAACTCCTGACACCTCACACGAAACCATTTCTTGGATGACCACGGCCATGGGAGAGTTTAGAATCTGACCGTTGCGTCTGTGTAAAACAATAAACTCATTCCAACAGTAGATACATAGAAAGTTAATGCATTTTCTTACTTTCAAATGTTTAAATTACTAAATGTTTAACTGCATTAAAGGAGAAATAAAATAAGGAAGTTTAAGTAACTTGAATATAAATCAAACTTGGTTTTAATTTTTATGAAATACTTCGTAATAGTATTATTGCTATTTTCCTAACTAAAAAGCACCCCTATTTTCCTTTAAATAGAAAAGTAAGGTTAAATACATTTATTATTGTTAAAGGTTTTAGTATTAAATATGCTAAATATAAATGTCGATATATATTTCGCACCTCTTATATTCAACAGCATTATAACCGAATTGCGAAGCCCAGCACTTTTTCACAGCAATAAATATCTGCAAGTAGTAAATCATGCAAGAATTAAATTAATATGAAAATAGAATACAAAAACGTATTGAGTATAATTCTATCATTTGTTTATGGCAAATTATACAAAAACATACTTGGTTTTCTTTTATTCCTTTTCGTAACTGTCACTTGTTCTGGGCAAGGGGTAATTTGTGTATCCTACTTGGAGTAACAAAACAGTTTTGTCTCGAATAGGTATCTCGTTATTAGCAAAACTGATTTGATCTTAATTTACAAGACATCTCGATATTAACACAATCGGTGATATCTGGATGGGCGAGATATCTCGTCGAAACCACTAGTAGGATTAAACACTATTCTCATAGTGTTCTATGTCTACAAGGGGATCTTAATGGGCACTCTAGGATCGATTGACTTAATATCACCCGATTTATCGTGCATTGGGAATATATTCCAATGGGAATGCTCCAAAGGCCGAGTCCAATAACTCCTACGATGCCTTCATCGCAATAGTGGCTGTCGTGGGTACAAGTGTCGACGCAAGGTTAGGAAATTTTGAAGACTTTATACATAAACAATATCGTGTGTATGCATTACTGTTGATGAGGTAGTGTCAGTTGCAATAAGTTGGTCATGAGAGCTTAAACGTGAAATATAGATAGACTGAGCATAGCTGTTGAGAAGCTACAAAGAGATGGAACTAATGATTCGACTAGTAGTCACGTGACTGCTCTATGAAAAATTGACTTGGTAAGCCGATTTGGCATCTTATCGCCCTGTTTGATGCTATAACTTCTTATGACAGGAAAGATATGGGAATGAGCATTTCTATAGTGTGGAGACAAAATCGGTGAAATCGCCGAAGTCTACTACTATGTCGCACCGATCAATCAGATGATGAATCAATGCATGGACGTCTTCTTGCGTCCCGTGGATCAATCAGATGTTGAAGGTTTGTTTCCACCACTCGGAAGACGAAAGTAGTGTAAGAATCAAGTTACAAGTTTTCGTCACATGATCCTGTGCAAATAAAAACGTTACTGTTGCTCACTCTACTTTATATTTCCACTATAGTCAAGCCACAACCAACAGCTTTGTCACTGATCACTTGTCGTAAATCTCAAAGTATTTATCTTGAAGATCTCCAACCGGGCTTCCCACACCCACAATTATTCGGAACATGCTTCGATTATAAAGTTCATCCAGATATCAGTTTTATCCTATTTTAATATATTAAAGCAAGTACTTTTCGTTAAGTTAAAATAAATATAAAATAAATGCAATCCAAGTTTGTTATAAGTATTCACAAAAGTTAACAGAAACGCTCTTACATCTTTCAAACCTTGAACTCCAAGAAAAGTGTCCATTTGACCAGCTGAAGACATTGTTTCGATATCTTCACCTTCGAATATTAAAACGTGTAAATAAAAATACGACAGAAATCAAAATCACAATTAAGCAACTTGTTTAATTAATTGATAGTTATTTTATCTCTAGGTCAGTCAAACCAGATCTAAAGGTATAGTTCACTAACGTACGTTGTCCAGATATTGACATTATTTGTATATTGGATTATAATAAGAAACGATTATAAATTCTACCACTTCCGGATTCTCATTCGGCAATATTGCCACTAAGTTCAAATGTTTTTATTTATCCTTGATTTGAGCTGCATAATATTTCTGAAACTAACGCGAAAGAGACTAATAAATAAACATTTTAGCTGTCTGATTACAAAAGACAATGAGAGATTGGAACATGCAAGTCAGCGCTGAATAGGAAGTGTATGAATGTTAGTATAGGTTAGTATACCGTTTAGTGAAAGAAACAACTATAAATTTCTTTTGAACTAAGAACACCTATCACCCTACTCTCCAAACTCATAGAGTAGAAGAATTTGAATCTGCAAGTTCCGAAGAGTCAAATCCTTCTTTAAAAAATCTTTGCCCAATTTTGAATGGTATGGTGATTAGTAACTTTTGAGTTGCGGTGTCAATGAAAGGGAGTTTTATTACGCTGTGATAACTTTTCCTGTCATTTTGAGAAATATATTGAGTTACCTTTGAAGTATTAAGAAAAGGATTATAACAGACGAGCTAGTATAATTTGAATATGTACAAATTAGACAACCTATATTTCACACTAACACATTTCGAGAGTACTTCTTTTCATTTGTAATCAAATCGTTGGCTGGAAGTTTTTAAGAGTAAAAAATCGGGGTAGGGGGAAATTTAATGTGAATTACTGTAAGTATGGCATACGTGTTTGAAACATTATACTCTTCAAACTAAAAGGAAAGCAAATTTAGTTATTTTGAGGAAGCTTGGTAAGGTAAAGTAAGGTAATTTTAACTAACATCGTACTAGAGCAACAGAACGGGCTATTGACGACAGTCTGAGATCAATCCCTTAAGGAAAATATCCGAGGATAACACCACGTAATTTAGAACCACGGTCAGATGACGAGGCAACACTTGAGAAGGTACCCCACTCTCCGAATTTCCACACCAACCCAACATGAGGATTTTCGGCCACGACAGATTTAAGGTGCACCAACCACATCTACAACATACGCTCACAAATATCCTTGCACTGACCCGGATTCGAACCAGGAACCTTCATATCTAGAAGCTAATACCTTAACCACCAGACCGGTTCGTTAGAGTTCTTTTGGATCCATGTGTTTTACAAATTTATCGGATACATTATTGGATTGATTATCTGCAAAACACGTGTCGTGTACATTGCCGGCTTACAAATGCTACACATCTAGTCAAGGTTGACCAGAAGGGCACCAACCTCCGGAAACACAAGAACACATATGAGGAAACCGTGCCACTCTTCATGTTATGCAGGTAATGTTTGAAGTTTAGTTTTCACACGAGACGAAAAGCGTACTAACTCGTACTTATTCATCACCAGAACTCCATTCTCACTCCCGATTATCTTAAGTCATTATAGACTGGTTCCCTATATCCTTAATGACTTGCATCTTAAAACTCTCGTGGCCGAAAGTCCTCACGTTTTGTTGGTTTTTGTCTGGGGATTGGGGTGCTAGTTTAGGTGTTGCCTCGTGATGTTACCGTGGTTCAAAATTACTTGGCGATATATCGAATGGCTTAGGCTGGGACGATGGTAACTAGTGGAATATCCTTAATGACTTAACTAGTCTGGACGGGGCCATTTAAGGTCCGATGCACACATACGGTTTTTCAATGTGCGGCACCGAAATCCAACTATGCACACATAACCGTGAAATGACGCAAGTACTCATTCAGCGCCATTTGTGATAAATATTCTATCGAAAGAAATGTGTTTATATCGCTTACTTGGTGTACAAAAAAGTTTATTTTTAAACAAAATAGACGTTACTGGATACAACCATTTATTAATTATTATTTATATTCCATTTATTTATAAAAACAAGGTACTTCAGAACGGAGACTCTTGTACGGCGAGCTGCGGCTCCGTGGGGAACTGCGGTACAAATTGCAAGCAAGTTGGACGTGCGTCGCAGCAGTGGCGCCGGAGGCATTTGTGCACTACTCCATTGGATCTAATGTATCTCAGACCGCACTGGAAAACCGGATGTGTGCACCGGGCCTAAGAAGACACTCGAAGTCAAAATTTTCAAGTTATGAGTGAATTAAATTTTTTAAACCAGAGTGTTGTTTAAAATTATATTTAGACTGGTGAAGTCCCCACGAAGTCCTTCTTTCTCTGCACGAAAGTTAAAAATACACTTGTGATCTTGGCTTGAAAGTATAATTTATTTTTCCTCTTCGTTTGCTCAGAACCGTTTTTTGACTTTGTTTCACTTGTAAGCAGTAGTCCTGCATATGGAAACAAAATAAGCATTTGGATCATGTTTATTTATTTCCTTACCTGTAGCAGAAGATCGAACAGCAAATTTATATTGATTTATTTCGATTCCAAACATATCTTTCAGATCTATAAGAATACTTTGGCAAATTTGACTTGGTAATAACGTTTTCACAATGGCATTTGAAACTCTAAATATAAAAAATGCAACTGTAATTTCAAAAATCAGACATTTATGTATGAAAATTAAGAATAAACTTTTAATATGGTGTTACAAATGTATTTGTTCTCTCAATAAATAAAATGTCTACCATATTAAAGAAGTAATAGTAACTAGAATTAATCACATCAAACTTACTGTTTACAAGCTGCTTTCAGATCACCTTTGGTATTACCACTGAAATAAATATTGTTGAGTTCAAATGAATTAAATAGTATGTGTTTGTCATTTTCTATTCCCTGCGAGAAAAATACGAGAATCGTAGTTACGTACTATGCAATATTTTCCATATCTTTGATTTCATTTGTAATTTCCCGTGTTAGAAATTCTGAGAATGCAATAGTAGTAACAATCAGTCCTCTCGGCACTTTAAACTGTATTAAATAGACATCATCAAACAAAATATATTAGAAAAAATATCATTCCATAATTTCAATCGATAATAGCAATTTAAGATAATTTTATGTTCGATCAAAATAATAAACATACCGTTTTTATGTCAGAACTCAGCATCGTGAGTTTTCCTAGAGACGACCCCTTTCCACCAGAAATATCCACGAAGTGGCATACTTTATCGGTGAATTTGACAGTTAGTGGTATATCTAAAAGACATAGAGTATATAGAAAATTGTTATTGCTAGGATGAAATATTTTAATGGGGTCCGGCACTTAAAAATTCGAAAAAAATCATTTTTGAGATTTTTACTGTTTATGAAACCTTAAGTTGTCCTCCTTATAACGATACCTCATTTGTAGAAATCCGTTAATTGGAAGTATTTTTAATTATATTTTAAGTAGATGCACCATTACCGCGACGCACGTCCTTATGATGTTTAAAGCCTTATTTCTCAGAAAAAACTTTTTTCAAGTTTGGGGGCACATAACGCAAAAACTACTTGAGATACATTCGTGAAACTTTTTATGGTTGTTTATGAAGCAGCACTTTTAAAGTCTTTAACGGGAGGAATAATACATAAAAAGCATACTTTTTTTTAAATATTTTATCTAATATAATTCAATTATTTTTTCATTCTTTTTTAAATCTATAACTTTCTGAATTTTTTTTAAATTAAAAAACCTGTGTTAAAGTTTTTAAAAGTATTCAAATATTACACTTAAATTTTTTTGGATTTATACAGTAATTTATGTATAAATGAGATGCCCCCAAAGTTTGTGAATTTAACATGTGTGCTTATGGAAATGCCAGACCCCTTTAAAGATAATTGTCAACGTCTGATTTAAATGCTGTTAGTTTTACGTGCTTGTGGTGAACCATAATCATAAAATTTCCATCACTACAAATATTAGCTTATGAACCAGTGATGTGTGCAGAAGTGTAAAAAATAACCACAATGAAGTACTTTTTGGTAGACCAAGTTGTATTGGCTTTCACATGTCTTGCTGAACTGGTAACCTGAATGTGATTATCAAATCCGTGTCACCATCTCACACGTATTATCAAAAGCAAGCATAATGACAATTATGATAAATATCAGATGGTGCAATGGGGAGATAAGCACGTACTTCGGTGGGTAGTCCACGGTGAACAATTGAATTACCGAGGCGACGCTGCCCTGTAACTCCAAGCACAGCTTCTATACCTATCACAGCTTCATCCTCTTTTGCCTCACAGCTCCGTTGCCTCATTTCAACAGACTGCTGCACTAACACTCGGCTGTTAAAGCTACACACAAATTGCTGTCTATCAACTAATAATAGTATATCTCAAATTCAAAAGCTGCTATTGTCTGGATGGGAGTGGTGGATAAATTTATTAGTGGAATAAAATTAACATCCACTACAAAAATTAACTTATAAATACAATAGGTATGTATTGCATCGTAACCCAACTTTACCAAAAAGTACTTATGAGTAGGAAAAGTTGAAAAACTTCTGCTAAATTGGTGGTATCTTTCTAAAAGCTCATTTTCCCTTTCTGGAATTTGCATAAAAAGGTGTGTGCGTTGTTTTATTTATTTAAATTCAGAAAAAATTAGTATTCAATTATAAAATAATCTACTATGGTATGAGTTTTAAATGTATTTTAAAACTAAACTTGGGAAATAAGGAGCAGTCTCAACAGAAAATGGTATCAAACTTTTAACTTCAAAAAGGAATTCATAAGACGATACCTAAATTATACTCCGATTCCTAAAACTCTAGGAGAACAGCCATTTGATTATATGTATATAAAAATTAAATTTGCGAAAGAAGTGACAGGTAAAGATATTAAGCTATGGACTAAATAAAATTTGTATCAAATTATTTTTAGCCATTTTGATATTTGACTTATACTTACTCTGTGGAAATGGTGTAGCTTCAATACTTTTTAAGTGTCGCTTTGGCACTTTATAAACTTCCCTAAAATATGAAAATAATAATATAGATTTTTTTCTGTTTTTGAAACTCATTTTTGTTACATGGTAATAGCAGCTAAACAAAAAAAATTGCACCCAAATTGCAAGTTCTGTCAAATAAAAGTTTTGTCATTCTTGGGTTCAATAGAGGTTAATGTTATGACTCAGACTAAGTTTAGCTCTAGTCACCACAATGTGATATAGCTGTAATTTCTATAGTAGAGACCAAGTTAAAATCTGTATATGTATTTATGCTGTAAAGTTGATCTTTCCACAACAAAAATGTAGTTCTTAAAGCTCTACAAATTTATCGGAGAAAGAATGAATTCTGAATAAAATTTTGTATGCAATTTGAAAAATTTAAATGCTTATTTTGAAATGCAAAGTTGTGTTCTTTAATTTTATTTTGTTGTTTTATTTTATTAAATAGTAAATCATAAGATATTCAATGAATAAGATATCCAATGCAGGCAATGGAAGAAGCGGAACCTAACGTGAACTGAAGAAGGCTTGTACATTCCGAGTAACATGTGGACGTGCATTGTCTTGCTGAAGTACAGCTCCGAGAATGCGTTGCAGGAGTAGAACCTCGGGCTCCACAACTTCCCTGATGTAGCGCCCTCTGTTCAGGGTCCCTACAATTTGGAGTAGGCAAGATCGCCCATGATATCCAATATCGCCAAGACCACAACACCAGGCGTTTGTCCAGTATGGCGCTGAATAAGACACTCCAGGAAAAGACGCTCATGTCTGTAGCTTCTGACAAGTTCGCGACCAACGTTATAGTCTATATTTTAGCAAGTCTAATCTGAGAAGACGACTTGTCGGTAATCGGCGCGCCATTGACTGTGATGGTGAGCCCATTGCAACCGGTGGCCTCTGTCGTTAATCGTGAAGGAATCCTTACACTTAGCCCATGGCGCAGCAGACGTCAACGAACCGTGGGGCAGACAATGTCATATATGTAGACTGGCTATAATGTTGTGCCAACAAACGAAAGGACGCTGTACGGTCCGTCACCGCCATGCAAATGTGATGTCTGTCGTCCCTGGTGACGTCATATTGCGTGGCCCGGTGCCAGGGTTTCAACTTGTTCTGTTCACTATGATCAATCTCTTCCACACACGCATCACTGTTGTGGCATCACGCTGCGTGCGAGTGGGGATTTCACGATACGAAAGTCCACCCTCATGGAGGCCGTTTATGCGGCCCCATTTGAACTCCGTAACTAGCTCGTATGGCACTCTGCGTTTTTGACGAGGTATATTGACTGCTAATCAATCAGTTATAGCAGTCAAATAACGATACACACATTTTTATACACGACTCACTTGGAAATTTAAAGGATGTTTCTCAGCCCACTCATGCGTGATCGCTTTGTAATTATAATCTGTTTTACATATCCTAATCTGTTTTGCATTTCCTGCAAGTTTCGTTTATTTTGCATGATTCCTTCATGGTGTCGCAATTTTCCCAAACAGTAGTTATTATAATAAACTTTAGGCGAAGCTGAAAAAAATCATTGCCGGGGGCGGGGCACACAATTTGGGTGATTTGTACATCGTTTATTTCGCTCAGCTGAATGACTCATTTAGAGCTGGTAGAATACTTATATTTATCATTGCATACCACACGAATTAGACATTAACTGTTATCTACAGCTCTACACTGAAATTTAAACATTCCAACTCTAAATATTACACAATTTCAATCATTTTAAAACAGAATAAAATAAATTACAAAAGTTAGACTTTGCATATCTGATACACAGAAATGCAAGCGTTACACAATAGGTCTGTTGTCATGGAAATCCTAACGCTCAGTTCCAACTTGATCTGTTTAATCACGGTTTTGTAACATGAAACGATGTGTTCGTTGCTGTAGCAACATTTCATAAATTTGTATTTTTGATTTAAAAAACCATAAGGTGAGTCAAAGTAGTTACACCCAGACTATGCGTAACACTAACACTTATTTTACTGTATAATATTGACGATAATTATTAAAAAAACGGTAATTGCTTCAAAGTACATTTGCCTTGCAGATTTGTTTGAGCGTATGACGTGCAGTGAGTGATTTCACTTGTACAAATCAGAGGGATTCGTTTAATCACGTGAGTGTTAACCTATCTGTAGTGTATTGTGTATATTCAAGTTAAGTTGACCTCAAGCACTATATGTCTATCCCATAATGTGTATGTAGACTTGTTTGGATATAAAACTATGAATGCTGGGTAACACTGAATATTTTTTTCGTGTTACAATGTAGTACACATTGAGATGTTATTTAAATGTTTTGTCATTCACAACAAACACGAATTATATCTGTTTTTATTACTGTGGTTATTTTTTCTGTTTAGGGATTGCGTCAGTAACAAATGACGGTCCACATTTTATTCGAATGGGAGTTTTAAAATGTCTGCACTCGATGTAACAAGTGTGCTTTTCTTCAGTGATCAGAATTAAAATGATTTAAATCAAAATGTGTCACTTTAAATAAATTACTTTTAACTCTAGCAACTAGCATCTTCAGTAAGAGAATGTTAATGCAAGTATGCATGATTTTGAGGACATTATGTATTCAAGTAATGTGTATCCAACTTACCCAGATAGAATCAAACCACTTCCTTTTTTATTTTGCACCGTGAATTCAATGAAACAAACCTCTAGAAAGCCACTCCAGCCTTCACCGCTATACAAAACAATTGGTTCCCCGACTATTGTTCCAGATATATCAAACTTTTCCCCTGAAAATTCCAAAGTATTTACTTAGGAACAGAGTTAAAGTAGGCGTGTTTAAATATAACTAGTCATGAAACAGAAATGTGTTAGTTTTTCTTTTTTTAGCCATTTTTTAAGAAGTCTATTGTTTATTTATTATCTATGTGATTTAAAATTTCTATATTAAACAAAACAATACTGACGTTCAATCCCAAATTAGCTATGTATATTTTTATTTAAAATCTTACCTTAAATCGTCTGTTGTTATATTTAATAGGCAAAGATGGGTAATAACCATAAAAAATCATCTTACACTTTCTAATCGTATTAAAGTAAAAAAAATCATTCTTAAAACAATATAAAGGCCATCAGAATATCAGATAATAGTTTATTTCATAACATAAATTTAACTTTATAATCTGAGAATATAATTCAGATTAAATTGGGTTTTTCTGACATGGATTTCTTTATTTATCATGACTATGGAGATATAGAGCAAATGAAAATTTACAAAAGTATAACGACACAAGTACGATTTGAAAAAGCAAATTTCTAAGTATGTGAATAAATAATATTTATACTTCTATGATTGGTATCGTTTATCGCACAAGGGCCATATAATCAATTTGTTCTCCACAACGACAAAAAGATACATACACACAACAAGGAAAGTTTAAACTAACACAGAAGAAAGAAATACACCAAGGAAGGAATTTAACTCAAGGCATTTACAACTCGTAGGTTGCTTGCACAGTGGGTAAACCCACAAAGTCGCCTGTACTATGAAAGAGGTAGGTTGTTAGGTTGAGTTTCATAGCGCAAGGGTCATATTTGGTCCAGTTATCCCAAACACAAGACAAAAAGTGTCGAATCTAACAGAGAGCAGATAACTTTAAAAATCTACTTATAAAAAATAGAAAAAGGAGACATTTACCAGCACTGAACGCTGTTTGGAATGAATTGCCTGGTCGTTCAGATCTATATGGTTTGATATCGATTTGCAATTCTTTAACGATTCCCATTCGACCGTCTGGCTGAACAACAAAGCCGAAAGGTAAACTAAAATAAATAAATTCAAAAAAATATTAGAAATAATTCATGTAATAATTAATATAATTATTATAATATAAGTTAATATAATTATATTAATATTATAGTTAATATCTAAAATAAACAGTATTATTATATATAAGGATACGATTCTTTTTGTACAAATTATTCTATAGAATACTAAAGATAGTATAATACAACCACCATGAAAAGAGCCTTAGCCTGTCCTACAACACGTGAGACAGGACTATTGGATTATCTTACTGTAGAGAAGTGTTAACTAGCGCTTTAGCGGTACGAGAAGTTTCTTTTTTTTTATCAATAAAATGTAGTTTACGATGGCATTTTTGTGGTGGAACATGATTTTAGCATGTATTTTTTCCAAATACGATTTTACCCCGTAGCTAATAGAAATTCCAAAAAACAAGTTTCTAAATGATAAATAATTGTTTAACGGTAGTTGAATGAAATGCACATCGCCAAGTGGGGATAAGTTGCATTTTAATGTAACCTTGTATAGGAATCATGCGATAGTATTTGGATAAAAGAATGTAAAATCACTTCCGTATGGTTTGTCTAAACAAAAAATCTCTATCATAAATTGCTTCATACAATCTTTTGAGAGATTTTTAGCATCTCACTTAGTCTTGAGTAACAAATGACTGTTAATAAAAACTGGTCTCCTTTAGGTGTAGGAAAGAAATTTTTGTTCTCTCTTTTACATCCCTGAGGAATGAACTGAACTCTTCTTAAGAGGAGGCGTACATAAATCATCTAGTGATATTCGAATATACAAAAAATCAGAATAGTGATTACTTGTGGAAAATATAGGGAGCAGAGGCCTTAATCACATGAAAACTCAATCCATTCTAAAAGAAAGAAAAATTAATTAGTAAAACCTAACCAGTTCTCAAATAATAAGTTCAAGCACATTGAAGAGATGCACTTACCTCTGGTGAATTTCCAAGTATGTTCGTAAATTTACAGCCGACGATATTAGCACTTTTACCTGCAAATGCAAGAATTCAGTCACTGCGAATTTATGAGTAAAAGAATGCTTATAGTATTGTTACTAACCTGTGCTTCTTACTTTCTCCCCAAATAAATACATTTCGTAATCAGTACCATCGTCGACGTTGACTGTGCCAAGGACTACTCCGGATTGGGCGTAGAAGTTGAATGCATTCGCAAATCTAGCAACAGAAAAATACACAGGATTCGTACAAAATGCAAATACAAATCGATGGCAAAATGAATCACTTTAATGTTACTAATTAGCAGCCCTACACATTCAGGGTAGGCTTAACAATCTGGATATAAAAAAATGAAATATTTTTAACAGAATTCAAATAAAAATATAGTTATCCTTATGACTTTCATGACTGGTGGGACCAGTTCCAAATCCTGAAAATGTTATCTCTGCATAATTTGAAGCTGACTATTTCTCCAGATCTTTGTCCTTCACATCGATAATGTTGTGATGAAATTTCCCTGATTTTTACTCTTATTTTACAAGGAGTATATTTCTTCAAAGATAAGTGAGTTTTTCTCGATAAATTTAAGTTACAACCGTTCCTATCGTCCACCTACAATTTCATTATCCGTTATTTCCACTCATTATCCGGCCCCATCAAATCCGTTCACCGTGATTTCAGATGTGAGAAGCAATCAGCATCAAATGTTCCGGGAAATGTCTTGAAAGTATCGATAGCTCTTTTCTCGTGAATACGTCTTTAAAATCAGACCAGTACTAGGTGGACAGTAGCGAAAGTTGAGCTAATCGAAAAAGTTGGCATCGAGTTCGGTCTAGTGATGCGAAATCGACAGCAAAACATCGTTGCTTCAAAACATCGATGTTCAAAATTAATACATCGCCCCAAAAACATCGATGTTTTTAAAATTCAGTGTATTTAAACTTTTTTTCCGCATTTCCAAAAACTGGTTTAGCAACTAGTGTTGCTAAATTGACAGACAAAAATAAATTTTTTAACTTCGATGTTCAAAATTAAAACATTGATATTGATAATATATCGCAATAAAACCATCGATGTTTTTAAAATTCAGGGTATTTAAACTTTTTTTCCCATTTCTTAAAACTGGTTTAGCAACTAGTGATGCTACATCGACAGCAAAACATGGATGTTTTTAAAATTCAGGGTATTTAAACTTTTTCCCCCATTTCTTAAAACTGGTTTAGCAATTAGTGATGCTACATTGACAGCAAAACATCGATGTTTTTTAAATTCATCGACATCGACGTCGTGTCTCTAGTTCGGTCTAGTAATTTCTGTTTACAAAACGAACCAAACCAACCCAGTGTCATTCGATGTATGAGGGAACAACGACTTGTTAAGCCGCATTTACACCGGAGTTGCAAATATTCCCCCCCCCCTTTTTTTTTTGTGGCGAGGACGTTTTACGTCCCCCTATGCTGACCCCTTTTCGACCCACTCCAGTTTAAACGCTTTGTCGACTTTATCGGCAACACCAAGGGGTGAGAATAATCGAATAGATCATTCAGTGACAGTTTAGAAGGAGATGTGGTCAAGGTAGGCGACGAGGGCAAAATGTCAAAATGAGCGAACAAAAGACGGCGGGAGCGACCACAGAGTGCCCATGGGCAGAGGGGAGCGGTGATTGTTAAGCAATATCGAAAAGGGACGAAATAAGGGAGCATTTTCATCCCAAATTTCTTATCGGAGAAATGTCCCCCAAAATTTGCAATCCTTCGACCTTTATTGACTCCTGGTGAAAAACAGAATTGGAGTTGCAAACTCCACCCCGACACGAGATCGTGACGATATTATCAGTGCTGTTTCTCTGAATAGGTTCAATGTTTGCAACTCCAGTGTAAACGCGGCTTTAGTAACCTTGTGTTCGCACGTTGCGAGAATATGGAAGGGGTGGCGTTTCGGGAATTAACACCGCTCAAACTTCAAGTCCCTATAACCGGGGACTGTGAAGCGCTACAACGTCAAAATTGGGTCTCAAACGAAAGCTAACACCGAATCTGTTGATTTAAGACGGGAAAAGTGAAATAAGATATAGTGTTGGTTGCAAAACTTGCGCGCGCGATCGCAGCTAAAAATTATGTAAAATCTTCCAATTTTGACATATTGTCGGCTTAGAGCAGAAACAAAATATAAAATTATAAGTATTTTTTGTGTAATTTAGCTTTTAAACAGATTATAATGTGACAAGGAAGTGCTCATCATTATGAATATAATCATTTAAAGTATCCAAAAAATGTGGTATGTATGTCGTTTGTCTAAGCCATCGATAAATGTACTCCTCGAAAAGCCAAGCGTAAGTACTTCACTGAAGTTATAGTATAACTACTGAATAAACTTCTGAATTTGTCTTTTTTAATTACAACACAAATCAATACTATGCGCTAACAAGACGTATTCACGTCAAACCTTTTCATCGTGTTCCACTACATTCCAACCACAATAGAAGAAGTAGTTTACTTAATGCATGTTAAATTATTAAATGGTCTAATGCACTGAGATAATCTTTCATTGATCAGATTTTCACTACGGAGTATTTTAAAAAAAAGATTAGTAGCTTCAAGAAGTGACTTTTTGTAAAAGGTGTATAAATGGATGCTGAGTATTCTATCACGTACCAGGGTGCATAAAGAAACTTACCGTAAAAATTATTGATCTTTAGAATCCCCCCAAAAGGTAATTTGTACTTTTTAAACTGTAGATTTTGACGCATTGAGTCTATAACGAAACTGTACCTTTTCTTATAAGAATATTGAGTATGTGTAATTTAAGAATTAAGTATGTATGTTATATACAACTTACTCAATTATAGGAGGAATAAAAGGAATTTTCCAATTTGCTCTGGCCAGAGAGCTTGCAAACCCCTCAATATTGGAATCTAAAGTAAGATCGTAGACATTGGATGCAGCAGTCCAGCTTATAAGGAACAAAACAAAATATTAATAAATCAATGCTCAGTGCGATATCAAAAGAATAATACTTTAAATAAAAATAGTTAAAATAATAAAGAATACTAGTAAGAAGGATACACTGATATGCAAAATAAAAGGAACAGTAAGGTTTCCAGGTACTATAATATAAAAGGTACAAAATTATGCAAAAAGTATCTTAAAGTCAGAAAACGGATGGGTAAAACCAAAATGGTAACTAGAATATAATCGTGCGCGAAAAAAGGTCTTTGAACTCAAGTGGTGCACTGCACTGCGTGCCATAAGACAGATGGGCCTAGGTGCAGAATTATATTCAGTGTTCTGCAACAAAACTCCTAGCAATTGTTCTGCAGACATTTTGCACGAATTTTGAAAACTGCAGTAAAATCAAAAAGAGACGTAGAACACAATTATCGTCTAAAAATGTTATAACATATTTATAATAAAACATCAATATTAATTAACTCACTTTATTTAAAACCAAGGCATACTTTCAGAATTTGCAATTCTGTCGATAATTTCAGAAGTTAAATATTTTGTCATTGACATAGAAAATGCGTTATTTATAAAGTGTTTGTGGTAATTTGGTGCGATATAGGGAGGTTGTTCCGTAGCTAGAGAAGAAAAACAAGGTGTGGCTAGCATCGCGCTTCCATTGCAGAAAATTGTAACGTACAATTAAAAAAATAGGTCAACATTTTGATAAAATTTAGGAATAATTGTTCTGCAAAGACTTTGTTCTGCGACTTACGTCGCAGTTTTAAGCACCTTCTGCTTTGTGGTCCTGTGTAGTCTGTATGATAACCTCAAACACTGATGAAGGATGGATTTGCAATGCGCTTGCATACAGATAATAAGTTTGCTCACGAGTTCCTGATGCGGTAGAAACCAAAACTATGTTCAGCCTCTGACGTCAGTATTCCAGAATTTGAAGATACCCTAGCTTTTTAATGAATATCCTCGGTTATACAAATTACCACAGGCTGTTTTGTTTAATTTTGAGGATGTAACATGAGAATACTGGTGTCTCTTAAGTTTTGCTCGCCTATGTATAAACCTGCACTGTTATGTATAAAATAGGGAAATGAATTTGGAATTCTTAAAGTTCAGAATGGTTTTTCAGGACCTTTCTGGGAATTGCTCTTTTGTTTCCTGATTGAATATTTGAAAATAAAATTATTAAATTAAGGTGTCGCTGCTGAATCAATGATTACAGATTTTGGTCCTCCGAATATATTTTGGAACTACATAGTCATATAATACAGACATCAAAACGATATTGAAATATGATTTCATAAAGTTTAAAAGTTTGTAAATAGAATATTTGTTCGAGTATGTATGTATTAATTCGACTTTCGTGCTTAGTTTCGTAAATTTTATATTCGCTTGTAATGCATCGTCAAGGGATGGATATTCATGAAGTTGGTTATTGGAGTTTTATGAAGCAAGGGGCATATTTAGCCAATGAGCTTCAAGTACAAGACAAAAGTGCACACGTAAGGAAGGCATTGAACATTGTAATGTTTTGAGAAATCAAGTTTTAGATTAAAATATTGCACCTTCTGTATAAATCATGTGACTTGGAACGAAACTATTTAATATTTCCATGTCTCCTATGTAGGGAAAATGAAAATATTGTGAGAAAGCTCAATTCCGTAAATTTGAAAGCAGAAATACAAATTGGAAACAGTAAAATTTCAATTTGCTTAACACTTGTTTGTGAATAAGTAATTAAATTTATAAAAAAATATAATTTAAACATAAATGATAAATAAGACAGCACTAATTTTTAATTAAAAAATAGTTTACGAAATGTTAAATAAAATAGTAATGGTAGCTCAGTCTTTATTATTGCTCAATACTCTTTCATCTGTACCTTTTAATAATAGTAGTACCTTTAATAATATGTAGCACTCCCGGCGAGTTTGGGATCAGAGATAATCGTTAATTTAAATACTTTATATTTATCAATTATAATATGATTTATAAATTACTCACAGAAATGCAAATTTGACGAAGACATCTTCTTGATCTTTCTTATTCTGAGAGGTTTCTCTGTAAAATCAAAGGTATGTAAGCAAAATGAAAGCCTCAGTCAGATTAGTAATCAAATATTAAAGTTTAAAAAAGACAAATAATGATGATGTAAAAGGTCAAAAGCTGTATATTTCAGAGGATTAAAACGTCTACTATCATCAGAACCAACGTAAACCAACTGCCCATCATCATCAAAACTAAAGTAACCAATAGTAAAACTCGAATTTGGATACATTATATTTGAATAGTGTTGCTACCACTAACTATAATGGGCGAGTAAGAAATCTAGTGATGGCAACACTGTTCAAAGATAATGTTGAATTCGAATTTTTCTATTGTTTACTTGATGATGATCCTGATAATGATGAACGACATAGAAATAGCTATTGAACTTTTTATCACCTTTAACCTTTATTGGTTATTTTTAAAGCTGTTAATACAGGATCATCGAAAAAATAATTCCATGATTTCAAAACCGTATGATGGAGAAGCTGTTAAACGTATCCATACTATTCTTGTGAAGAAATGTAGTGAAAAAACGTGTTTTAACTCTGCTCACTTGATGCAGCTGCTTGAAGTTTTCTGTAGAGCGGCAGGGGTTCGATAAACGCAGCTGGTCTTTCAGTTTGAGTTTGCGCGCCTAGTCATGTGGACCGTGCAACAAAAAGTGCAGTTTGTTCTGTTTTATGCGAAATTGAAATCAACTGTAGTAGTGTAACGCAAGTGGCGAACGATACATACAGGAGAAATTGCAACAGTTTAGAAGGCTTTGAATCTGTGGATGGAAACATTCAAAGAAACTGGACGAGTTCATCTCGAGCTTGGACCAAGCACGTCAGCATATGATGTTGAAAGTATAGAACTGTCATGTGAGAAGCCCTAAAAGTTCAATCGCTCGTCGAAGTTTAGCATGGGGTTTAGCAAAACGTGCTTCAAAAACAGCTAAGGCTTCATGAGTACAATATTCAGCTGAAGCATGAGGTTAAACACCATGGCAGAACTCAGAGAGTTGAATTTGACATTTCTATGTTGGGAAACATTGATGGTGACGACACTTTCTGGAGCAGTATTATTTTTACAGACGAATCTACATTTCATACTAATGGGTGCGTCAACCGTCATAATTTCCAAATTTGAGGATCAGAACAACACACTAAAATCCACCAGTATGTTCGTGGATCTCCAAAAGTGAATGTTTGGTGTGACCTGCTCTACGATCGCGTTGTTGGCTCTTTCTTCTTCACTGAGAACAGCATTACTGGAGACTTTTCTCAGGATATGTTTCAAATCTGCGACTTTCCACAAATTAGAGGCAGTTACTGGCAATAAGATTACTTTCATGCAGGACGGAGTTCCTCCCCTTTTCTCCAAATCTGTGCAACCTTTAAATTTAGAATTCCCCAACTCTTGGATTAGACGGGTTGGCCCCATACCGTGGCCTTCTCGAAGTCCAAATCACACCCCGCTAGACTACTTCTTCTGGGGATACATCAAGAACATCATGTATAGTGAACAGATCACAGATTTGAGCCACCTAAAATGTCGGATCACATCTGCTATTGCAACGGTAACTGCGTACATGCTTCGAAAGACGTGGCAGGAGATTGATTATCGTTTTGACGTTTATCGAGCGGCTAATGGCGCACAAATCGAAACATACTGAGTTACGTTTGGAACTTTAGACATTTCTTAATATTTTTGCCCAAGAACCATGTGTGTATGTGTTATTGATTTCTCGTGATATGGTTTCGAAATCCAGGCATCTTTTTCGAAGACCCTGTATTTGATATTCAGCTCTATAATAAAACTTTAATACTTAGAATGTACAAAATACAAATTTCATTACACTGAATCACATCTGAATCTTTAAATCTTACTTCAGTATTCCACAATAAAATATCCTCCATCTTCTCATTGGACTCAAATATTGCATTTGCAATCTTCCACATGAAAATTTCAAACATTTCCCCTCAAAAGGTTGCTGGTAGCCAATATTTTCTGTCAAATGGTAAGTCTTACCATTGGCCAATTTCAAATATATCCATGCTTCAGCGACTTGATTGCAGCCCCTAGCTATCCGGACAAGCAGACACTCAGATTTGGAGTTCATTCCATAAAAAAAGACTTCATCAGCTGCCTTAAAAAATTAATAAAAGCCATGAAAAGCAGTACTATAGATAATGTAGAAAACAGAAAAATTCATAATTAAGTGCTTATTTTACTACACACATATGTTCAAAGATATGGACAATATTGAATTCGTATCAAACAAGGTTTCTGTACCTCAATTCTACAGAACGTGTTTAGGATGCTATCGGACGTTACATTGCAGCCTATATTATATACACCAAGTGCTATTGTGTACAAGGCCAAAGACATGCTGAGAGCCCGGATGGGACTCCTTACCGTATGAACTCATTGACAGACTTGTGAAAAGATGTCAATGTTCATCTATGCATTTCCTCCCTTGTTAGTGTTTTATTTCGCTTAGCTTGTGGAGTATTCACTTGTAATTTGAAGTATTCTGTTACAGGTACTTTGCACGGGATTTTTCTCGGATCACATAATCCTTAATTTTTTTACTTGTGTGTAGATTTAGCAGTCAAAAATTCCAAAAGACCAATTTGTAAATAAATTGCTATTTATTTAAATTTTAAAACGAATGAATAGTGTGTAAACTTCTATTGAAAGTATATATTTTCTTACATTGCTATGCTTGGCATCTCACAATATGACTTTGATAAAAATAAAATTGAAAAGCATGTCTATAAACATTAGTTTTACAGTTTTTTATTTAGTTCTTAAAATGTCTAACATGAAATTTTAGACGTAAAAAATTAGATGGATTGCTTCTTTGATTAATTCCAATATGTTTCAAGTTTCTATTCTGATTGTAGTTTGACAACAGGTTATCCTCTGACAAACTAGGTCTCTCTCTATCTCTCTCAATTTGGAATTTCATATCTTCTTGGTGGGTTTCTTTTAGGTTTGATGGTGCAAGGGCCATATTTGAGCCACGCTGCTCCAAACACAAGACAAAGTGAAGTAAAAAAAATGTCGTGAAAGGTGAAAAGTATTAGGGAATAGAGTAGTGCAATGAAAGCAGAGAAGGATTGTATAGATATAACGGAAGCGCATTCCCCCGCGTTTACTTAAGACAGGGAAACCCCCATTTCACCATTAAAAAAATCATTAAAGTACTTCGGATCCGTGAAGCCTAAAGCAGATGTGCCCTTGAAGGCTTCTAAAATTATACTCTTATTTTCACTGCATTAACGTCAACACTTGTTTGCAAAGTACGCTTTCTTGTTACTTTAACTTGGTATGCATCAACCTTCTGAAACGCAACACTAGATCGGAAGGTTTCTTGTTCGAATCCGGGTCAGTGTATAGATGTTTGTAAGCAAATGGTGTAGATGCGGCAGGTGCATGAATCTGTTGTGGCCGAAAATCTTTGGGTTGGTGTGGAAGTTTGAAAAGTGGGGTGCCAGCTCAGGTGTTGCCTCGTCATCTGACCGCGGTTTAAAATAACGAGGTGTTGTCATTGGATCTTTCCCTTAGGGTATTGATCCCAGACCGTCGTTAATACCCGTCATGCTGATCTAGTACGACGTTAATTACAAATTACCAATTACCGAAACTCAACACTTTTTTTAATTAAAATTACTTTCAAGGTTGTCAAATTGTTGTTAGCAAAAACTTCATTTTAGAATGTTTCGAATTATCTTTTGGAAATAAAATGCATTTATGTTTTAAGGAATGAAAAACTACTGCCTAGAATTTTTTCTGAGGTAAGGTTTTTTAGAAACTTGCTGACTTGTATTCGTCAATATTTTTGGAAAAACAGAAACATACTTTGTTACTAAGATATTTAATCTTAGGTATCAATTATGGTAAGATGTTTTTTTATAGATGCCTGAATAATGAAAAGCCAACGGTCGTTTTACCTCTCGCGTATTTTTAACGAACTTTTAGTACACTGATAGGAGTTTAATCAGTCCTGTTGAACACAAATCTAAAATATTAAAACGTTAAATACCGTGTCGGGTTCCGTCTAGTACGGTATAATACAGAAGCAAAATAACAAACTCTTAGTTAAAAGTAGAAATTACCACACACAAAAGTTACAAAGCGAGAGAGTGATATAAAATTTACTTCTCTCAAGTGAGACTCAGACATCGGTGATTCCAAGTCTTTTTCTAGTTGAGGAACGACAAAGCCTAATTTTACGGGATCTCCTATAGCAGATGAATCGTACAAATCGAAGCGTCTGCAATGGCAAACATTGTAGAGACGGATGGCTAGATACGCTATGGCCCATTTGATCGTGAAAATGAGATCTGGAATTAGAAGAGTAGGATCCATAAATCCTGTACAGTTTTCATAAGGTCAACAGTAGAAACATAAATATTTTTTCAGTACAAGAATAACAGCTTCAGATACAAATACAATTCCAATTTTGTGCTATGAATCTATTCTAAATTGCTACCTTAACCCTCCTGGTGGTTGTCTTGACGACGTATCTTGTCATTTGAAGAAAACTGACTAGATCTTAATCTCGTCGTCATAAAAAAACTCAGCAATATCTTGACGACAGTGTAACGCCAATAGCAAAATTGGTCAGATCTTGATGGACTAGATATCTTAGCAAAACCACTTGGAGGGTACGGCTGAGTCTTTGCTTCACTTTCACACCTTTTGAGTTCATTTTTGAGCCGCGGTAGCTCAGTCAGTAGAGCGACAGGCTCGCATCGGAAGGGTTGTGGGTTTTGTCCTCGGCGGAGCCTGCAATTCTGATGATTGCGAGATCGGCGCTTGGACCTGGCTAAAGACCGTCGTGTTCGCTAATGGTGGCTGGGGCACGTTAAAAAGGTCGTGGTCACAAAGTCCCCCACGTTCCCATACCAAATCAATACCTCTGGGGGTACCTGATCAGGGGGTTATCGGCCTCTGATTGGGATCTAAATTACGATATGTGTGAGTGAATGGATGTGTGAAAGGGACCTTCCTGTAAAACGGATGAGTCATGTATGAAGAAGTCCAACCCTCCGGTGCAATGGCACCCCCAATTGGGCCATATATGGCCCGCGCGACAACAACAACAAGTTCATTTTTGGAGTATGTGATTTAAAAAACTTGGCTTTTGAAATTTTTGGCTTTTATGGTTTTAAAGTTTAGAATATGACCTAAATCGGCACTTATTTTTTCCGCCATTTTATTTGTACTTTCAAAAATGGAAGCAGTTAACCAGATAATGGCAGACGTAGCGTCGAAACAGGAAACCATATTGAAATCTTATATTGTGCTACTGGAACAAAGAAAGGTGTTCTTGATTTCTAGAAAAAACAGCACTAACAGAAACAGCGAAAAAAGATCGTGGGTATAAACCTATTTGTGAAAGTTTAAATTTGAGTCACGTGGTTTTGGAAGAGTCTATTCGTACGCTTAAGAGGATGGCAGCAGTGCGGTTCAACATTTGACAGTGGATTCTGGGAAGTTAGGGTCGGTATCGGAATCGATAATAGTTATTATAAGTTAGAGAAACACATAATCACTATGGTGATCACCGTTCAGGATTTTGCGTATGGCCACCTTGTGAATATAGTCGTGTTTTTAAGAAAAAATTATCTGCCGTTTCGCCAGAGATTCATTGTTAATATTCGTGATGCTTTATCATCGCTTGTTGTGGTCAGCCTCTGATGGAAAAAGCTGTTAAAACCGTCTCGAGTTCTAGGCATGGGACAATTTGTTTTTCTCACTTGTATATTTACTCCCCTTGGAATGATAGGACAATTTTGTCTCGGCGAGATATCTATCTCATCATTAAGAAAAATTATCATATATTATCAGTTTTGCTTGACGAGATATCTCACCAAGAAAGAACTGTCCTCTTACACCAAAGGAATGAAATCCAAATATGGAAAACAAATTGTCCCTTCAATTCTAAACAATTTTAAATTTCAGCCTTTTCTTCTTTTACGGCAATGAATTTGTTTCAGGTAATTTTTCCTATCATATGTCATTTGTTAAAGATTCATTAAATTTTCAAGAGAATTGTGATTTTACATATTCAGGTATTGGAAATTAGGATTTAATAATGATTAAAATGAAAACTTTCAAATTAGCTCATTGTGGAAAAAGAAGGTATTACACTGATTTGTGTATGAAAGGTATTTCCTTCATTATATATGAATCTCTTCACTGTTTTAAACGGTGGGTTATAAGCATACGGAATTTGAATTCGTAAGAAACGTACCATTGTATCAATAACTGATTTGTACAACTTCTGACTTACATAACTGAGATCAAACTAGAAAACATTTGAAGATATTATAAATACTTATTTTTGCTGCTGTAAGGAATAATTTAAAAGTTGAATAATTGAACTTTCAACGTTAAGTAGATGACGGTGAGAGTATTCTCTTTTGCTTCGAAATTTTCCAAACTGTTTCACTCTGACCCTTCATTCTTAAAAGAATTTGTATTAATAATGTATGTTACATTAATAATAAGCGATTATTGATAAAAGCTAATTTTATTTAGTTATTTTATTATTAATTTTTTGCTTGTTACTTATTTTGTATACATTCATTTAGGTTTTTCCTTCAATTACCACATAACATTTATTCTAAAATCGGCATACTGGAAACTTGGTTGGACCCAAGAGAAAACCAAGATAACTCAGAAATACAAACACTACAATTTTGATATTGAATGTTTATGTCATATCGAGACTGGAATATGTGTCTAAATATAGGAATCTGCGACTTATTACGACTGCCTTATCATTGATATTGAAATAATACAAAATAAATTTGTAAGATATATTTATTTTAAGATATTTGAATCGTCAGAAAAATATTCTGAACTACGAAATAATTTCAGTTTTAATACTTAGAAGCTTTAGGACTGCTTTAACAAAACATTTGTACAACCTTCTACGTAACAAATTCTATTCGCCCTGTTTAGTTTCTTTAGTTTCTTGTATAGATTTTAACGTCCCTAATTAAATCACAAAAATCCGAAACTTTATAATTATTTCTCGGAGGTTGGTATACTTTAATCAATTCACTACAAAACGAAATTGGCTTCAATAAAGTGTTTGTTTTATCTATTTTTATCTGCACTGAGTATATATACCTTTTTTCTAGTTTTTTTTTAATAGTATATATTTGTTCTCTTTGTGAAATAGGATAGTTTTCAGTAGAGAAACAACAATTAAACAAATTCTTAAGGGATAGATGCACATAAATTACAAATCGTTCCAATGAAAATATTTAACGTCATCTCATTAAAACTTTTCTCTAATTGTAGTAAATATTTGGAGAAAAGATAAATTACACCAGAAAAATATCCAAATTAAATTTGTTCATTTGTGTCTGAAATTAGTTTTGTTTTTAATTATTTTTAGTTTCATAAAAGTTGATACTTAACAATACACAAGGTTTGTAATCTGAAACTTCTTGGTATTGATATGAAACCTAGCTCTCTCTCTCTCTCTCTCTCGTTTGAGTTTGAAAACTTTTATGGGGATAGCGTATAAAAATGTATTCTCTTTTTGATCCGGTCAGCATAGAGCTGTAGATATGTTAATGCAGCTCTCCACTCAATACGTTTGAATAACCCTGATACTTAAAATGATAAAGATTTTCAATCTTAGAATATAGACTATGGTGGAGCGAAAAACACGAATTTCGGAAATTGATAACTCCTATGGTGGGAATAGTTGAGGACTATCATGCTTATTAATAATACAAAATATGAGCTAAATCAATTAATATCTTCAGGTGCCAAAATCACTTCGAAATTTTGAAATTTTGCCAATTTTTACAGAAAAATAATAATAACGCATTTAAAAAATTTAATACAACCTATTTAAAGCCATGGATGGGTGAAATGAACTTCCCTGCTTGTAAAAAAAAGTTTTGCAACTAACATTATCCCGGAAATTTAAAAATGTCCCCTTTTTTTTTAGAGCGCCATCACGCGCGTCTCCACTTCTCTCAATAGACTCATCATTGCGTTCCTTCGGGTGCAGGTGCACGGGCGATTCCCTTCTTCGCTTGTTTATACGGGTTTAAACACTCATATTTCACCACATGAAGTGGAGGTGTCAGGGTTTCTTTAAATACCCGCCCACTTTTTTTCATAAATATCTAGTAGATGCATGTTCCTGCAAATGCCACATCGATCTAGTCTATCGAGGAAAACTAAGTCCTTTGTTCAAATTGATTCGCTTTCGTTTGTTGGTGCGTATTTTACTGTTTATTTTTACTTATTTTAGATTTTTTTTATTTAGAATTTTAATCTTTAAGTTCAGTTTTGTTTGTTTTGTTTGTTAAGGAGATACGGTTCTGTGAATAAGTCAAAATGCCTCGGACACGATCAGTAGATGTATGTCCCGTGTTTGGAATGGCTGAAATAATGAAGCCTAATATGCTTCCAACATATGCAGATGTTATGATGTATTATCTTTACATACAGAAAGATTATAGAAGAGATGTTAGTATGGCTGATGTATGTTCAATTTTAATTAAAGAGCTTAAAGGATTATGGGAAAAAAGTTCGATTCCAACTGTAACAAACCAACAAATAAGATATATGCTGAAAAAATACCATAAAGCATATATAAATATTAAGAAACCATTAAAAAATACTGGCAAACTAGATTTCTCGAAAACGGTTGTGTCCTTCAGGGAATCAGCAGAAAAAAATCTATTTGATATTAGCATATGTAAATGTAAGGACTTTCTCAGTTGTACTTGCAAAAGGAAAGTACCTATTGCTGAAAGAGCTTTTTAAACCGATCAAAGGACATTTCGAAAAATGATCATTGGAAATGTTGACATTAAAACCAGCAGAAAGCTTGAAAAAAGATTGCAGCGCAAAGAAAGAGAAGCAGAGAGCCAAAACGTTCAGGTGAAAGATTGTACAGGAAAACAATACTTTCTCCCTCTATTACGGGGGCTAATTTGAGTTATAATTTGCTAAAGAATTCTAATGACACGATAGATACAATCATTGATAATAATTCTCCTTCAACTTCACAAATGAGAACTAAACTTCCAAATGTAGCTCAGGCTTGTGATATAACTGGTATTTAGATAGATCGGCAGCAATTATAATAAATGCTGCTTTGAAGGATATGGGAAAAATTTCCAAGTATGATTCTTCAAATATAATTGATCGTAGCAAAATTAGAAGAGAAAGGACAAATACCCGCAGCTATCTGAAAAGAAAAAATGAGGAAACAACCTCTTTATCAGAACATGGAATATACTTTGATGGGCGAAAGGATAAAACTTTAGTTATGATTAAAGAAAGAGAAAGGACTTCTAGAAAGACTGTAACAGAAGAACATATCGTTCTTATATCAGAACCAGGATCAAAATATATGGGACATGTCACTCCTACAACTGGCTCTTCTCAAAATATTAAAACAAGTATTTTAACTTTTTTGGAGAAAAGCATCGATCTTTCTAAGATGCAAGTTGTCGGTTGTGATGGTACAGTGGTAAATACAGGTTTGAAAAATGGAATCATTCGACAAATTGAGCTTTTTTTAGGACGTCCTGTGCATTGGTTTATTTGTTTATTACATACAAATGAGCTACCTTTACGTCATTTGTTGCAACATTTAGACGGGAAAACCACTGGACCCAAAGGATACAGCGGAGAAATTGTAAAAATGCTAGAATCTTGTGAAAAATTGCCTTTAACAAACTTTGAAAAGATAGAAGCAACTTTGCCAGATATGGTCCTAGAGGATCTTAGCACTGATCAACGATACCTTTACGAAATGTGAACAGGGATATCAAATAAATATATTCCATTAAGCTTATCACAAAAAGATCCAGGAAAATTGAATCATTCCAGATGGTTGACGACGGCAAATAGAATTTTAAGGTTATATGTTTCAACAGAAGATCCAACCCATAACTTGAAAATATTAACAGAGTATGTTGTGAAGGTATACTCATATGTGTGGTTTAAAATTAAAAGTCAGTCATCGTGTCGGTACGGGTGTCTTCATTTTTACAATGTTATAAATAAATCGAGATTTTTGCCTGAGGAATTAAAAATTGTAATAGATCTAACTTAGCAAAGAAATGCTTATTATGCCCATCCAGAAAATATTATTTTGGCGATGTTAGCTGATGATCGAAAACACGTTAGAGAATTGGGCCTTAGAAGAATTTTAAAATTACGACAAAAAAATGAAGTTGAAATGAATATTCGAGAGTTTAAAATTCCCAAGTTAAACTTCGAAGCAGACGATTACATAAATCTAATTGAATGGCAATCAGATTCCGTTACAGAGCCACCACTTACAGTATGTCTTTCTGATGATCAACTCAAGTCTACGACTCTAGACATTCCAACCAATAACAACATATTTAACTTTCCGTGCCATTCTCAAGCAGTAGAACGTTGCGTTAAATTAGTAACTGAAGCATCAAGTGCAGTATGTGGTACAGAGGCACGAGATGGATTTATTATGTCAGGAATTGCTTCTAGACTTGCTTTACCCAGATTTGAAACCAAAAGCCTATATCAACCACTTTTAAGCTAAACCACTTCTATGCCAGTAACTGCACTTTAATTTTTTAGTGTAAGATAGTAACTTCAATTTAATTTTAAGGGGGGGTGGGGGGTGGAACCCGATATGCAGCCACCTCCTCGTGGTGAGTTCTTGGTTGTTTTCATAATGAAAACAAGCAAATAGCTGCAAAGTCTGATGAGTCTATTGAGAGGAGTGGAGACGTGCGTGATGGCGCTCTAAAAAAAGGGGACATTTTTAAATTTCCGGGATAATGTTAGTTGGAAAACTTTTTTTTTACAAGCAGGGAAGTTCGTTTTACCCATCCATGGCTTTAAATAGGTTGTATTAAATTTTTTAAATGCGTTATTATCATTTTTGTGTAAAAATTGGCAAATTTTCGAAATTTCGAAGTGATTTTGGCACTTGAAGATATTAATTGATTTAGCTCATATTTTGTATTGTTTTGTATAAGCATGGTAGTCCCCAACTATTCCCACCATAGGCGTTTTCAATTTCCGAAATTCGTGTTTTTCGCTCCACCCTAATATAGACTATGCCTAATAATACTAGAAAATTCAAATTTTCCAGTGCCGGTACCAGGGTACAGACTGTCAACTACTAGAACTGTTCCAGACCTAAAGTCCGTCCCTGTCTGTTACGCTAGAAACGGACCTAATCCCGTTTTCCCTACGGAATACGTGGAAAAATGTTTTCAAGGTTTATCACATTGACGCACTTGGTGACAAATTGGATGTGTGGTTGTTCAGATTTAACATACGGTTGAAGAGCTTTGGGCAACACAATGATAAGCCGCTTTTCAAATTTTTCAAGGAGGGGAGCAGTTTTTAAACAATCAAAACTCTCCAAATTAGAGGCTTTTCTACAATTGAATATGTCATGTTATCTTGAACTTTCAAGATAAAGCAGTCATTCAAAACATAAATTACTTTGATTCTCTTAAATATTTTAAAATTTATTTTTCATCACGGAACACGGCTTTGTGACGAATCCCCATGTTTCCTTCAGGCCTTCAAGTAAGTCATCCCCGAGAATCATCCCTTCTCAAAATGAACGATCCCTGTTTGTGTAGTTCTCTTGATTGACATACAGCATATATGTCCCCTTCACATGTGTGAAAAGGGGCTGGTGGTAAACATCCTACACCTCTATTAGTCTTTCCAAATAAATTTTAAATCTGTTTGATGACTAGCCAAAATAAAAATGTTGACAGTACAGATTTTTAGATGTCTCGCAATTTCATATAACTGTACATCCACATTTTTCACTTTAAAAATATCGCCCATCGTCCTTAGTTGTCTGGAAATTGACGTATAAAAGATTAGAATTAACATTATGTTAAAGATAAAAATTCTTCCTCCAAAATAAAGTAATCCAAAATGCGTTGGGAAACGTATTAATAAAAAAAAACACTCGCCTTTGTACTTCTGAATCTAGAATACGGAGAAATTCAAATCATTGCATTTTTTAGTGCTAAAAGAAATGAAATATTCTCTTACCTAAGGGAGCCTTAAAAAACGCAACTACGAATCTAATAAGCATCGTTGAGAAAAATAAACCACCTATTTACTTGACATTTTACGGTGAAAATCAACTGAAGATATACAGTCGAAAGGAATGAAGAACCGATCTTGAGATAATGCACTTGTGTATCTGTCGATAGCATATCTTTATCGTGTACTTTGAAATACCCTATCTCCTTTTTAAATAAAAACTATAAAAAGAGAAAACGAATCGTAATTTTTATCAATGAAAATCGGTTATGATTTTATTTGTGTAACTTTTTGTATCTTATTCACATTTTTCATTTCAAATTTTTACACAGTTCATGTTGTCTTGTTATGACATCACTATCTAATTAAAAATAGATGGACACGCCATGGCGTCATGTGATTAAGTTAAAAATAAAAGGGCTTACGCCACTGTGCCTATAAGAAATTTGGTGGGGTACAACAACCACAATGACTGCCTATGAGATGAGCGAACTAACTGGCAATTGGTCAGCGCATTTATTAGGAAGCTGGATTTTATTGAGGGTGGAACCAGTAAGAAAAGAGAGATTTGGAAATTCTTGTGGAAACAGGAAGAGATCTTGAGAGATTATCCTGAGACCCGTTACATCGCTCATGAACCATGCAGCCGGAATTGAAAACAGTGTCCAAATTCCTGCGACCAAAGTGCCACTGTCCTGAAATATTGCTATAAACCAGGCCTCGAAATATATTTTTTTAAACAGGTGCACCTTGTGCACCTAAGTTTTTAAATTAGGTGCACAAGTGCGCCTAGCGGGAAAAAATTAGGTGCACAATTTTATTTTCATGTGCACAGTGCACCTGTGCACCCGGGTATTTCGAGCCCTGCTATAAACTTATCTTTTTCCTTTCACAACATTCGGAGTTGGACAAAAATATGGAGAGACCTAAAAAAACATGTAACCTTGCCTAACATGGTGTAGGAAAACCGTTGGCATTCAAAACAGCTTGCATTCTTCTCGGAATGGATAAATACAGTTTCTGTATGCCTGGCAAGGAATATTGTACCATTCTTCGTGCAAAACGGTGGCAAGTTCAGATAACGATGATGGCGGTGGATAGCGATCACGCACTTTCCTCTCCAATGCAGACAACAAATATTCAATAATATTGAGGTCTGGTGACTGTGGTGTCCAGGGAAGATGTGACATATCATCCTCGTGCTCAGAAAACCAGTCTTGGACGATGTGAGCTGTGTAACATGGGATTTGTCGTCTTGGAAGACACCATCACCATTGGGGAACAAAGTTTGTACCATGAAAGGCACTTGATCTATCAAAATGTTCACATAATCATTGGCTTTAATGTGCCCTTGCATAGTAAACACGCCATGTTTCACTCTTGGCAACAAGCAGCCTGTATTATAGGTTTGGGATGGCGTTTGTCAGACGTAAACTCGGCCAGAAGTGAGAAACAGTGTGAAACAAGACTCATCCGACCAAATTACTGTCTTCCATTGCTCCATAGTCCAGGCTTTATGACTTAAACACCATTTTTTCCTGTTACAGACATTAACATCACTGATGAATGGTTTTTGAATTGCAGCTCGGCCAGAAATACCCTGCTTATGGAGCTCCCTTCTTATTGTTTTGTACTCACAGGGTTTGTGAGCACGACATTCATTTCCCCAGTAACTTTTGCAACTGTATTCTTCTTATTTTTAGTCACAATCTTCTTTAATCATCGTCTGTCACGATCACTCAACACACACTTTCGTCCGCGCTGCGATTAAGCGGATGATGTTTTCCCGCTTTTTAAATATGCGGAATAAATCTCAGATACAGTACCTCTTGAAACACTAAACACTTCGGCTACCTTGCTTACGGAAGCACCCATCAGACGAGCTCCAACAATTTTCCAAAGTTCAAAACCTGTAAGTTCTGACATAATGCAATTACAACTTACCAGAACAGTGCCCCGACAACGACTGACCTGCGCAGCGTATTTACGACGTTGTATAGGTGGCGTCAGTAGCGAAAACACCAGCGCCACCAACACATTTCACTAGAATAAACATTTCTTTTCAAATATGCATTTCACGAGGTGTTTCCATATTTTTGTCCATCCCATGTATATTCACCTCTATGGCATTTCAAGGGTTCAATTAATGATATCGTCGGCTTAGAACAGAAACGCATTAACTGACAAAAAAATACAGTACATCGGTTTTAAGACTAATTATTAGCTTTTAGGTTAAAAAATAATAATTGTAAACTCATTCAGAAAGTGTTATATTTGTTTCACACGGATTACAATATCAAATCTCGACTATAATGAACGTTTAAGTAAGCTAAACATGTATACACTGGAAAGAAGAAGAAGGAGGGGGGATTTTATTTAGCTTTTCAAGTTGGTAAAACAAGGGGACACAGAGGGATTGAATTTCAACAGGGATAAGAGAACAAGGGGCCATGGGTATAAATTGAATAAGACACATTTTAATCGGGATTTAAGGAAAAACTACTACTTTAATAAGGTAATAGACAATTGGAACGCGTTGCCAGCAAATATAGTTAATTCAAAGGGAGTGTAAGAATTTAAGATACAATTGGATAGTCAGTGGGAATTGGGGAATTCATAAACAAAGGACCAGCCTTGTTGGGCTTGAGCCTGTAGCTGGTCGTCAATATTTGTATTTGTATTTGAAAATGGATTTCTTTCATCATGAAAATAAGCATTGAATGTTTCAGCAAAATTTTCGTTTCGCGCTATAAGCTTACACGATGTGTACAATGCATTGTTGTTGGATTGCTTAAATGATCACTGGATTTAGAACTCAATTGAACTTAAATTACCACGCAAGTGATTTTCCTTAGTGTTATTCTGAATTTAAAAAATGCGTACATAATTTTGCAATGAATAAATTATAGTTAACAGTTAATTCATAACAACGCTGTATACCTCTATGACATATGTGTTAGGAATCCATAAAATATTATCTGATTGGTAACCACTTTTTCTATCCGTAATGAAGATAAATATTTGGTAACTCAAAAGGTTCTGTCGCTATTCGGTAGATGTCGATGCATTAGTTGACTCGATCACAAATACTTTCGCATATTTTACGTTTTCAGGTGCATTTTGAAGTTTGTATATGAGTCTTCCAAACAGAGAAAGTTTGAGACCGTTTGGTTTGGTTTTCGGCGAATTACAACGGCATTCGAAATGTATGTTAAGCTAGAATACCATTCGATAGTGTTTACTTTATGGATTTAATCTTGGTACAGTTACTGCAGAGGCATGCTGTAAAATATTTATTGTATATTCGGTGTAAACTCTGCATAAACGCGCACCGCATAAAAGTGGTTGATAAATGATTTTTGGATCAGAAATCTCTGCGAGCTGCTCCACTCTCTAGAAGACACTATGTCATAAATGACAAAGATTCGAAGTGATGAAACTATCCGCTTGCATGTGTATCAATTTGGAAAGACATGGAAGCTCAGTAATAGGGATCCCTCACATTTTTTTCAGTGAGTAATAAACATCAAAGCATCGTCATTCGCTCCTCACTTATCTCCTGTCATAAAAATGAACCGTTTGGGGATTTGATGAGCGCTTCCAACGGCTCAGTGAATTAAATTTTTACTATGAGCTGGCAACTGCTAATTGCGTAATTTTAGAAATTTCTATATTATATTTATTATGCATGCACAAACGATACAATTAGTAAATGTAATTTTAATTATGCGCGTGGATACTGTAACCATGGTATGAAATACGATGATAAATTTAATTTTGAATTCAGGAGAATGAGGAACTTGCAACAGTGAGGAAAATGCTCATTTCTGTGTTTTATTAATAGATTGATCCTCAAAATTTTCAAAAACGACACTTAAAACCCATAAAATGGACTTAATTAAATAAAATTTTAAGTTTTAAATTACCGAAAAGTGCGTCAAAAGCATGTGACCTCAAAACGCTACGTGATTGGTTTGACGTCATTGTGCTCCACGATGTAATGTTTACGTTTGTCTAGCAAGTTGAAATTTAATATTGCTTGCTCTTCTAATTTTTAAACAATCAATTAAATTTTTCTTTCTTGCTATTTCAACGTTGCTATAAAAGTAAACAAACCGTCATAGTGCATAGTGACGTCACAAGAAGCGGATACGAAAACTAGCGTCTTTGAAATAAAATAAATAGTGCGAACTTAAAATTTTTTTTTACCTTTTCGGGCTATAAAAGTAAAAAAGAAAGATACTTTCCATCACATTTTTTCATTTTCTATAGTATAAAAATATAAACAAAAAACGTACAAGTTCCTTATTTTAAGAGTGTAAAAAAGAGTTAATCTGTGTTCTTCGTAGTTTTGTATCATCCTAAATATATTTTATTATTTAATAACTAGATAAATTTTTATAACACGCGGTCGTCTCCATGTATGGAAACGAAAAGGTTTTTTTCTTCTCTATAACTCTTTAATACAATTTTACTGATACTTTGATCATCCGAAAGGTGACCAAAGATAATCTTCATCTCCAGGTGAATTAGGATCTGGCTCTCACCACTTTTTATCCCTACATAAATCGTGGGAGTGTGTGTGGGGGGGGGTAATTAATCCCTGACAGATTTCTTTTTGACATGGGATGACATTTTTAATCTAATACTCCCAGCAACTTGGACACATCTTTGGTTGTCACCGAAAGACCCAATTACCAATTATGCAAAGCCATTAGGCATTTTTTTTTGTTATGCAAGCTTGTTTTCCTTTCAGAACTTGTTATACTGTTATCTTCGTAATATTTGCCGTCTGCAATTCTGTAATTTTTGTTTTGATCGTTTGTAATTTTAATTGTGACTTCTTTGTTTGGAATTTAATAGTCAGAATTTTGGTTGATCCCCATGTTTTCCTGTTGCTGATATAACAATATATTTAAATAAACGGTGTACATGAGCTTGTATCTCGTTGAGAGAAAGTTATCAAAAGTAATGGTTCCCATTTTGACGAGTAACATAATTTTTTGCATAATTCCATAGTATTTTTTATTTTTATAT
Source organism: Metellina segmentata (assembly GCA_947359465.1). Taxonomy (NCBI): domain Eukaryota; kingdom Metazoa; phylum Arthropoda; class Arachnida; order Araneae; family Tetragnathidae; genus Metellina; species Metellina segmentata. Next base: position 92,509,302 of record OX375876.1, read on the forward strand.
GAAAAAGTGTTATGACTTCATCAAACCTAAGATTCAATGCCACGGAATCAAATTTGTGCACCAAGGAAAATATACACTGTATGTATCTAATTCAGTTAAATTATTCGAAATAGCCTAGAAATATAGAAATAGTTAAATTATAGGACCTAGCTGAAATTCCAAATTTGTTTTAAAGGTCTTAATATATCCTTTAAGGACACATGATACAACACAATAAATATATCCTTTAAGGACACATGATACAACACAATAAATATATCCTTTAAGGACACATGATACAACACAATACACCAAGAACTAATCACGCGTTCTGAGATCACATAACCTTAAACTCTCTTTATTTTATGTATGTATTTATTTTTTGTTACTTATTATTTATTTAAGTTTATTATTTAGTGTTTATTTTTGTAATTTATGTCTTGCTTTATTGCTTAATACACGGAAATCTATGTTATTTATAAAAATAAATATAAAATGTCTCAAACCATTATATGTATATTATTCAAACCCATTTTTAGTATACCAAACCCAGCTGTATTGTGTGACAAATTTTTAAATTTAAAGGATGGCTTGAAAATAAACAATGAGCGATACTTGAAAAATAAAGCCTAAAAAGAAATTTAGAAAATGCACTTTATTGTTAAAATATTGTCTTATCCGTTTTCTTGTAAACTAAGTCGAATGCTCAATATTTTAATTTTGAATTCACAACAGCTATGACACTCCAAATATCTTCTCAAGTCTCTGGTTGAGGTAATCTTTGTAATATTCCTTTCTTTCCATCGAGTAAGACGTAGTCACCTGAAATACAAGAAAATAATGATGTTTGTTGATCTTATGTTATGCTGGAGCAATACAAAGGTCTTTAGGAGACGATCAGGAATGAATGCCGAAGGGAAAGATTCTAGGACAATGCATTGTAATTTTAAACCAAGAAAATAATGATCTCAGATTTAACTAATTTAGTCATGAAATATGACTTTTAAGTGACATATAATTCAGTTTCACGAAATAAAAATCTGCTGAATTTCGTAAAGCCATATTAGGTTATTTTGATCAATATTCAATGCACAAGCCTCCGATTTAAATATATTTATTATAAATAATATTCTATGCAATCTGATAGTGGATTTAATCATTCCAATTTCTTTGCACTCATTTTCATAAACAGAAGAGTAAGAAACATCTTCCGTGTTTTAAAAGAATGTGCAACTATTTTAATACACTCATTTCCATAAATTAAGGATAATTCAGAATCACGCGGAAATCGAACTCTAAAATAAAGATTTCACCTGTAGAATTCTCTCACACATCTCCATGAATGATATCCAAATTACAGAAAGCTATCAGAAAAACGCCGATAGTACGTCAAAATGACGAGATTGTAAGAGAGGTGTATATAAGGAATGGTAGCAAAAGAGTAAAATTGTTCACAAGCGTTTTGTAAGCCACTCAGTGCCACAACCGAATAGTTATGGCACAGAGGACGCATGTCGATGATTTTTTACGTGGTAGAATTATCGACCGCCTGTAATGTGGGCGTACTCAGACGGAAGTGTCAGTGGAAATTGGAATCGCCCAAACTATCATCTATAGGCTTTGGCAACGATTCCAAAATGATGGAAATGTCAGTGGACGTTACAACACAGGTCGCCCCCCCCCTCCCCCGCTGAGTTACAACGCCGAATGACGACCGGTATTTGGCAGAAATTGCAAAAAGAAGCAGACGGAGCACTGCATCCGACCTTTCTCGTCAGATATCTTCAGCCACGGGTACAACTGTTTCAAGGCAAAACGTTTACAGATGTTTGGGACATGTTGGTCTATATGCTCGCAGGCCTGTCAGATGTGTTCCTCTCACGGCAACTCACTGTCGCCAGCGATTAGCCTGGAGTAGAGAACATGCAATGTGGACATCGTCACAGTGGGCTTGTGTGAGGTTTTCCGACGAGTCCAGGTTTAGCTTGCAGTCTGATTCACGGCGGACGTCCATATGTAGAACGCCAGGTACCCGCTACTACCAAGACAACATCATTGAACGACACCGTTACGTTGGTGCAGGATTGCTCGTTTGGGGCGGAATTATACTGGACTGCAGAACAGATTTACATGTTCAAATTGGAACCATGAGAGGCCAAATTGGGACATCATTCTGGAACAACATATACGTTTGTTCAGGGGTGCCATGGGCACATAACTTATGTTTATGGAGGACAACGCCCGTCCTCAACCTTGCAAATATTGTAAATGAATGCCTTGAATATGAGGATATCACCTATATGGAATGTCCAGCATTCTCCCCTGACTTGAATCCGATAGGGCATGTGTGGGACATGCTTGGCCGACGAGTTGCAGCCCGTCAACCACCTCCTACATGTGTACCGGAATTTCGGAGAGCGTTGCTTGCTGAGTGGAGTAATTTTCCCCAAGATCAGCTCGATAATTTGATCCTCAGTATGCCTAAGCGTTGTACGGTCTGCACTTCATCGTCTGGGAGACATACAATGTATTAGCCATAAAACCAACCATGTCATATTAAGTTTTTGTAAGGTCGATATTTTTTGTAATTGTACCAGTGAGCAAAAATCGTAGTTTTTATGAATGGTATCATACATGCACCATCTTTTTTGTTCTTTATATTTTGTTTAATAAATGGGCTTCATGAATAAGTCACGTTTGTTTTGTTTCTGAACCTTTATTTGCTGGAGCTGGCATTATCCTTAATTTATGGACATGAGTGTAATACGACTGTACATAATTTCTTTTTTAATTCGTTGGTGACATCTATTTGTTTTGGAATTTGGTTGTACAATCTGTCCATCGTAAAAATATCTTAACTGTAACCTTGAAATATACGAAACAAAGAAATAATTATTTAAATTAATTAAACTTCAGTTTTTAAAGTAACTAAAATAGTCTTTTCTGTTTCTTTGTCTTGTGCATTGTTCTTAACTTACTGTTAGTTTTGGACATTTCTCCACTATCATGTTCATGCTCTTTCTTTGCATGCCAAAATTTATAAATAATTCAACATAAGAAAACTTGCTTGTTTTTTTTTTGTTTTTTGGTATAATTTGACTAAATCCATTGCTGGTGCGGAATAATGCCTTCAAAAACAAAACTTTGTGGAAACATTTTAACGTATGATCACAATAAGAGACTTTTCATTTTTCCTTGGTGTTCAGCTATTATTTTTTTTATGGCAGCGAATGCAACGGAATGATAAATCACGGAAAATAATGTAATAGAATACAGTTCATATAAATAAAAGACCCCCGTATACTGAAATAACTCTCGGGAAAATATGTAATTATCCACAGTTAATACTTTAGAATATATGAGAACTATTTGTAAATACATTTTGATGTGTGATTTTACTATTTCGGTTTATGATTTGATTATTTCGGTTTATTATTTGATTATTTTGATTTGTAATTTGTTAATTTAAATTTTTATGAATTACCTATTAATTATTTTGATTTTATTAATCATTTCCTATTTTGTATCTAAAGACCTAAACTAAAATGAGTTACAAATAAATCCAGTATCCTTGCGGTGGTTCTATCTTTAATATTCATTAATAAATATTAATCCCTGAGATATGTGGTAAATCGATGTAAGTATACACCTGTATTTTACGCATTTATCATTGTTTAAAAATTCTTTCATTTCGTAATTTTCTGCAAAGTTTCAGATATATTATTAAAAGCAAACCTGTTCTAAACAACTTTGTAGCTCTCTGGAGTGCTACAACGCAAGGCAGGCCATATTCACGACTTACAACAGCTCCTGTAAACAAGCATACTTATATTCATCGCATAACTACTTAAATTACTGTTATTCTGATCCAACATTTAAAAAAAAAAAACATTAAATGATACAGAAATTTACTATTTAAGAGACATAGCAAACATAGATAACTTTAATTCCGATCAAAAATCTCAGAAGGGAATAAGATGAGAAAATATCTTGTTGGAGAATTTTCAGCTTCAACCCTCTTGAAATAATTCACCTATTACCAGTTTTAAAACTGAAAAACCATTAAAGGTTACATAAATTTACAAGCTATATTAAGCGAAATCGTAAAATTTTATTACTTTAATTCCAATCTAAAATCTCACAATGAATAAAGATGAGGATATATTATGGTTGGTAAGTTTTCAGAGTCAACCCTCTTGAAATAGTTCAAGTTCTAGTTAAGTATTTCATTAAACCAGAGTTTAGCAAGTCTTTTAGTAACAATTAGACTTAAGAACCAAAACACCAAAACACAAGAACCTGTAAAGATATCTAACACACCAGTCTATCCTACCCGACCTTTTGCAATGAACAAGAATGGCATCCTTTGTTGCATCTACTGTATATATGCTGCTTATGTAGCGTACTGCTTATGTCTTACTAGCCACTGCGTGGCCAGAACTGCGTTGCCCATGACAGTTCTTTTCCTGGTGTCAGATGTGACCACTGCTTGCTAACCCCCGGGAATTTGTAGCCTATTGCATAACAGCCATCACGGCGTTGCCCAGGGTGGGCTCGTCATTCTCAAATACTAACAAATTCGAATTGCGAAGGGATCCAATCGGCGTGACGTCACAATCTCGTGCGAAAATATAAATATTTCATTTAAAAATTACGTAAATAATAAAACGAAAAAATTTCCACATATTTCAAATCCGGTGAAATTTTCAATCTATCTTTAACGATCCCTATTTTACAAAAAAATAACTAAACAATGCCAGCTCAGATTTTTTTATTTGTTTTGCTTTCCTTCGCTGGATTTGTTTAAGCGCAGGAAATGGAATCTGTTGATGATTTTTTGACAGCGAAGATGAAATTCGTGTAGGAAAAAATATAAAAGTTACAATTTAAAAATGATTTATTTAAGGAAAATCATATTTTTAGGTATCGATCTGTGAAATTTTCACAGATTTCAAATCCGTTGCAATTTTACTCTATCTTCAACGATCTAGGAGATAGAAAAAAGATATACATAAATCCAGTTAAAACTTTATTATTTTTTTGTCGGCTGAAATCGTTCCTCCGCAAAATCAAACGGAAACGAAAAAAATAAGTTTTAAATCTGTCATTTCTTTATGCTGTTGCTATTCTAACTAAAACAATAAGAATTAAATTCCAATAAATTAATTTTAGAATTTTGTAGATTAAATTTAAAATTCGGGCTTCGCACAAAAATTGCAAAAAATTTGGACTAACTGAGTGCCAAATCTCATTACTGTAAGTGCCATAGATTTGTCAGGACAGTACACGCACACACACAAACAAACACTTCATTTGATAATAGTAGAGATAATGTAATGTAATGAAATGTATATTCACATATATGCGACTTATAGCAGTAACTTATTAAAGACTAATTACAAGTTTAAAAATCAAAAATAAAACTAAAAGCATTTTTATAACATATCTTTAAAAAAAAGCTCTAATAGGACTGTATATCTCATCCTGAAAATAAACATTTAGTTCCTCTCTATATTTTAACCTCAATTCGTCATTATGAAAGTTTCTACAGACACTACATAGATTTGATGCAAGCAAAATGTTCCTGAGACCTATGGAATTAAAAAGACATACCATGAGAGATGAGACCTCCCAGTTCCGTTACCACGCCAGATATAATAGGGAAGTAAGGACTCCATCCTATGTCAGTACTGTATGTGATGAGAATTTCCCCTGGCTAATAACAGAAAGGAAGAAAATTAAATTAAATATTTTATGTTGTTACTTAAAAATCAGAAAAACAGCGACACATTTATACAGACTTAAAGAGTTGTAGTGAGCACGAATTTAAAAAGTATTCATAGAGTATTTATCTCCGTAAACACTCCCCGAATGTGAGAAGGTTCGAAATGAAAGACATCGAGTATGTAGTAGGGATGCGATGTGGTTGTTTTCAAAACATCGATGTTTTTAAAAAACATCGATGTATTGGATTCGATGTTTTTTACATCGATTTTTTTTACGTTGTCAATGTTTTATTTTTAAATGAAAAAAGTACCGTTATAAAAATTTTAAAAATAACCAAGTAGCATAATTTTCATAATCACAAATTGAATATACTTTTAGACCAAAGGGTGAACGGTCTGAAAAGTAGGGATGCGACTTCGATGTCGATGTTTTATAAAAAACATCGATGTATTGGAGCCGATGTCGCATCACTAGTTGCTAAACCAGTTTTACAAAATGGGGAAAAAAGTTTAAATACACTGAATTTTAAAAACATCGATGTTTTGGGGGCGATGTATTATCAACATCGATGTTTTGCTGTCGATGTCGCATCACTAGTATGTGGACAACATTTTCAACATCCCTAATTTTACTGTTTGGCAGAAGCTTTACACTTATAGTTTCACAGTAGGTGTTCAAAGTTGCAACCATTAAAAATTACACACAACTGACAGCGTCGGCATATGAACTGCTTTACAAACTGACAAACTGTAGTACTTCCAAACACCACTCTTTAGCATATCTAGAGATGTGGGCACACATCCCTATGTGAATGCACTTTAATATTGTGTTCCTTCCTTTTATCAAAGTTTGTACAGTCGCGGAAATAAAAAACAAACCACCCCATTTCATTCGAGATAGTTCATTCGAAAGAAATCAAAGATGTCGTTTGACAGAAACTAATGTCTTCTATAAATTTAAATTAATATAATTTGCTTAAGGGGCCATTTTCATATTAAATTGAGCGCCAACTTAATAATTTTCAATGGGTAGTTGGTAATTTTTAGTTAACGTCGTATTAGAGCAACACAACGGGCTATTGACGAAGGACCGGGATCAATCCCTTAAGGGAAAGATCCGAGGACAACACCTAGTAATTTTGAACCAGGCCAGATGACGAAGCAACACCTGAGCTGGCACCCCACTCTCCAAACTTCCACACCAACCCATCGTGAGGACTTTCGGCCACGACAGATTTAAGGTGCACCAGCCGCCTCTACACCATACGCTTACAAACATCCATGCCTGGACCGGATACGAACCAGGAACCTTCCGATCTAGAGGCTAGCACCTTAAGCACTATAACGGTTGGTCGGCAATTTTCAATCAGCATAACAAATGTCATTAGGTCTTACGTTATAAGTACAGAAAGATTGAAGCTTCTAATGTTAAATCAGTTTCTTACATTTTATGCATATCTTCCTAAATAATATTTCTAGAGTGCTGATATTTTGTACCATGTTACGGTTAAACAACCCAAACAAAATCCATCTAATATTTTATTATAAAAATAGTTTTCAGTATGTAATAGTAGTTATTAAATTAATGTTTAAGAAATTAGGAATTGGAACCTTATTATATTTTGATGGGAACCTATTCAGAAGGACTTCCTCGCCCAATGAACCGCTATACCTAAGCTGGGGAGGAAAATTTTTGTGTGAACCACCTACGGCTGGTTCTCTCGACGTACGTTGAGCATGGTTCGACGAATGCCGTAGAGAAGCTGAATCTCCCACCACCGTTGGGACAAACCATGTTCTCAATTTTCTCTTTCGAGGATCTCCTTTGCCTTCGATGGCAAATACGCAATGTCCGTTATCCGGGTGGTAAGGAGGCGATTGGTGCCTCCACATGAAGACGAAGAAGGGCCTGCCAGTTGCGAATTCAAGTGTCATTTTTATAAATGCGTGAAATATAAGATGAATATTCAACAATTCCGGGAACAGGTATAATATATTACTGTAGTAAATACTCCGAGAAAGTTTAAATTATTCATAGCATTTCCTACACTGTGTGCGCCTTGATAGAAAAGGAATTGCATCTCCGACTGAAGAGTGAACAAAACCTCTATATAAAATGATAAAAAGAATAAACGTAAATCTCTTTTTTAAGGAAAAAGTATGTGTAAATTAGTTGGGCATTTAATTCATATTGATTTAAGAAAAAAGGGGAATAATTTTCAAATATCATTAAAATAAAGAACTGGAAACTACATTAAAAAAAGTTTCTTCTTTTAGGATGTTTAGTCCAGTAGAAAGACTTGCAATACCCTTTTTTAGGAAACTATTTTTAGTGTTATTATAGGGTTTCATGTTGTGGGAATTTAAATGAAGTATAATGTTTAATTTTTACCTTTAGGTGTGCAGCATCTTCTAGTGACATGGCCACCCTTGCAAAACCCTTAGTGATTCCTTGGCTTACTGGAATACCTGAAGAATTGTTATATATTTTGACTGCGTAATAATAGTGCTCATCTTTACAATCCTATTCAAATGGCCAAAATTCAGAAGATAATTTAATGATTCCAATTAAATCATATCACTGCAATTTGCTTCAGTTTAAAGCTGCTTTTTATACGCATAAAATTTAAGTTTCAGTTAATCCTATTTCTGAAATGTAATTAACATTTCACTAACACTTAAATTTTTGTAAATAATACTATTAATTTTAAACAACATTACCTATAAGTTACCATGAGTAAAATCACTACTTTTAATTTTACCTTTCAATGTTAGATCCGCTACATATTTGTAATTTTCTGAGGATTCTTCTCTAATATTTATCTGAAATGATAAGTAATCATATTATGTGGCAGAAAAATTAAAACGGATTGGAATGGATAGTTCGATGATTGCATAAGGTATTCCTGTGTGAATATCAAACTATCACTAAAGACCTGCATTGTGACCATCTGGCATAGCTAAAGCAATCTATTGAAGAAAACGACTTGCAGTAACTAGCAAAAACAACGATTGTTTTCATCACGATAACACATGACCTCTCACAGTACTGGAAACGTTGTAAAACCTGTGGCAATTTGAATGAGAAATTCCCTCATCCACACTATTCGGTGGAGTGGTAGCAAACGGGACAGTGGATGATTTCTCGCCAAAGTGGCAACCTTCAATTGATGCTGTTTTTAAGGCAAACCTATTTAGAAGTTTAGAACTGAAGACGTTATCTGATTGGAATTAAAACGTACTTTGAAGAGAATTTAAACGTGCTCTTATTGGTATAGATTTTTTTTTCTTGTTTAACGATAAGCGATAACGACGCTTAATCCACCACTTCTTTTTTTATCGTTTCAACGTGCATTTGTGTTATATTATATCTTGGCTCCGTCTTTTTTGATGCTTTTTTTTGCGATTCACGTCTTTGAAAGTACGTTGCATGTCACTTCTTTTTGTAACGTTTCAACGTGCATTTGTGTTATATCTTTGCTCTGTCTTTTTTGGTAAATTTTTTTTTTTTTTTGCGATTCACGTTTTGTAAGTATTGCGATAAACGTCTTTGGAAGTAAGTTGAACTTTTTTCCCCTTTTGTTCGTCGTTCACGTACCCGATATTAGCAATGGCAGTAGATGGTTTACCTGGTAGAATAAATGCTTTGTTTTTTGGTAAAATGTATATTGATAGTATTAACGATCCTGAGGGCTTGGTTGTGATTGAAAATTGTCAGATAGTTGGATTGATTGCTACGAGTGTGAAATGACCTGCATGTGGGAATGAGATGACTTTAACGTTAAGTCATCTACCCGCGTCCCATATGCTACCTCTCCACAACAAAAAATTACTATCAAATCATTAGAAATTACTATCAAATCATTAGAAATTATTATCAAATCATTAGAAATTACTATCAAATCATTAGAAATTACTATCAAATCCATTTATGCAAAAGTTCACAGTGTGGATTTTGCTACATGGATACCGCCATCTTGTTCTGGCGATTTGGCATTGACGCAGCCATCTTGGTTTGGCGACAAAAAAAAAACGTCTTGGCGCTACTGTCCCGTTTGCTACCACTCCACCAAAATTTGGATTATGTCTCAAGATATTCACGATTATTTCATTGGTTTAAATCATAAGCGATTCTTTTCCCACGATATTGAAAACTTAAAATTAAATGAAGACAATTAGTAAATAATTACGGAAATCTTAGATTAAAGCTGATATCTTTCATTTGCGTTATTTAATCCTCGAAGAACTTTGGATGAGATATCTCCAATTTTGCTAATGTGGGGATACTATAACGTCATCATTAGGATATTGCAGATTTTTTTTGTTGACGAGATCAAGATCTGGTCAGGTTATCTTTCTAAAGTTGAGATATCTCATGCATCAAGATCTAAGTTTTGCTAATGACGAGATACCTCGTCAAGACAACAACCAAGAGGTTTAAAATTCGCTCTAAAAACCCCCTTTCTTTAGTGATGCAATAAGGAATGAAATACTTACTGGTATCGGCATGCCTTTCATGATTTCTGGAAATATATAATCTTCAAGCGTTGGAAATATTTTTCTTCGATAGTTTGCCCTATTAAATGAAGAAAATGCAAGACGAAGGCTTTATTCATGATGCTGTAATACTACATTGAAGTGCCAGAGAAACCTACCTAGTCTAATGCCAGGTAGACTACTTCCGGAGAGCTAACTAACACTAACACACACTCCCGTACCTAGTGTCTTGAGACACTGTAGCAGTTGAAATAAGAGTGGTTGGATGAATAGCGCATGCCACCGAGGTGACATGTCTACCCAGAATTTTAGAGAATATTGCATAGATACGTCATTACATCTATACAGTAATTACATTAAATCGTTATACTAGATTACATTAAATCGTTATACTAGATTACATTATAAATACACAGTCCAGTCACATTAATGTGACCACCACCTACTTTCGACGTCAACGTGAAATAACCAATCACAAAAGGCAGGTGACAGCACATTGCAGTGGATTGTATATAAAGGATGTCCTAGGGCATCGGAAAGCATTTCAATCGTTGGCGTAATGCCGAAACATAGCGATTTATCCGACGTCCAAAAGGGCATGATTATTGGCTTTCAGGCCAAGGGTGGAAGCATTTCGGAAGCGGCTAATTTTGTGAACTGTTCGAGTGCCGTCGTGGTAAAAGTATACAGTGCATGGCAAAATGGCACTATCCAAAATCAGCGGAGTGGCACGTGTGGTGCACCACGGGCTATAGCAACTGACCGGCCAGATGAACCAAGGGGCTACCAAGAGAGTATCCTCAACAATGGTTCAGCGAATGTTACTGGAAATGGGCCTCCGCAGCAGACGCCTGGTTAATGCACCTATGCTGACTGCTGTTCATCGGCGACGAAGGCTGGAATTTGCACTCCAGTACCGCAACTGGACGTCCACAGAGTGGCGACAGGTGGCTTTTTCCGATGAATCAAGTTTTATGCTCCATCGGACAGATGGACGTTGACGTATACGGCGTGAAACGTCTGAAAGCAAACACCCTGAAAAAATGGCCGGAAGGATCCAGGCTGGTACGTATCTGTCCTTGCGGACCATGTCCACCCCTACATGCGAATTATTTTTCCTCAGAATGATGGCATCTACCAGCAGGTCAATGCGAGGTGTCGTACAGCTCGCAGTGTATGTGCGTGGTTCGAAGAGTACCATGATGAGTTTACCGTACTCCCCTGGCCAGCAAACTCACCGGATTTAAACCCAATCGAGAATCTGTGGGACCACCTCGATCGGGTTGTTCGCGCCATGTGGATCCTCAACTGCGTAATCTAGCGAGGATGGCCACGGCACTGGAGTCGGCATGGCTGAACATCCCAGTGAACACCTTTAGAAACCTAATTGACTCTCTTCCTGCACGTCTCGCAGCTGTCCGCTCTGCCAAAGGTGGTTATTCTGGCTTTTGACAGGTGGTCACATTAATGTGACTGGACTGTGTATAATATATACAACTTCCAAAAAAAGGGAAACGTTTTTCTTAGTCTCTTAGGATAATCAAGTCCTGGTCATTCTCAATGCATCACACCATGTTAATAATTTTAACCCTCGAGCCCTTTTTACATGCAATGTTCCTGAGCCATGCAATTTAAAAATGGTCGGTAGGCATCCTCATATGCCATGGAGGCTGTAGAATTGCATAAATAGAACTACGAGCTTGTGGAAGTATTCTGTAGGTATTTAACACCATATTTTCTGCAGAGCCCGTGCACTAGCAGACGCAACCATAGGTGTATGGCGGCGTTATTGACGGCGGTTCGGTATCAATCCCCTAAAGAAAAGATCCGAGGACAACACCATGTAACTTTGAACTACGGTCAGATGACGAGGCAACACCTGAGCTAGCACCCCATTCTCCAAACTTGCACCCCAACCCAACGTGAGGGCTTTCAACCACGACAGATTTAAGGTGCTCCAGAAGCCTCAACACTTGCAAACATCCATGCACTGACACGGATTTGAACCAGGATCCTTCCGATCTAGAGGCTAACACCTTAACCACCAGACCAATTGGTCGATCGATAGCTTCATAAAGACAATAATTTAGTAATATCAATACTTAAGGGACGATCCGACACAAAAAATAATACATTACCCCTTATCTAGTGTCCAAATTGGGAACAATAATTCTATAAGTGTTAGTCGTGTAATATGTGTTACTCGTCTAATACTTGTTACTCGTCTAAGACGGGATGATTAAAATTACATTAAAATTCTTAAAAAATAGCGCGCAATGGCTAATAAAGAGATGAACAGCAAATATTGAATTGAATGACAAATGTTGAGTCATAAAGAAAGAGAATGAATGAATGAAATGCTCTTAAACATTTGAAGGCGTAAAATTTATGGTTTTGACCAAACGGTTCGTTTTTACCTTGAAATAATACTAGGAGATCGTGTCTTCAACAGTTCTTCGATTTCATTCACAGTCATAAAGTAGATCAAATCAGCATCTGGAATTCTACCTTCGGATACCATCAGTTTAGCAAGATGTCGATATCCATGTCTCATGTAATCAAATGCTCTGATGGTGAGTGACTGCAAGAAAAATAAGTCCATTTACTCAATTTGGTACATACTTTATCAGAAACAAATATACTATCAGAGTTTAAATTAATTAAACTAAATACCATTGACTCAATTTAGTATTTTCTAGACGTCATTAATTTAATGATGCATAACATTTAAATTATTAGTTAGTTTTTATTGAAATTTTTATCTAAAATAAAACCAATATTCTACAGCTAAATTGTTGTTTTATTAATACGATTGTACGTGTAGTAAGTAACAATGAGATGAAAAATACTTATGCTATATATGTTACCTCTGAAGTGCATTAATCAGTTATTCTTCAGATTATCTAGGTAATGTGCAAATTAACTATGGTGATTCGTTTAAGTGCCGAAAATTGTTTCATTTCTCAAATTACCTAGGTAATCTGGAAATTACATAACTCTGCACATTACCTACTAAGCACTCGTTAAAGTGAAAATAATATCTTTGCTGGAACACATCTGGAAAAATTACCCAGATAATCTGCACATTACCTACTAGGCACTTGTTAAAGTGAAAATAAGATCTTTGCTGGAACAACAGCAACGTTTCTGTAAGCTTTAACTAACATATTGTTATTTATTTATTTTTTAATATCTAAAAAATTAAGTTAATACAATCAACGAATTAGTTGATAGAATCAATCATCAATCAATTAAAAATCTATAATAGAAATAATCAATCATCAATCAATTCAAAATCTATAATAGAAATAATCAAACGGTTTAAAATATTATTACAATTAAGGAAACAAACTCAAAGTGGAGGGAGAGAGGGAAGGTAGTGTAGGGAAAGGAAATGACATAAACAAATTTTTGAACTTTAACGATACGGAAGCCATTAATGTGCACATTACCTTGGTTAAATGCGGAATACTTTGATTCCGCACGTTAACGGATCAAATCAGTTAATCTGCAGATTAGCTATATACTGTGCACATTAACGGTTTTCGAGCTTTAGCGGTAACATATACACGAAACAGCTTCAATCGATAAAATTCCATAAACCTCTAGTACTAATCGAGCAATGAGAAATCAATTTTTTAGTAAGCAACCAATTAATGGATGCCGACTTATCTAAAAAAATTAATTTGGGAATAATTGTTTGGTGGGGTTTGTGGCATAAGGACAATGTTTGCCAAACACAACAGAATGCGCGATTTACAGACGTAGAACTAGAAACATTAAAAGTAATATTAACGAAAATTCGCGAAAATTAAAATTGTTTACTCTTCTAGTACACTTTATGGTGGCTTCACACCAACGGCGACAGCGACAAAAACATATGTCTCTTCGCTTTGCGCATTCGTATTACAGACAAATTTTGTTTCTCTCGGTATATCTCTGTCGCTGTCACTGCGCTTTCAAGTCTTGGAGGAAGTTCAACTTTTGTCTATGTCGCCATGCTGACAGCCAATCAGAATAAAACTTAATCCGGTTTCGGTTGATGTTTTTCACCCAGCAAGCTAAAAATTAATAATATCGAAATCCCACGTGCTCAGGAAGCTAAATACCTAGGTATTATCCTAGACAGAAGACTCACATGGAATCAGAACACAAAAAACGATATCCATAAATTCCGAAAAGTAAAACGTAAACTTTTCCACCTAATTACTCGGAATTCGCCAATGACTATTGAAAACAAAATACTCGTGTACCTAAGCTATCTCGGACCAGTAATCACATACGCAAGCCAAATTTTGGGATCTACTAATAACAAAAATATAAATTCACTTGAAATCCTTCAAACTTCTACACTCCGAACCATCGCCAAAGCAAGATGGTTTCAACGAAAAACAGAATTATAAGACACGTTCTTAGAAATACCTCCCTTAAAACCCACATCGCTAAACTTTCGAAAAAATAAACCATGATATTTAATGCAGATAGTTGATTAAAATATAACCCCTCTTTGAAGAGACATTATAAAGTCGCTATAAGCACTATTTTTTCCTTTCGAAAACCAACTACTTTTTAAATATTCAAATAAGCAATAAGCTGGAGCATTCAACACAGCAACGTCCCAAATATGGGTCATTATTTTTAAGCACCTACGGTCGCGGTCAGTACTTGGGAAGGTGACCACGCAAGCTCCCGCGACCGGCAATCTGTTTACTGATGCAATACTACTCTTTAAACCTTTATTACCACTTCATAGCTACTTATTTAATTCCAAACAACTTATTTTGTTTTATTTCTACTATTTTTTAAATTCTGGGCATTCCATTTTAGGATTAAGTCACTCCACCAAAATTGTTCTACAGGAGATAAAGGCCGCTAAGCACGTCCAACAAGAATAAAAGGAGTTTTATTAAAGGCGGAGGAGTCAGCCATCTTGCAGAATCGGAAATAAATGTTTTGCTTTCGAAAAAGAAGGCTATGCACATGCGCAAAGAAATTGCTGTCGCTGCTGGTGTGAAGGCTCTTCAACAGCAACAGGCGACAAAATGTCGCCGTTGGTGTGGAGCCACCATTACTTTCCAAGCTAAGCTTCCAAAAGGCATGTTTAAAAACCGGTCGTGACAAAACTTAGCTGACGATCAAACTTTATTTCAACGGTCTAGGAGATTGAAAAAAGACTACATAACTAAAGTTAAAATTTTGTTTCTTATCGTCGGCTGAAAAATCATTCCTCCGCGCAAAATGAAAAACTGAAACGGAAAAAAAAAATTTAGAATCTGATCTTTTATGCCGTTGCCATTCCAAAGAGAACAATAATAATTAGATTTCATTAAATTCATTTTAAAATGTTCTAGATTGAATTTTCAATTTCGCCGCGACCCTAAAGTTGCAAAAAATTCGGATTACCTGTGTGCCAATTTCCATTACTGTACGTGCCATAGATTCGTAAGGACTTTGCGTGCATGAAACAAACAAGCAAATAAACAAACACTTCTTTTATAATATTAGAGATACTTACTTTGCCAGTTTCTCTTGCACTGACACCTTTCCGACAGTGTGGAAGAACAAATTTCAGCAATAACCTGAAAAGTATATTTTATCGATCGAGTTCAAGATTTAAAAATATTCTTCGAAATTAAAATTTAAAAGCAAATTTCTTTCCTTACCTGGACCAAAAACCCAAAGGCACATTAAGCTCAGAAATGATTTTATTATCATCACTCTTTTTCTTTACGATCTCTTTGCAAGTTCCAACCATATTCTATAACAGAACCAAATCACATGTTTTACGGATAAACGATGAAAAATCAAATACTAATGCAAACACAATGACGAGAAATGCCCTACTTGACCGAACCTACATCTGGTCCCGATTTAGAAAGACGTAAAGGGCAGATAAAAAAGTAGAAGATGAGATCAAACATCCTTAGCCCTCGTGGTAATTGTCTCGGCGAGGTATCTCATCATTAGAAAAACTGACCCGATTCATATAGATGAGATAACTTGTTGTGAGCAAAACTGACCACTCTTATTGAAGAGATAACTCGTCATGAGCAAACCTGACCAGATTCTTACAGACAAGGTAACTCGTCATGAGCAATACTGATCAGATTTTTATAGACAAGACAACTCGTCATGAGCAAAACGGACTGGATTGTTATAAACGAGGTTACTTGCCGTGAGCAAGACTGACCATCTCTTACAGACGAGTAAACTCAACATGAGCAAATCTGACAAGATTCTTACAGACAAGGTAACTCGTCATGAGCAAAACTGATCAGATTCTTATAGACGAGATAACTCGTCATGAGCAAAACTGATTAGATTCTAATAAACGAGATAGCTGGTCATGAGAAAAACTGAACAGATTCTAACGGACGAGATAACTCTTCATGAGCAAAACGGACCGGATTCTTATTGACGAGATAACACAAAACTGACCAGATTCTTATAGACGAGATAACTTGTTGTGAACAAAACTGACCACTCTTATAGAAGAGATAACTCGTCATGAGCAAACCTGACCAGATTCTTACAGACGATATAACTCGTCATGAGCAAAACTGATCAGATTCTTACAGACGAGATAACTTGTCATCAGTAAAACTGATTAGATTCTAATAAACGAGATAAGTCGTCATGAGCAAAACTGAACCGATTCTAATAGACGAGATAACTCGTCATGTTCAAAACTGACCAGATTCTTACAGACGAAATAACTCTCATGAGCAAAACTGACCAGATTCTAACAGACGAGACAACTCTTCATGAGCAAAACTGACCGGATTCTTGTAAACGAAATAACTGGTCATGAGCAAAACTGACCAGATTCTTATAGACGAGATAACTTGTCGAGAACAACACTGACCAGACTCTTATAGACGAGATAACTCGTCATGAGAAAACCGGACCAGATTCTTACAGACGAGATAACTCGCCATAAGCAAAACTGATCAGATTCTTATAGACTAGATAACTCGTCATGAGCAAAACTGACCAGATTCTTGTAAACGAAATAACTGGTCATGAGCAAAACTGTCCAGATTCGTATAGACTAGACAACTCGTCATGAGCAAAACTGACCGAATTCTTGTAAACGAAATAACTGGTCATGAGCAAAACTGACCAGACTCTTATAGACGAGATAACTCGTCATGAGAAAACCTGACTAGATTCTTACAGACGAAATAACTCGTCATAAGTAAAACTGATCAGATTCTTATAAACGAGGTTACTCGTCATTTGAAAAACTGACCAGATTCTTGTAAACGAAATAACTCGTAATGAGCAAAACTGACCAGATTCTTATAGACTATATAACTCGTCATGAGCAAAACTGACCAGATTCTTATAGACGAGATAACTCGTCGTGATCAACACTGACCAGTTTCTTATAAACGAGATGCCTCGTCATTGGAAGAAAACACTGTCATGATCATTATAAGAAAACTGACCAGTTCTTGATCTCGTTATCGAAAAATCGGTAGTATCATGACGACGAGATAGTTATCAAATAATCTCGTCGTTAGCAAATTGGGCCTGAACTTGATAGACGTGATGTCTCGTCAAAATCACTTGGTGATTTAAGTCGACATCGATCTTGGACAGCACCAAGCGAATTCACTGCTCACACCGAAAGGGGACTGCGGCGATCCATTAGCACTGCGTCAGACCTTGCGAAAGAAAGCCACACCTGCTTGGCGATGCCTCAGTTTAGTTTACCCCACCGCTGTAAATATTGTACTATTTGTGCTTGCAGGGAAACACTGTTTTGGGTCTTGAGAAATTTGATTTTCCTGTGAGGTAGCGTTGACGAAATTTTTTGTACAGTACAAAAAACTATTACTGCATGTCCAATCTGTTTTCTGAGATTTAAAAGACAGTTTAGTTACTAAGCTGTACAAGTGTGACAAAGAAAGTAAGAAGAAACTTTCTTTTTCTCAAGTTAAACCTTGAATACTCAAAAAACGTATTTGTATTTTTATGATTTTATTTGTTTTAGAGCTCAAGTTTCGAATTTAAAATATTAAAGAAACAATAATTTTGGATGAAACAATCGTCACAAACTTCAAAGAAAAGTGTAATCTACAGTCTTATAAGTCCCTTGCTACATGTGAATAAATTTACAAAGATTTAAAATAGATATATGTGAAACTAAAATTAGACCTAGCAGGACTGAGCAAATAATAAATAAACTTTTAAATATTCACATGAGAAACAGTAATGAAATGAATAGAAAAATTTCTGGGAAATCGCGTTTTGGAACTTTTTATGGTTTTTTACTCAAATTAAACTGTAAACAACCTGGAAATGACTCTAGAATACTGTAAGTTTTACCTGTAAAATTTTAACCAATGGTTTTGGATCCATGGCCCAGGTAATTGTTCGAACATCAAACTAAAATAAAGTACAAAATATTTTATCATATAAACATATACAATTAAATGCTCTCCCTTGAAACAAAATTACAAATGACTGACTGTAGAAGTTGGGGCTTTCACAATTTTAGATGATTTACCTCTTTAAGGCATCTGTGTCCGTGTCTTTTCAAAAAATGTCGAAATTTAAGACCAGCAGAACATGACGATGTTTGTAACCACTCCTCTGCTTCCTGAGAAATGAATATTTAGTTATAAGAGAATGTGGAATGTGTTGAAATTTAATCCAATAAAGTTTAAAAAATATGGATTAGTTTCAATTTAATTTTAGATTACCCACTATCATTCCAATTCCTCCTGTAATCATCCGATTATTATACTGCTAACGTATCACTCACTGTCGTGGGAAAAACTTGATATATCCTTCATTTGAAGTTCTCATGTCTTATCCTATAGTGTCAGTCTTATCTCATGTCTTATCTTATATGTCTCAAAGTATTTTCCTATGGCCTCATCATGGCGAGAGGGTAAAACGGGTAGCATAGGCTAAGTACTTAGGCAGTATATACACCTGGCAGACACTCCGCCCCCTGGTGGCTAATTCGGAATACTACAGAGATGGCTTCCAGATCTCATGATCTATTGATCATGAGACCTGAATGATCAATAGCTCCCAGATCTCATGATCCCTCAACCCATGTAAAAATGGGTTAAGAAAGAAGTTTAATGTGAAAACGTTCCTACAGCAGTTCCAACTGGATATTGGAAAATAATCTATCCTGGTAGTCAACTGGATAGTGTAAAAATGGGATAAGAAAGCCGTTTAATGTGAAAAAATGTTAACTGTAGTTTCAACTGGCTATTGGAAAATAATCTATGCTGGTATTCAACTGGATATTGAAAAATGGAATAAGAAAGAAGTCTTATGTGAAAACATTTTACAGTAGTTTCAACTGGATATTGCAATATAATCTATATAGAAGTGTTAGAAACATAATTTCTGTCATGTCTGTGTTTCTCATCATTTTGTCATCATACCTATGACAATGACAATAGTCCGTTGTGGTGCTCTCAAGCGACGTAAATTCACGTACCTACTTAATCTATTTTTCTCATCAAATGAGACTAATAACTACATCTTTAGGAATTTTGAAATATGAAAACGTTGAGAACCCTTGTTACTACCTATGAGCATTATCACACAACTGGGATGAAGTTTAATAATGTGATTTTGTATAACTCATTTTTGATTATTTTTTAATGGCTTACCACTTGCAGTGTTGTGCCACATTATTTCAAAACTGTATAAAGAAAATAGTATTGATCATAAAGGTTTACAAATTTTATGTTAAAATTTAAAGGTTTAGGCCTATAAGCTTGGTGTTGCTACTAAAAGTTGTTTTTGTTTAAGGCACCTTTTTCTCAATTTTGTACCTCATTATTACGGAAATGCATAAAGATATCCATATTTTCCAAAAGGTTTACATATATTGTGTTAAAAAATAAACGCATGGGTCTATAAGTTTTGGCATTACTATTGAAACATATTTTTTCGTACGCCACCGCTCTCAATGTTCTACCTCTTTTTTGCTGAAATGAATAAAACATCTATATTTAAAACATGGGTCTGCAAATTTTATGTTAAAGTTTAAACTTAGCGGTCTATAAGCTTTGGAATTACTACAAAAAAGAAACATTTTTATTTAAATGTCATTATTTATACAACTCACTAAGTGCAGATGCATTAATGAACAAGTTACTCTTATAAGAAAAGCACAAGAATTTCAGATAGCAAATTAGCTCAATTCTTCACCTTATTTTTGTATATTTTTATTCCATAAAGTTTCAAACTTTTACCTCAACGGTCATGGCTTTAAATGTTTCACTGATGATATCTTTCTGAATTTGAACGCCCAATTCCTACAAATAAATGAATGCATAAGCATCTCCAATAAATTAGAATGGCAATAAACAAATGCAGTCAAACTATTTATATTCATCGCAAACCTGCATCGCTTGTGGAACTTCTGCGCTTTCCACATTTGATGATGTAGCTAAGAGTCTTGCAAAATCACCATAGACATCGGTATCAAACTCTAAAATAAGTAAAGAATGGCTTGAAAAGTTTGAATAAAAATATTGAAATAATATCAGCTGTTCTTCGATAGTTCTTACTTACAGATATTCTTTGTCTCTAAATGATAGAAATGCACTGACAGCTTTCAAGACAATCAATGAGTAGACAACTATTTAACCCTCCCCATGATTTCGTCGAGCTATCTTGTCCTTCAAGAAATAACCAACTGTGTAAATGACGAGGTATATCGTCATCTGGATATTACCACAGTTTGGTGACGACTTGATCAAGATCTGGTTCGTTTTTTCTTTTAACAAGATATCTCGTCCATCAAGATCTGGTAAGTTTTTTCTAACGACAATTTGTATCGTCCATAAAGATCTGGTTCTTTTTTTTCTAACGACGAGATATCTCGTCCATCAAGATCTGATTAGTTTCTCCTAACAACGAGACATATCTCGTCCATTAATACGTGATTTGTTTATTCTAACGACGATATATCTCGTCCATCAAAATCTGGTTCGTTTGATCTAACGACGAGCTATCTCGTCCATTAAGATCTGATTAGTTTTTTTCTAATGACGCGATACCTCATCGAGTCAATTACTAGGAAGGTCAATAATAGTTAACGTTGCCAGACACCTCTTTTAAAGAGAATATGTCCTCTTTTTCATTTTTTTTCACTCTCTTTTTTAAGTCAAATATTTTTTATGTCCTCTTTTTTCGGTTGTTCACTTTTTGTTCTCTTTGTTCATTATTTCGGGTTGTGTTTTACATTTCAAACTTAACGCGGTAATGTATTCACATTGCTTACTATATCGTTATGTAAACCACAGCTATTCAAATACGTACAAGATCTAGTATATTGCAAAAAATTCGTAGGTATTTTTAAAAATACATCAACGTATAATAAGAAGTTCAATCTCTAGTGTACATTGAGCTCCATGTTAAAACGTCTCATTAGGAGATTAAATAGATAACCAATGAGAATTTAGATTCGTGTTAGAATAATATGAATAAGAAATATCGTTCTTATTATATCAGAATGAATAGTAAGAAGGACGATTCTCAGCCTTTTTTGTTCGGAAGGAAATGGCTTTGCAAACCTAGCCACCTTTTAGCATTAAATTGAAGTCGCTAACTCAACTATGATTGCTGCACAGAATTCAGTGAGTTATAATTACATGTTGGTGTATTATTTACTTGTTGGTTGTCAATATTTGTATTAGTTCTGCCCATTGTTAAATTATAATTTTTCGTGTTTGTTCATGTGATAAAGGTAAAAGAAAATAATATTGGTTCCAGTTAATTTATTAATTGAAATTCTAAACAGATGGTACATTTAGATTTAGAACTGTAAAGTTCTTATCCATATATTTTGAGACATAATCTTGTCAGTAATTTTTCCCGAAAGCTTTTCAAATGATCGAACACTATTTCCGAAGTAATTAAAAAACTTCTCTGAATTTTCACTTTTCCTGTCCTCTTTTTATCCTCATTTTATCAAAATAATTTTACGAAATGTTCTCTTTTCTGATATTTATCTTCTGGCAACCCTAAGTACAAATGTGTGTTTCTCAAATGACGTAATTGCAAGCCCCTACTTTAGATACTTCTAAGAAACTGCACTTTTTGGAATATATCTCATAAATATATCACAAACTTACTATGATATACTTTTCTGTCAAGCTAAATGAAGGTGGCAGCTGCGGAAAGTACTGCTTGTATGTATTCTGAATGCAATTTTATTTAGTTTGTTTTTAGAATACGATTTCAGCACGTTGACAATAAAAATTCAAAATGACGAATTTCGTATTGATATATGATAGTTGATTGATCAGACAATTAGATTAAACACCAATTGTCATCAAAACGATGATAAATTTATTTTAAAATCCCACCCCCGATATGTATCACACGATAGCATTTGAATAACATAAACCAGAATCTCCATTTTCCTTCTGGTTTGTTAGTTTGCACTGAAAATTCCACTCAAACTAAGTGTGCTTTAATACTGTCTTTCAATAAGATAGGGATATTTTGGAAATGTCTACTTACTCCCATTTGCATAGCAGAGTATTCTAAATAAGTACATATTCCAGTTGGAAGAGTTTTCTGAGCTATTCATATGAATTTCTGGACCCTGAAAATAAATAAACATAGATTCGTTATCTGATCTAAATTTACAATTAAGAGCCTAAGAATGAGCTATCATTTACCGAGTCTGCATAAAAAAATATAGTACTTTTGAGGAAGCGTATTTTACTTAGAATTCAACACAATGTATTGCTCCAATCAAACACAATTATTAGTCCACAAATGACTATTAGAAAATAACTAGAAGTGTAAAGTCAGATATATTTTCCTTCAAACTAAACAAAAAATTAAAACCCACCAAAGATTTTTTTTAAATGATTTAAACATGATACTTTAATAGCAATATTTAGAGGCAGGCTGTTAAAAAAATTAGTGTTCTTACAAATTAACAATTAGAAACTGTTATAGAAATTATTAAAATTTATCAATAAATGCTAAGAGGAGTAGAAATAGTCAATCAAATAATTAAATTTTTTACAATCAATAAAAATAAATATTTCTATCTTTACTACTGTAACGTGTTCGGTACAAATTCATTTTATTGAAAATAAGGTAACTTACTTCATCAAAATCAGAACACGAATTCATCAAGTTTTTAAAAGCTTCTTTTGCAGTTTTTGTGATCAAAAATTTCATTCTGTAATTGTCGAACTTTTCTTTGACTTTTTCCACACCGCATGCGTGGAGAAATAAATCCTGTAACGAAATTTTAACGTTTAAAAAACTTTCAATTCAGTGCGAGATTATGTTATATGATTTTTCTTAAGCATGTCTCTATACAGGCGGAGTTAATATTTATAGCTCTGGCTACTATCCAGGTGATATACAAAAATCGGCATTGGTTGCATGTTTGTACTGATGATTCTGCCACAGTATCATCCGATGGGGTTGGAGCTGGTGCTTACTCCAAATTTTTCAAACTTAGAGAACCTCTCAGTACCTGGTCGGATAATTTCGACGGCGAAGTATTTGTAATATACAGGTTGTTATCAAAATAATGGAAACACACTGGATTTATAAGGAATCCTTTACTAATATGACATAGGACTGCCTTTGGCATGTAATACAGCTTGGATTCACTGGATAATCCAGATGCTGATTGAGCTCTGCGGTCACTTTGACTGCAGTTGTTTTCTTTTTAGACATTACAGTCCACTTCAATACCAGTCGGTCTCTTTCACTCAGCTTCTCCTTCCGTCCACTATTTTGCTTTGCCGAGCTTGTCTTGCCGCGCTGTGTGTACACTGTAATGGCTTTAGACACCGTACCTCTAGAAACACGTAAAAGCTGGTATGTTTCGGTCACAGTTGCTCCAGCTTGTCGGGCTCCTACAATTTGGCCTTTTTGAAAGTCTGTGAGGTCTGACATTTTACGCTATCGACAAAATTGCAGAAAGCTTACAAGAAAAGTGAAGTATTTTCTTCTTCTTTTCATTGCATTATTCATTCAATTGTTTTAAAGTTTAGCGAAAAATTTGCAACTTGAACTTACCATTAATACGGAAATTTTAGGTTTGCCATGAATAGTTTTTGCTGCCAGCTTATAGAAGCTCACAGCAATATTTGCTGCCAGCTTATAGAAGCTCACAGCAATATTTGCTGCCAGCTTCAAAATCTTGTTTCGAGCCCGGCCCCCACCAACATCCATCGGTATCCAAATGGTTCCTTCCGGCCAACATTCCTCAGTGTCAGGCTGGAGACCCTCACACTATACATGAAGGATTCTAAGCCGACCCAATGAACAAAAGTAAGTAAAATGCATATTTACCAAATAATTCTTAAATTGTGTTATAAGAGACTCCGGTGGAGGTTCAACAGCTTTCTCACGTGCGTATTCGATCAGATCTGGATCATCCAATATTCTACCAAATACGCTTATCTGTATTCCTTTCGTCATAGGCGAGTCAGTTCCATACCTGTTAAGAATCTGAAATCATTCAAATATGAATCAGAACAGGAAAGACAAACTGGACGAAAAGAGCATTGAGCATTGAAAAACAATTATGGAACTCAGCGTACTTCGACAGGTGTCATCATCATATGGTTGTAGAACTGAAGAAGGCCACTTGGAAAGTATTTGCTCTGCATGAAATTATCCGCTTGGCCTTTTGCATGAGCCTGTCTCTAGATTTAAAAAAATATATATTCGTTTCATCGATTGTAGAAGATATTATTATTTCATTTCAAAACCGAGATAAAATGGCATACTTTCATAGCTATACTCATCACTTTCACAATTAAGTCCATTCCCAGGGGGGTTGTTGCACCAGGCATAACTTCCCTATTAACACAAAAATTGATTATTACATGAAAATGAAAGCAAGGTTTGACTTTATCCAAATCCTACGGGTGTTAATGTTAAAAAAAGTTAATCAACAGTCAATCTAATTTTAATCGTCTATCAACTGAATTAGAATGCTAAAACTATCAAGCCATGTTGCACTGAATCAAAGTATTCATTACTTAAATGAGAATAATTGCACCAACCTGATTGCATCTCCAAAACCGTACATTGTTTATGTGTGTCACAACTATCAAAGGTACTGGTTTTTGTGCTTATTATCAACTAGCTGAAAAATCCGGAGTTGCTCGGGTTTTAAATATAACCACGACATTTCCCGGTATGAACTCGTACACAAACCCTGTAGAACGTGTTTCCTTATCCATGTTCATTTATTGCAGAAAAATAAACTTTAGATTTTAAAATTGGGACTTCGAGGGGCACTTTTAGGACTATCTGTGTGCCAATTTTCATGGCTACATATTGGTCTGAAAATAGGAGAGAAATAGCATATGTTTTCCAGGGTTCTATAGTATAAGTGTACGAAATTTGTTGTGGATTAGTCAAAGGGTGTATATTTGCATAGAGAATATATACGCACACATACATACACCCGCCCACACACATTCTTTTTTTATAGATATAGATGAGGACAATCCTTAAAATCAAGAAAATCTGTAAACAAACTCCGAAATTATCCCTTGTGACCCTTAAAAAAAAATTTTTTATAAAATTAGTGTACTTAACATATTTTCTCAACATCGCAGTAATTGAAAAATGTGTCACAGAATTGAAATAATATAAAATTATCATTTTAGCTAATTTTAATTACATCTGAATTATTCTGAGAAAACCACTCTTATTTAAATTTATTATATTTTATAGCTTGTCATAAAACACATTGCTAATTACGTCTATTTTGTAGGCATTTTTAATAACTACTAAAACAAAATAAACTACAGAGAAACTTAATGAATCTCACCCAATGTTAGCAACGCTGAAGAATTCTCCTTCACATCTTAAAGGTGCGTCGAATTCATGGTTTATTTCGTAATCTGTCTCCCCTGCTACATTGGTTACTGGGCGGGACTGCAATGAAATAGTTAAAAAACGCATTCAATGATTTATTTTGAACAGAATTTTGAACATCCCTGTATATATAGCAACTGAATCACATTTCTTACTTGCAACATGTAAACTTTGTTATCACGGATACCCCATTCAATATCCCTCGATGATTTATAAAACTTTTCGATCTGAAAGTCAATATCAAATGTAACAATTAATTAATCGATTAAAAATGGGTTCACTGTTTGCTACGCAAGGATAAAATAGGCACTTATTTAATGAGAAATATTTCACTGCACACAAATTCCGGTGAAGAGTAAATTAATGTCAGAATAAATATCTGGTACCTCTATAGCTAACTTCCCAAGACGTATGGCGGTTTCTTCTGAAAGACAGCTATCATCTTTTGAATTCTCAGGTAAATCTTCTGTTATCGTGCCACCTGAATCTAGAATAATTGTTAAAAAACTACCATATTATTCGCGTTATTGCATAATTTCTAAACTTTAATAAATGACAAGATATTCTCAATCGTCATCTTACCACTGCGAATAAATAGCAAATTAAATTACAAACAAGGTCATTTTTAGCGCGTAGCAGTTTAAATACAATTATTTTACTTAATTTATAAAGAAGTTATTTTCCTTCGCCAAGGATTCTGCAGTAGTTAACAGTTATATCGAAAGAGCATAAATTAGTAGTTTGAAATAAGTAGTTCTACATACATTTCGTTCTTAACACGTTTTTTTAAGTAATACGAAAGAGATATCTTCAAAGTAGTAGGTAAAATGTAGATAGGTCAAGAAATTGTATTCCACAGATCAAATGTCAATTTAACCTGTCCATTGACTCGGACATCGCAGATGTACTTCGATAAGCTGACGCATCCAGAGTTGACTAATGAAAACAAATATACGTCTGCAGACTTCCATCGAACATGTGTCTCGTGGGCACAGTGAACAAACGACTTCATATTACTTTTCAACGAAAAGTAAACATATTTTAATTTGACTATTAAGCGAGATATTCAAAATCATTTGATGGTAGAAGGTTCAATACTTAGACCCTGTTCACATGAGGTGTTTTCAAACGCGCGTTTTCGAGGTCAGCTTTCCGTAAGCATTAAATTATGTTTTTTTTAATTCCTCTAGTTCAAGTTTCTATCTAAGCAATCGGTGAAGATGGAGTGAAAATTTCAAGGGATTTGAAATCTGTGGAAAATTGTACACCAGATCGATACCTTAAATGTGATTTTCTTTAAATAAATAATTAATTAGTTAATAAAAAAATAATTAAATAATCAAATGGTAAATAATTAAATAAAAAATCTGCTTTTGATATGGATCTGGCGTAGAATTTTACTCTGATTTGAAATTCGTTGAAATTTTCACTGTCTTCAACGATTGCAAAGGTAGAAACTTGAATTAGAGGAATAAAAAAACATAATTTAATTCTTACGGAAAGCTGACCTCGAAAAGCCTCATGTGAACAGGGCCTTAATGAAGCTTGTTTGGGCTGTGTAGTTTCCACTAAAAGCTGTCGTTTAATGATTTATGGCGAAATGGCCATATTTGGCCAAGCTCCCACAAACAAAAGGTAGACAGTTTCAAGCAAAAAAGGGTCATAAAAAGAAAATAGAGTGATTGGGAAAGAGAATAACATAATAAAAGCAGAAAATAATCTATTGGGTGTATCCTGTGAACGCAACAACTGTGTGCGTTCTCGGAATCACCTAAAGAGTGAAGACAGTAAACCTCGAGGGAAAAGAAAATATCACTAGAGTTCCTGGAGGAAGTGAAGCCCTTACACACTTAAAGACGGCGTTCCCCTTTGATCTCACCCAAGAGTAAAACATTAAATGTGAAATACAAAAATACTTAGACGCACATTATGTTAGAAGACAAGTTACTGCTATTTGTTCAGCGTATTGCATCTAAGGTAATCTATATTTGGTATTACTTGGCTTTGCTTTCAGTTCCTTGCGATTTCTTACACCAAACGTTAAAATTAACAACAGTTTTCGGTTTCGAATGTCATTTAGAAATGAGGGAAGAGTGGATTGTGTGACCAGACAATTTCGCCATAAACTTAATGGGGACTCGACTTAATGCTGAACTCATTTTAGTTTTCAGTTGTTAATCAATGAAACAAAATTACACAAGTTATGAAAACTCAGAGAGTGAGTCTGAACACTTTCTGAACCACAACCGTAAACAAATAAACAAGAAAAAGGTTAGCTTGAAATGTTTCGGTTGTTTGCCTTAATTTATGTAAGTGATGTCTCGATCTCCTTGCACGACTTCGAGACAGTAAAGTAATAGTCTAGTTACTCAAAATATATTGTTAAGTATCTGAATAATTTCTTGGTTAACATAAAATTCCGAGGTTTTCCGCCTAAGAAAGAAATGGTTGTGTGTAATTAAAAATTAGGTGCATACCTTGCATGATAATTCTCTGATGCTTTGTACCTATAGTAACGGAATCCAATTCTAACCTCCCGTTTTCCTTTCTGCGTAGAGAAATCGTATCCGGTTCCACGGATCCCGATACTACTGTCTGAAAAATATCCGAAATTCGGGAAGATTAACTAGAAAGAACTGGTAATGCGTGTATTAAGGAAAGGAATAAGCTTAAGAAAGTCGGCTTAGAGTTAGAACTCATTAACAGACATTTTAACGGAAACATTTTTCAGAAGCATTTTATGTATTTCCATATTTATCCTCCGTTTGTAAAATATAACAACGCTAACACAATGCTTATAATTTTTTTTACACAAACTTAATGTCAGTATTTAAACAGTTGTAATGTAACATTTGTTTTATGTTAGGTAATGTGTTTCTATTTTCTGCTCTGTCTACAATTCTAAAGAATGTAACGCATCTTGACAGAAACAACTAATTTTAAAATATGAGGTCGAAACGCTTCTTCTTTGAAATTTGGTTTCCTTCATCGAGAAACGTCTATAAAAGCCACGTAAATGTTTATGGTCGACTGTGTATGTGTATTGTACAATCAAAACTTCCTAGTCTGAAATCAAAAAGCTTTTGAGAAGGATATAAAATTAGACACCCAATTGGTAAGTAGGTATTTAATTACCATTGCACTGGAGCAACACACTGGACTATTGGCGACCAAATTAAACACCAGTTACGAGATATGAGGGTTAAAATATCTTATAGAGGGCTTTATACCAGATGTAAATTTAGGACCTACTGAATTATATTAAAATGTTCTATGCATAGGTTGAAAATTTAATATTTGCAAACTCTATTTGGGGGTAACTTTGCTTTAATTTACAGAGGCTATACGATTTTATAATTTATTCAGGAGTCCCCTACGGCACCATTCAATTCAATTAAAAATCTTACTGATCCCGTTGCGTTAAATACAAATGTCGATAAAATTATGCGTGCACAAATATACATATCAAATATACACAACCCTACAATAATGGAACGCACAGCAAAATGTGATGGTATAAGGGAAAGAATACGTGCTTTAATAGGGTGATGGTCCCCTACGTTCTGCAATTACACTAGTAACCCTTCTGGGCATACTTTCAACAAGGTTTTGAATTACAGATATGAATATTTGTGTCCATTCCTGCTGCAAGAATATCGCCAGTAGGATTGCAATACGGTACGATTGCAATCCGGTACGACCGGTTCCGGCCGGATTGACACCAATCCGGCTGGACCACACTTATTGGTACTTTATTAATAAATCTATCTAACCAGTATGTATTCTTCCAAAAGCGGCTGAGTGAAATTACGTAAAAATGATACTATTCCAAATTGACGAACAAAACATTTATTTTAGCATTAGAAAATCAACTTTATTTATACTTATCAAGAGGTAGGAAATTAATTAATTATAGTAACTACTAGCACTACTAGTAGTAAGTATTAAACGAATTGATGATGATAAGACTTACTAATTTCCACACCAATAAACATCAGTTTGTTTTATGCGTAGTACTTTTCTATTTATCTCAAATTAAGTAGTCTCTATCACTAATGTCGTAGAGCAAATGACATATACATTGTACCTAACCTTGCCTCATACTAACACAAAAATCTAATCTTTGGCAGTATTTGGTCAACATAGCAACACAAGGGTACTCTTATTTCTTCTTAATTGCTTAAATCGAAGTTATATAGTAATTAAAATCACTTTTGAGTTTGAAAGAACGATCTAAGGAAACAAATCGTATTAAATGTATCGTCCCTCAACCTACTTATCAATGAACTGCAAATATAACTAGCGGTCGAGAAGGCCCTCACAGCTTCGACACTAGTTGGTTTAACAGTCATTAAGTAGTCGTACATAGGAGACAAATATTTTCCTTTGTCTCCATTTCATATATACGAGTCATTTCTTTCTTCAGTATTTTCTCAAAATCTGTTTCTTTTCTAAAGTTTGTCTATTTGCTAGAATTCTCCAAAATGATGGCTTAAAAATATAAAATCAATTAATTCACAATCGATTGCTTCATAAACGATTTTGCGATTTTAAAGTTGGGTCTGAATAATCGATTATTTATATTTAAAAAAAATTCAGTTTTATCGGATCCGGACCGGATTTGATAGATGTTGCTGGATAGGGTAGGTAGCCAAATGATGCCGGATCCGGCGGATTACTGGATCGGATTGCAATCCCTATCTCCAGCTCAGTTATAGGTTTCGGGCGTGGTTCCCTGGTCCGTAAGCGTCGCTCTAACTCGTCCCACAAATGTTCTATGGGGTTTAGGTCGGGACTCTGAGCAGGCCAGAGAAGACATTTTACATCCATCTCTTGATACCACTACTTGACAGAGGCTGCAACATGACATGGAACGTTGTCGTCCTGGAAGTAACATTCGTCCATTCCATAAAATTGGCAGAGCGTAGGAAGAACCTGATTCTCCAAAATATTCATGTAGACGTTGACGTTCAATTTCCCAGGAACAATATGCAAAAGTCCCAGACCATACCACGAAAAACACTCCCAAACAAGTAGTCGGATTTTATGCAAATTCACTAGCGTCCGTTTTTATTAAAGTAGAGTAGTGTACCTTTGGAAAGTCGTAATCCTAAATATAAAAACATTATACCTTAAACAAACATTAGATAAGTTAAAAAGAAAACCATGCGTAATGTCTCACGTGGTTTGTAAACAAACTTAAATGTTATAATATCTGTTTCGTTCATTATCATTCACTGAACTGAAAATATAAAATCAAATACGTATAATTTTTTATTGAATGGGTAACAAATTTTCCTGCTAACTACCATAAGATAAAATAAATTAATTTTAACCAGACGGGTAGTGAAGAGGATGTATCTTCTACAAACGACAAGCAAAAAAAAATGTTGAAAATTAAAGAATTGTCTACGACTATCCATAGAGGAGAATGAGATTTACTAGGAAAAATTAGTGTTTACCACATTGGATGAAAAAAGTTTATTTAAACTCGAGCACACCAAGTCAATGTGGGACATTTGAGACCACGACGGACTTAATGTGCACCAACCCCTGACGGTCTTTGGATGGATCTAGTTTCGTATTCGCAAACCTCCGGTTGTTAATCCGTTGCTTAATTTGGATAATCAAACTATTCGTGGCTAATCTAATAATAGTGTAAGAATCGTTAAGAGCTTTCGTTTCGTTTTTAATTTCATGGTTCAGAACATAAAATCACCCCATACCTCTCCTAATCCGTAATTGGCTGTTATTGTTATGAAAGAAGGGTTGTTCGTAACTGGGTCGCATGTGAATAAGACACCGGAAACTTCACAGGCCACCATCTCTTGAATGACTACGGCCATGGGAGAGTTCAAAACTTGACCATTCCGTCTGTAAAGTAAACGACAGTCATATATTTTTGAAACATTTTAGGTACTATGATCTAAAGTTTTTATTAGGGGCTTATGTAATGAGTAATGTCGTTTTTAAAGGCATATACTTTTGGTGTGTTTCTTTGGGCTGCAATAGATTTGAGATCCTTCTTGTTTTGTTTTTTTGTGTCAACATGTGCTTTCAGCTGAGAGTTTTTGGTACAGCTACACTTTACGTTTATGAGTGATGGCAACGGCTTGGCGATTTTTTTTGGCGCACTTCTAGTAACGAGTTACGATAAATTAAGGCAACCCATCTTTCGTTGCTGTTGTTGTGGTTTTCATGGCAACCTCGGCAAACGGAAACTTTTACTTTTCATTTTGAATATTCTAGAAAGTTTTTCCAAAATCCGTTAAAGTCGTTTGATTTCATTGATTCGTTTGAAATTTTTTCTTTCTTCCCATTGGTTATTTTGTTTTTAAAATATCATTTGATTCCATTGGTCCTTTTAAATCGTTTTCTGTGATACCATTGGTCCTTTTATTTGTATTTTGACAGTTGTGGAATTTTTATTTTGTTATAATAGTTTTCATGACAGGATTAAGAGTTTTGTTTTTTTGACCATTTTCGTTTTCATTATTTTTTTACGAGAGAATTCTGACTTTATCAGGTATTATTTCTTGCTTTTTTTTCTTTTGTAAATCTTTTTCCTTTTTCAGCATACTCACTGTATTTAGTGTAATTGATAAATTTCAGGTTATTCTTACCATTCGTAGCTTAGTTTCTCTGCTGGTTCACAAATGTGTTTTGATATGTGCTTAAGCTTACTACTTTTTGTGAAAGTTTTTTAAAAATATACTTTTTAAAACGTTCTGAAATATGTTTAAAAAGTGTGTTGTAAAAAGAAAAAAAAATTGTGACATTAGAGTTAGGAAATAATTCTTTACTTGGCAACTTTAGAAGTGCGCCAAAAAAATCGCCAAAGCCGTTGCCATCACTCATAAACGTAGAGTGTAGCTGTACCGAGTTTTTAGAGAGTTTTAAATGTCCTTTATTATATTAATAGCGGTAAACATGTAGAAGCTCATATGCACGTATCATCGTATGCTCTATGAGTTTAATTTCTTTCATAACGCAACTACGACAACTGCGAATATCAATGCAGTTTATGCAAATTGTTTAGATGTTTGCAAGTACCAAGGCTCAGCACATTTCAAAGCCGCATTTTTGACAGATCCATGAAGTGGTTGAAGTTCCATGAAGTGGTTGTTCCGTTCGATTATATGAAGACGTTTTGAGGGCTATTGTCGAAGAAGATCATAGCAAAACAATTGAGGAAATTTCAGAAAGGATGAATACTTCTTGATCAGCAGTTCAACGTCACTTGAACAATTCCATTGGGGAGTTTCATCATGTCGATGTATGGGTACCTCAGTGATGAGAACAAACTGCAAAGGAACTCGATCAACTTGCTCATAAGTCGCCATTAAAAAGAACCGTTTTCTGACCGTATCATAACGGGTGATGTGAAATGTGTTCTCTATAACCCAATGGTGAAAAATAATGGCTTTCCACTGAAGATCATCCAGAAAATTTTCAAAGCCCGTGGAAGTTCTTCATGTTAGTTCTGTGTTTGGTGGAACATTCATTGTGTGGTTCACTTTGAGCTGCTTAATGTCCGAGAGAGAGAGAGAGAGAGAGAGAGAGAAACTCTTATTGTTAACCCAGAATTTTTTTCAAGCTGGGATAGAAAACTTGATAATCAGATTAGGTAGATCATAGTAAACTGTTATGACTTCAAAGTTGTTTAAATTCCGTTATTTTAAATAATATACTAAATTTACATCTTACGATAAAAACGACATTATTGGTGGGTATCTCTAATAGATTAATCAATCCAAATCACAAAACACGGAAGGTTCCTGTCAGACAAAAGTCGCTGTGAAATTATAGATTTACAGAGAAAGGCCACTTTCTCATTCACATGTAAATAAACATACTATTACACTGATCGACTTGCCATCTAACAACACTGGTTTGCGAAACATAAGAACCACTACTATTTGAAAAGATTACAACCACAAAAATAAACAAAACAACCTGTTGTGATTTGCACAACCAAGAATATTTAGTAAAAAACTGGTGTACATTCAAATTTTGGAATTGTGACATCAGAGAATTTGAATGGGCTCTGCTATAACAGGAACACATAAACAACCTCATTTTCTGTATTCAAATGCTGTGCAAAGCCTGCATCTGTGTTCAAGGTGGTCATATACCCTACAAAGAACCACCTCCTATCGTTTCAGTTGCCCTTCTGTAATGGCATCAAGTGCAGTGTCACCACTTCAGATCGAAGACCTTTTAATGTATCCTTTCTTATTATTTTAAGGTTGAGATAATGTGTTTGCTACCAGAACCAAACCACAACCTCATTCTCAGTTTTCAAACATGATGCAAAGTCCACGTCAGTGTTTGAAGTGATCATCCAGCCTTCTAAAATCCCAAATGTTCTCTTTATTTAAGTTTGCACTGTAAGCCTTTTTCTCGTGACACAAGTGCAGGGCAATTACTTCAAAGACGTTTTTACTGCTTACTTCTATTTTCTTTATCGTTTTGTTTGTACTCATTGGTTCGGTAACTCCGACGTACCTTATTATTCCACCTTCCCACTTCCAGGTCACTCTCACTGTAAAGTAGTAAGTGAAAACCTTACTGTTTCTTAAGTTTTACAAGCTAGGATTTACGAAAGTTAACTTTATAAAATGAGCACTATAGATAAAGATTATCAGTAGTGTGGAATAAAGTGAAATAATTACGCTCTCTCGTTGCAAGTAGCTGTGGAACTTGGAAAATATTTTGGAACAGCATTACTCTACTAGTTTAAAAGAAAGGTAAAAGTGGACTCAATACCGCTTCAAGATTTGACATTAATTTTGACATCAATATTTTATAGTTTTTCATTGGTTGTTTTGGTTGGTTTCTCTGGCACTAGGGTCATAACTGGCTAAGCTGCGCCAAGCATTGTTTTTAGTGTAAAGTAAGTGATCACACACTAGAAAATATTTCTAATTCGGAAGAGATAAATGCAACAATATATTAAATACTATACACAAAAGAGACGTATTCATGTAAAACCTTGGAGCTGTGTCTTCAACACAGCCTAGAGGCCATCATAGGTCAGTGTGTATGTCCACTTCGCTAGCAATCTTCAAGTTATAGGCGGAGCAGGTTCGATTCCTGTCTAGTGCATTCCTCCCTGGGTAGAAATCTCTCTTTTGTGCCAGTAAAAGCTTGTGTGTGTATGTGTGTACGTGTGCGTGGGCTCTTGTGTAATACTTGACACTGTATGTCTTGTGTCTGACGGCAGCATGGCCAATTATAGCCAGCACAAACTTCGATCTATTTTTTACATGTCTGCTAACTTAGACACCATCAGTATCCCTCTTAGATGGAGCAAAATTTTTATTGAAAGGTCTTAAATGAATAGCCTACATCTAGATAAGACCATAGAGATTAAAATAAAGCATCTGGAATTAAAAGCTAACTTTGCATTGAAACGTAGGACAATGGGTGCGATAATTACCCATTGTCCAACATTTTACTACATTGTACTTTATTGTCTAGTCTCGTGATGCATTTTTAAATCTGACGATTAAAAGCCTTTTGAAGTTATCTAGGCAGGCAAAGATAATAATCAAAATTTTACCTTTTATATTCAATTGCTATGTATCCGAATTGAGATGCCCAACACTTTTTCACTGCTAAGAATATCTGCATCATAAAAACAGACAAGTAATTAGTCTACTGAACATCACACACACAAATTAATAAGTTAGGTTTTTAATGGTTTGAACATGTTTCTTTTCATTTTAATGCCTACATTAACATTACTTCTAATAAATACCGCAAAATATTACAAAAAAATATTACATACACATGACAATATTCGTAACATATGAATCGTCGAAATCCTAAATAAAAACTTTTGTAAAGTAAAAATATGGATAGTTATCACACAAAAAGAAAACTTTAAGTTACTTTATTCCAGATATAAGGTAACCTTGCACATAAAATCCCGAAATCCATATTGTATTTATATTCATGTGATATATAATATAGACAATTGAATTTAAATCAGTTACTAAAATCCAAGATTCTGGAAGCAACAATGTAAAAACTAAAAAAATATTGTTGATGCTTTGAAAAAATGGAGACATTTGGAGATGCTCACCATTAAACTCTCAAAAAACATATAATATGACTTAAACTATGGCAAATATGAAAGAATATATAATAAGCTGTGCTGTATCCGAAGCTAGTAAAAAGTTGATTATTAAAAATCCTTGCAAACTACACTTATTTGTTAGAATATATAGTTTAAATAATCTTGAGGATGGCGTAGGGGAAATAAAGGTAGCATATGAGTATTTATTTCACTCAATCTACTGTTATAATGTATCTTAATGTTAGACTACTTACTTCTTTCAAGCCCTGAATACCCAGAAAAGTGTCCATCTGTCCAGCAGCAGACATGGCGTCCGTATCTTCTCCTGAAATAATTTGAGAAACAAACAACGTGTTAGAATAACAAAGCTTGTAACGATGCATGAAGGGGTATAACTCACGAGATATGTAAAAGTCACTAACAAATTATTGCATACAGTGAGTTTTTAACAAATTTACATAGAGCTTGGATTTTATTATTCTCATTCGAATGTTTATTACCAGTAGCAGATGATCGTACGGCAAATTTTCTAGAACTTATTTCATCTCCGAAGGTATCCTTCAGATCTTCAACAATGCTGTGGCAAATTGTTTTCGGCAGCAACGTCTTTTCAACAATACTTGAAACCCTTGAAAATCCGTGTTTTTTTTAATTTTAATATTTGATTGTGTGTATCAGAAAAGTTGTTTTAAAAAACATGCATATAAGTAAACATATTTCTAAACAAAATATTCTAAAGCATCGTTGTTCCTAACACACTGTTGTTCTTTGAATATGCAATACCAATAAAGACTAGTTACAGCAATAAAATTCATTTGTGAACTGACATATGTGTTGCAATGTTTAAATACTTGGTATAACAGAACTGTTAAAAGTAATGTGATATCACCCCTAACTGCAACCGAAAGGCTACAGTTGGATCTAAGGAGGGACAATTAAGGACTTCCTGTTTGTGCACGAAATAGAGGGGGTGTGTTGTCCTCTACTCCGGCTATATTTGTGCACGAGGTAGAGGGGATGTGTTGTCCCCTACTCCGGCTATGTTTATGCACGAAGTAGAGGGGATGTGTTGTCCCCTGCTCAGGCTATGTTAGGCCTACATGTTTAAACTGAAAATATTTTAATGTGAAGTCCTCATTTATTCAAGAATAAGCGTCTTATCCTCAAAGCTCAGTGTTTTATTAACCAGATGCGAGTTTATCAACGATCCTAATTCTAACAACTATTTGGTTTGGTTCGTTGATGAAAAGGCAGCTGGTTAAAGAAACACTGAGCTCTTAGGATAAGACTTTTATTCTTGAATAAATGAGGATATTACATTAAAATATTTACAGTTTAAACATGTAGGCTTAACATAGGCGGAGCAGGGGACCACACATCCCCTATACTTCGTGCACAAACAGGAAGTCCCTAATTGTCCCTCTCCCCACATTCACCTGTTCCCTGTAGCCTTTGGTTGCAGTTAGGGCGCC
The DNA here is from genome assembly GCA_947359465.1 of Metellina segmentata. Classification (NCBI taxonomy): domain Eukaryota; kingdom Metazoa; phylum Arthropoda; class Arachnida; order Araneae; family Tetragnathidae; genus Metellina; species Metellina segmentata. The sequence goes on from OX375876.1 coordinate 92,546,918, forward strand.
TTCACACGAAGGAGATCGATCGCTCACAACGGTCGCCTGTGATAGTCGTTTTGATTCATTTCCTGCAGACAAACAATTCGAGCGAAACGAAGCAAAACAAAATTTTTTATCGGCCTTGTCTAGTTCTTTTTTGTAAAATATGCATCGCTAAAGATAAATTAAAAATTTGAACGAATTTGAAATCTGCGGAAATTTTTAAGCGAGATAGATATCTTACATTTGATTTTCTTTAAATAAATAATTTTTCAACTGTAACTTTTGAATTTTTGCGATACGAATATGGGCAATGACGTCACGACTTTTACGTCCTTTGGAATCCTGCCTGCTTTCAGAATGCATGAGTTGGAAATGCTTGCAGAATGGTATTTTAATCATAAGAAAAACATAAATGTCAAAAGGAAGTATAGGGTACACCCTATCAATAAATTTCGTGTGCAGAAAGGTTCATACCATGTTCTGTATCGCGAACTGGAAGACGGCTCGACTAAATTTTTCAATTAGTTCCGGGTGTCAGTAGCTTCTTTTAGAGAGCACTTCAGCAGGTACATTAAGGCCACGTTCACATGAGGCGTTTCAAAGCGCGTATCGAGGCTTGCGAGGTCCCGCCATTAAATTATGTTTATTTATTCGTCTAATTCAAGTATATATCTTTGCGACCTTGAAGAGCGGGATCCTGATAGCCTCACCAAAAGCGCATTTTACGCCCCTCATGTGAACAGAGCCTAAGAAGCAGGACAACATACCACCACGAGAAAGGTTGTCGTTAACATTGAGGAAAAATTTTGCAATTTTTTCAAAAACATTGATGGAAAAAAATTTATTACAGAACAAAAAAATATTTTTAATTACCGTCTTTCTAGAGACCGCCAGTTCATTGAATGCTCTTTTGGTATTTTAACTAATAAATGGAGGATTTTCTATAGACCATTGAACGTTAATATTGATTTGCAATTGACATAATAAAAGCATGAGTAATTCTTTATAATTTCATACGAACGAGGGGTGTTTATTCGCACGAAGACACCTTAACGCACACCGGTTTGATGGAAAACGATAATAAAGTTTTTAATGGTTACACTGGACCTGAGCCAACGGCTCTTCGAGATCATTTCCGTCTGTATTTTGTAAGTGAAGGCGATTTGCCATGGCAGTATATGAAAATATAATAAAATAATGCAACAGCTTGTTTAAAATATTATTAAGTTACTGTTTTTTTTACTTCTTCGCATTCTTACTATTAGTTTATTAACATAAATTTATGTTAAATTACTATAAGAAATTAATGTAACTTATTTAAAATATTATCAAGCTATCGTTTTGTCATTTACTTTTTTTATACCTCGTATTCTTTCTATAGTTTGTAAACATAAATTAATGCTAAATTACTGTAATAAAAAATAAAGAACTTATTAAACATATTTTTCTTTTGTTTATCACATTACTGCATTTCTTCGCCATAAATAAAAAACATCACCGCTCTCCATGCGTTTTCTTTTTTATTTTGTTCGCATAATCTTCGTGAGTATAGTCCCACAATGCAGGCTGCATTTGCAAAGTAGTAATTAACTTATCATTATCTAAATTCCCAAAACAAGAAAAGTAGAAGACAAAGAAACAAGGAAAACAAATTCAGAACGGCAGGTGATATCGCTAGGAATCAAAAATCGACAGATGATAGTCTCTCTCGTGTGAATGACGCAATACCTTGCAATGTAACATCTGTGTTCTTCAAACAAAAAAAGTCGCCGACGACTGAACTTCCTTGGCGACTATTTTTTAGTCTCTCTACCGGTCTTCTAATAGTCTTCTCGTGTGAAGTGCTCCTATGGTTTCTATGTAAGTTCCGTCCCCTTCAAAACGGTCTGAGCGATCGATCTCCTTCGTGTGAAGGCGCTCTTAGGGGTGGTGATCTCACAAGAAATATTGTCAGATATTAATTAGCATATCTCTAAACTCCTATACGCTAACCGTAGAGTTACGAGTTTTGCTAATTAGCATGACGACATGCTAAAACCATTTATTTTCCTTTAATATTTATAACTAATTGCGCACGGCATGACAGTGACCAATAAAGATTATGAATAGCTGTCTGAAATATTAGGTAGGTAATTATTGTCTCACTGGAGATACACAACGGGCTATTGGAGACGGTTCGTGATCAATTCCAAAGGAAAAGATCCATAGACAAAGCCTAGTAACAATCCAAACTTCCTCACCACGCCAACATAACGACATTTGAGGCCGTCACAGATTTGATATGCGCGACATTGAACGATATTCAGGATGGCTGTCTGTGAAATATAGTTCAACGAAGATTCAATGGGTAATAGCAGTTTATCAGTGAATGCAGGTGATGACATACGGATCAATTTTCGAGCAATCAAATTTCATACTGGTTCGGTGGGAGCTGAATCGGACGAAAGTAGGGCTACCTGTAGTCACAGAAGAAACGTTGACCATTCGAGCGACATGAAGACGAGCATTGTCTGCTGGAAGATAGCTCCTGGGATGGTCTGTAAGGGGGTAGGATTTCTGGTTGCAAGACCTCTGTGAAGTACCACTTCGTAGTGCCTAGGTACTTATAAGCCTAGGTTGAGAATGAAACATGGAGACCAGCATTGTCTGTTGGAAGATAGCTCATGGGAGGGTCTGTAAGGGGGTAGGATTTCTGGTTTCAAGACCTCTGTAAAGTACTACTTCATAGTGCCTAGATACTTATAAGGCTAGGTTGAGAATGAAACATGGAGACGAGCATTGTCTGATGGAAGATAGCTCCTGGGAGGGTCTGTAAGGGGGTAGGATTTCTGGTTTAGAGACCTCAGTGAAGTACCACTTCATAGGGCCTCGATACTCATAAGGCTAGGTTGAGAATGAAACATGGAAACGAGTATTGTCTGTTGGAAGACAGCTCCTGGGAGGGTCTGTAAGAGTGTATGATTTCGGGTTTTAAGACCTCTGTGAAGTACCACTTCATAGTGTCTAGATACTTATAAGGCTAGGTTGAGAATGAAACATGGAGACGAGCATTGTCTGTTGGAAGATAGCTCATGGGAGGGTCTGTAAGGGGGTAGGATTTCTGGTTTCAAGACCTCTGTAAAGTACCACTTCATAGTGCCTAGATACTTATAAGGCTAGGTTGAGAATGAAACATGGAGACGAGCATTGTCTGATGGAAGATAGCTCCTGGGAGGGTCTGTAAGGGGGTAGGATTTCTGGTTTCAAGACCTCTGTAAAGTACCACTTCATAGTGCCTAGATACTTATAAGGCTAGGTTGAGAATGAAACATGGAGACGAGCATTGTCTGTTGGAAGATAGCTCATGGGAGGGTCTGTAAGGGGGTAGGATTTCTGGTTTCAAGACCTCTGTAAAGTACCACTTCATAGTGTCTAGATACTTATAAGGCTAGGTTGAGAATGAAACATGGAGACGAGCATTGTCTGTTGGAAGATAGCTCATGGGAGGGTCTGTAAGGGGGTAGGATTTCTGGTTTCAAGACCTCTGTAAAGTACCACTTCATAGTGTCTAGATACTTATAAGGCTAGGTTGAGAATGAAACATGGAGACGAGCATTGTCTGTTGGAAGATAGCTCATGGGAGGGTCTGTAAGGGGGTAGGATATCTGGTTTCAAGACCTCTGTGAAGTACCACTTCATAGTGTCTAGATACTTATAAGGCTAGGTTGAGAATGAAACATGGAGACGAGCATTGTCTGATGGAAGATAGCTCCTGGGAGGGTCTGTAAGGGGGTAGGATTTCTGGTTTAGAAACCTCAGTGAAGTACCACTTCATAGGGCCTCGATACTCATAAGGTTAGGTTGAGAATGAAACATGGAAACGAGTATTGTCTGTTGGAAGACAGCTCCTGGGAGGGTCTGTAAAGGGATAGTATTTCTGGTTTCAAGACCTCTGTGAAGTACCACTTCATAGTGCCTAGATCCTTATGACTAGGTTGAGAATGAAACGAAACAGCACTTCCAAAACATTGCGACTGGCGTAGGACCGTTATGATGCTCTGAAAGCATCTATCCAGATACCATTCTCCTCTATATCTACAAAGATCATAGGTCATGAAATTTTATCTATACTCGTCAGAAAACGTGATTGTCTTCCATTCAGCGCCCATGGGTCTTCCCTCTTTCAACTCACTATTGGCGCCGTTTGACGTCTGTTGAATAGGGCTAATGGAAGTCGCAGTAACAGAGGTCGAGTGGTGAAGCTTCACTGCAGTAATCTTCGGCGAACAGTGCTGAATGACATCCCCTGATGTGTCATCATCCTTCTCGCCATCCATTGGGCCCGCAATAGCCCTGTTGGTTGCGAGTTAGATAAAACCAAGGACCATCTTGTTCACAGGGGGACTGGTGAACGTTAAATCTGGCGTGGACCAAAATTCCCTTATGTTGGCCTATTGAGGAATTTCGGAGAGCGGGGTGTTTATCTCGTCCTCTGACCATGTTTCAAAGTTATGAGGTCCTTGCCTTCGGGACTCATCCGGCATCGCCCATTGCTTTCCTCCAGTGCGACGTTAATTCAACAACCTACCATGTTAACGATGCGGATATTGCTGAACGATTCGCAACCTCCATGCGTAGCAAATGTACTTCTTCATTTTCTGTAATAAGCATAGGTGCTCCAGAACCCTTACGACGATGCTTAGAACATTCATTTGTCCACTGTCTCCAAATGAGCACTGGTGATTCGCCCAATATGTGCAGTAATATCACGATACTGCACATAGCCTGCTCTCAGCACAATGATTATTTTAAACTCCGTCAACTGTTCGCAATGTTTTTAAGTTTTTCGACGAGCCATGTTTAGGTACTATCAGATTAATACTACCAATTAAACTCACCTACCCAGTGTTTGGGATTTGCTTTTGGAGGCCTTATTATTTCTTTCGAGTCACATTACAGCCAATGCAGCACCAGTCAAACCTTATTTGCATACTCAGTAGACATTTTAATCAGTTGAATTTTTACGATTGATTACCCTCTGCCAAATTTCCGACCAATCCAACAAATCTTTCTTGCTATTGCATTTTCAGTGAACTTAGTGAGTTTAGGATTCCAACAATAAGAAGTCGAAAAGATAATGCAAATTTTTGAACTTACAAATTACAAGTAGCTTTGACATCTCCTTCTACATTTCCACTAAAACAATTTTACAAATTAAATACATATTTACTAAAATACTAAACGAAGTAAATTAAATATAGAAGTATTAAAACACCCGATATAAGCAAAAACAGCCCTTTTCAAACTTACTATGCTATGTCTTCCAAATGTTTGACAGCATTGTTGATTTCGGGTGTTAAGAACTCTTTATATGCACCAGTAGTGACGACGATTCCTTTCGGAACGATGAACTGCACAAAAGTAATCAAAAACATTTATTCAACGAAATTACCAATGAAAATATTAATGAAAATGTTATTAAATGGCAGTTTTCTGTTGCCGCATGTATAAGGTTCGTAAGCGCATACGTACTGTTTTGTTCTTGTGGCTTAGTTGAGTTAATTTTCCTAGTGAGGATCCTTTCCCACCAGAAATTTCCCCGAAATTACAAGTGCCATCCGAAAACTGTACAGTCAAAGGTATAGCTAAAATATTATACAAAGATAACTATTAAATAATTAAATGTATGAGTACGTTCATTTTACAGTTGTTCCACGTGTACAATTGAAAAAAACCAATTTGTTTAAAAATTCATTGAAATTTTAATCAGAATACAAAATACTCTTTCTAATATAAGAGTACTTTTGTTACTGTATCAGAGCATGGAAAATTTGCGCAACTTCTTTTTGTCTTAAAGTACTTCATGATTGATATTTGCTTCACTGCTATAATTATTACGTCCAAAAATTGACTACGACCTGTACTGAAAGACTACAGGGAGCTGCTCAATTTAATTACACGTGTTTGATAAGAACCTTTAATGCATAAAAATGCACAGTCGACAACAAATAAAGACACATTTTGAGGAAGATGTATGGTGTGGTGTTTCAAGTCTTCCAAACCCACGCCTTGTCAGCGCACCAGAATGTTTAGAACATGGATGTGCAACATGCGGCTCTTTGGTGAAAATTGTGCAACTCTTAAATGTTTAGTAAAAATCTGCTGTGGCCACCACAGAACCGACACTAATCCCAAAATCAATTCGTTGTCCTTCGGTTGTTTATATAAAAAAAATTTAGAAATAAAAGTAGAATACACCACATACAGTTCTAAACATTTTTTTCTCTACAATGAACTGGATTAAACACAAATATAGAAGCAGAATAACTGATGGCAAGTTTAAAAGCGATCCTTCCTTAACTTCTTCTAAAATAAACGTACACTCGAAATTCCTCTAAACTGGCGGTGAATTCAAAAAATCGCATTGAATGGGAACTGAATATTAAATGAAACACAAAGAAACCCCGATTTAAGGGACCGGAAAGAAATAACGTTATACACTACCCTACAGTATTGAGCCGGACAGCAAGATGTGATGGTATAAGGAAAAGTATACATGCTTTAATAGGGCGATGGTCCCCCACGTTGTGCAATTCAACTAGCAACCCTTCTGGGCACACTTTCAACAAGGTTTTAATACACAGCTATGGGTATTTGTGACCATTCCTGTTCCAAAAATGTCGCCAGCTCAGCTGTAGATTTCGGATGTGGTTCCCTGGACTGTAAGCGTCGCTCTAACACGTATCACAAATGTCCTATAGGGTTTAGATGGGGGCTCTGAGCAGGCCAGGGAAGATGTTTTACACCCATCTCTTGATACCACTGCTTGACAGAGGCTGCAACATGACTCGGAGCGTTGTCGTCCTGTAACTAACATTCGTCCATTCCATAAAATTGCCAGAGCGTAGGAAGAACCTGATTGTCCAAAATGTTCATGTAGGCGTCGGCGTTCAATTGACCCGGAACAACATGCAAAGGTTTTCGGCCATACCACGAAAAACACCCCCCAAACAAATAGTCGGATTTTATGTAAATCCGCTGGCGTCCGTTCCATCATTTTAGGGTATTGTATGCGGGTAAACGTTATATCAAGGACGGAAAAAGACAAAACAGGGCATGAAATAAAGACTATTTTAAGTAACAAACCGTTTATTTCTTCCTTTACAATAGTTAATTGTTAACAGAAATCTGTTATTTTGGTTTTCGTTTTGCTTTTACTAGCTAAATCATTAACATCATTCTTCTCAGATATGAGTTTTTGTAAGTTTTTTAGTATATCTTGACGCATTTGACAAAGATTTTCATTACGAACACAAAACAGAGTATTTGAGTATCTTCGTAATCGTTAAAGATACAATAAAAATTTCAACTGATTTGAAATCTGTGGAAAATTTTACACCAGATCGATGCCGAATTTAATGCGAATTTGCGACATGCCCATGTAATTACGGGTGGTGTTGGGACCATTCCTAAAATTATTGTTTTTTCTTTTTAATATTTTAGTATCAGTAAGGACGCGAAAATAACTTTATGTCATTTTAAAATCCGACTATTTTAAGAAAATCTCTTTGAGCTGTCCACGCTGAAAAAAACGTTAAACGAAATATTTCAAAGTGACAACGTTAAAAACGGGATTTTTTAAAAAACTGAAAGCATAGGAAATTGTTTGGACCAATGAAAAATGACGTTATATGCTGGAAATCGTTAAATGCGGGCTACGTTAATTCGGGGTTTCGGTGTATATTGGAATAAATAATTGTAGTATTATTTTTGCCATACTTTGTGTACTTAAATTTACAGGAATAAAATAAAAATTTACAAAAATATGTATTTATAGTACTCACAAAAAACAATAACTATTATAAATAAATATGATAATTTTTTTGAAACTTGCATCTGGGGGGAGGGGGATATATTGTCGTTCAAACTGTAAAAAGCTGTATGTCTAAAAACTGCACTTTTCAGGAAATAAAAAAAAAACTAATCGTTTTCCTTATAATTTGAATCTATTATTGTTATATACATTTGGTTGTAACTTGTTTGAATCAGTTGATAACATAAGAGATTTTGAAATCATGTGGAAATCACAGAAGGTCACGAATAGCAATAATAAAAGAAAAAATGGAAGTTTTGACACACAACCTTTTTGCACTTTCAGCGACGATATGTGTTTGTAAGTACTGAAATAATTAAAAAGGAAATCGAATTAAAATTGCGACTCCCTAAATACTATTTTTGTACGTGTTTTGTTGAAATTGCTCCGTTTACAAAAGATTCACTGCCCATGGTTTAGAGCATGTTTCAAGTCTTGCATTTGATAACGTGAATTGTTCTTTTTAATTTGTAAAGTTCTACAGATAATGAAAGTGTTTATTCCTTCGCAGCCAGCGTTGCCACTCGTAGCTCACCTGCTACAAATTAAAATTTCCGCAGCTGATTTCGCAACGTATATTCATTACAACCCGAGTTCAATCCAGTGCCAAGTACCATCACCGAAGTGTCTAAAATTCAATGCCGTAATGGAAGATTCGGGAGCAGCTCATTTCAATTACTAGAGTTTAATAAGACAATTTAAAACATACAACGACAGACACATAAATAAGAACATATATGGAAGAAATTACGGTTCGATGTTTCAAATCTCGCAGCTGACGATCGGAATTGATATTCTTTTTATTTTGAAATGTCTAGAGATAGCGCAGGGTTATTGCTCCGAAGCCGACGTCGCACCTGTCCCTCACCTGGTACAAATTATACTAACATCAAAATTAGTCTGGCCATCTGATTTTGCAGTGCAATCGTTACAATACGAGATTCAGTGCCAAATTCATGCACCTAAGCATCTTATAGGAAAAATTAATATTCCATAATCTATGTGGTATAAAATAAGAACGCCCTTACGCTTCGTGGTGCTTCTGTTATCTGAAGAAATGAGAATAGTGCTTAGCTAAACACATTTTATGTCTTAATTATTGCAAAGAAGAAAATTCCTCTGTTTGAAGCAACCTAATATCAAATTAGGCCTCTGACCCTAATGTAGACGACACAACGGGCAGACATCTTTTCCACAAGACTATCCAAGAGTTCATGTGACGAGGAGTCCCAATCGAGCTTTAAGGCCTGGTGCACACATCCGGTTTTTGCAACGTGCGGCGCCGCTGCCGCAAAGCAAGTGCGGTCTGAGATACATTAGATCCAATGGAGCAGTGCACACATGCCTCCAGCGCCGCTGAGGCGTCGCACGTTCAACTTGCGTGCAATTGGTAGCGCAGTTCCTCAAGGCGCCGCACATGAGTCTCCGTTCTGAAGTACCTTATTTTCATAAACAAATGGAATATAAATAATGATTAATAAATGGTTGTATTCAGTAACGTCTATTTTGTTACAAAATATACTTTTTTACACCAAGTAAGCGAAATAAACACGTTTTCTTTGATAGAATATTTATCGCAAATGGCGGGAAATGAGTACTTGCGTCATTTCACGTTTATGTGTACATAGTTGGGCTTCGGTGCCGTAGTGGCACCGCACGTTGAAAAACCGGATGCGTGCACCGGGCCTTAAACACATATTTTCACTTGTATGGTTCTTGGTGAGATTGTGTGGGCAAGAATGTGATATTAGGGAGCATTCTAAACATATTCTACTGGATTGAGATCAAGTAACTTCGCTTGATACGAATTCAGAGTTACCCTTAATTTTTAGAGATGTGTGCATTTTTATTAAGTCAATTTTTTAAGTGGTGGCTATGTTCACAATGCACCTGATTTCACCATTAATAACTATGTTACAAAATAAAATCAGCACAAACTAAAATAATTGTCCATCTATTTTTTATTTGAAGCAAGTTCGAATATCTATACACATAAATTTGAATATCTATGTACAGGATGTTCGATTGAATTCTACGTAAATAAAAGCTGAAATGCTAGCTGTGACCGAGAAACCAATTATTGTATACTTACTGTCGGGAAGCTGCACAATGGGAGAAGGTTCTTTGGACTGTCTTTTCACATAAGAGACTTCACTAGAATTTAAAAAATAAGGTATCATTCTCTTTCAAACTGAGATGGTAAAATTATAATTGAAGCATGTTCACCATTTTAGTTTGGATTCGGTAATAAAGCTGTGCTGAAATTGTGGTGGGTGTCATTTCGCAAACATCAATAATAAAGTCGTTAATTCTAAGAATCAATTTTATAAAATCCTAATTTTACATCTGGCATCATAATGTTTTGAATAAAAGTCCCGCATTTTAAAATATTTTTGTTATCAGTTTGAAAGAGACTTACCCTGTCAAAATTATACCACATCCTTTTCTATTTCCTATTTTGAATTCGGCAAAGGAAAATTCAACAAATCCATTCCATCCTTCACTCCTCAAGATGATTGGCTCGCTTAAAAAGGTTCCTGTGATTTTATATTTCTCATCTGAAATTTATAAGTTAAATTAAGTTTCCATCCAACATATACATATATAAAAAGCGTGCAAAGTTATATCACGTTTTTAACTATTTTTAAGCTTTAAAAATCAATAAAGATATTACATTATATTTTGTAGTGTCAATTTGTTTAACTTACAAGTTGTATAGCTAGAACAAGAATGCAATTATTCATACATAAAGACATGAAATAAACTTGAAATTATTTGTACTTCAACTTGATAAGGGCATCAATTGATTATTTTTTTAATTCAAGTACGAAAACATATAATTCTAAATGTCATATACATTCTAAAATGTATATTACGCTTATAATTATATACTATAATATTATTAAAACTGTCCTTAAGACAAATTGAACTTAAAATCTCTTCAATCAGTATACTATTTATTAAATCACACAGAGGGATTACCTAGTTGTTATAGTACATAAGACAATTCAAAATTTTTTAGCCTAACTTCTAAGAGAGTAAAAACGGATGCACAAAAACAATTTTTTTTTATCAAGGAATGTACAGGTATATCTATAACTGTTGCAATAAAAGAGTCAGAGGCCCCTGCTTGATGCATTTGCAAATCTCTCTTTAAAAAAAAGACTTCGTCATTTGCAAAGCGGATTTCATACATGATGGAATAATACACGAATTTCTATGTATCCGACATGCATCTAACGTCAAAGTGAAACGAAAAAGGAAAGAGCTGCTTAACAATTGTACCATGAACGCTTCCCCCAATTGTTTACCGAATAATCAGACCATTTATTAACATTTAAGCATTTTGCAAGTTATACAGCAAAACTATATAAATGAAAGTCTGCTTAATAGCTTACTTGTAGAGAAACTAGCTTGAATTTCTTTATTTGTGTTCAATTGGCTTGAGGGTTTAATGTTTATTTCCAATTCTTTTATTGCTTCGATGTCTCCACTTGGTTGAACAATAAAACCATAGGGCAAACTAAAATATGTTCGAGATAAAAAAAAAACATTCCACAAATTAATGTCAATAATTCGTACCTAGAGAAGATTAAAAACTATTTGTCTTCAACATTGTTTTTAAAACTTTCAATTTTTCTCATGGATAAAATTTTTTTAATTAACAGTCTTAGAACTAATGTCATTTTACATGATCTTGTGAATTAAAACAATTTTGCCTTTTCCAACACTAAATATATTTAACACATGTAAAGAAGAAAATTATAACAAGATGCTTGAAAACTACTGAAATTGCAAAGAAAGGGACAAATGAATCTTGTGTCTAAAACTGTTTAATCATACCAGAGCTACCATCTTTGAAAAATACTTCTTTGCTCTCGCTTACTCTCCTCTTTGTAAATATAAACTACTTAAGACTCTCATCTTTTCAAATGATAAACTCAAAATTTCTATTAGATTCCATGAATTTTTTCAGTTACAAGCAATGAAACCATCCAACAGAAAATAAATTAACGGCTTCTTCTAATAACTCATGTCAATAAAACCAAAAAAAGTATTTAAGTTTCATAATCATTTAAATGTAAAAAAAATTAATTATAAATATAAAGGTAATTTAAAATTAATACGTACTTGTGGAAAATATTCTGCGTTGTAGCTTTTCCCAAATGAAAAGTAAATCCATTCTAAAAATTCAAAAATTATGCAAATTATTATAATACAGATTATAAAGCCTAAAAATATAATTAAAATATAGGAGGAATAGAATTCCTGGGTTTTTACCTGAGGCATGTTTCCCAGTATATTCGTAAATTTACAATCAGAAATGTTTTCAGATTTACCTAAACAGAAAATAACAGAACAGCTATTTGACATAATCTATCAGTTATATAAAGATATCAGTTATAAATATATAGAGTTTTCTAAACTATAGAAGCAAATTTTTTAAACCGAATCTTTGGAAGAAGATTGCCTTAAAAAATTATATTTCAGAGTAATATTCATAATAATAATGTGTTCTACATTGAAGTAAATATGAATTTTTATTTTAAAAAATTATGAAAACCTACAAAACAAACCTTTAAACAATCTCAAGATCTTTCTCTGTAATTGGACTACTTTTACCTGTCTGAAATCACCTCTCTCTAATTAAACATCAGAGCAGCCTCGTAAATTTTATGTTGTGGGACAATCTAGTAAATGACACTAGCACGTTCTCTCTTTTACACTTTTTTGGAGAGGCTTAATTAAAAAATTGAGTTGTGGAAACAGTATTCAAGAATATGTAAGTATATAGATAATTAAATGGTGCGTCACATTGGAGCAACTCAACGGGCATAGGCGACAGTCCAGGAATCTGAACTACAATCAGATGGAAAAGTTAGCACCTGAACTAGATCCACCACGCCAATGCGGGTATTTGACGCCACGACAAATTTAACGTGCACCAAACAACATAGTTAAACTCTGTGTTCAGATGGCAAAATGTTATAAGTAACTTTTCCCAAAAAATTGACTAAGTCGCATCCTGGAGTCTTTTTTGTTAATGTTTAGAAGGTGGCAAAATGTCGTAATTCTTTTTCTTTCAGTTTATGAGAAAACAAAGGTGGGAAAATTACAATAAATCAAAAACCACACTACCACATGTTGAGTCTTAAATCTTAAAATTGCTGTCACGAAAAATTAAAAAAAGTGACTTCTAACATTTTGCCATCTGATCACAGAACTAAGGTTTTCTTTTGGTGACTTACCTTTGTCCTGATGATAGTGAACATCTTGTTACACCGAAATGACGGTTTCAAAGTTTTCAATATTCATTAATCGTTGTTTTCAAAAGGTTTTTGAATAGTAATTTGACTACGGTTTTCATCTTTTTATCTATAAATTTTCTGTACTCACCTTGGTTACGTACTTTCTCTCCAAATAAGTACATTGCGTAATCGTCATCGCCATTTATGGATACAGTCCCATCCATAACTCCAGACTGTGCGTAGAAATCGACAGCTTCGGTGAAACTTAAGAAAATAAATGCATTGGGGTTAAACTCTCGTCGTGTTAACTTAAAAAAAACTCAGGCTCATTGTGTTATCTTTGTATAATACATTCCAGATGCCAAGATCTGATCGAAAACAAACATAACTGTGTTCTTAGCTTTAGACAATCTTATAAGCCAATCGACATTGTATATTTTCCGCAAAGACAATAAAATACAAATCATTTTTATTCAATCTTGGTTACTATGAGGGCTGTTCAATAAAGAATGATCATAATTTTTTTTAAAGGTGATTAAAAAAATCAGGAAAAATAAAATTCATATTGAATGTGTAGCGGGATAAGTGGAGAATAGATAGCACAAGTTTCACGGTCATGACGTCATTGCTGAGGCCTTGGCAGCAGGCCTCAGCAATGACGCTGCATAGAAATTTTGTTTTCGCCTTAAAAAATCGTCAGATCTTCAAATCTTTCAAAAACCTATGTCATGTGTGTTCCCCATCCTCCATATAATACTGATGCACATGCGATTTTTTTTTTCTTTTCCCGAATTTGAAGAAACACCTCCGGGAAAGCGGTTTTCATCATTCGAGCATTGGTAAAAGTTGCGTAGGCGATTTTGAAGGACCTGTCAAAAAAATGGCTTCCAGCATGTGTTTGAAGACTGGAAAAGAGGTGGGAAAAGTGCATTGCATGTTGTGGGGAGTATTTTGAGAAAGACCATGAAAATTTGGAGGATTAGTACAAAAAATTATTTTTTATAATTTTATGATCGTTCTTTATTGAACACCCCTCGTATATTAAAGAACCAAACGCTATCCCAGAGCTTTATGGTCTTTTAAAAGGGATGGAAAATGAGATAAGTATATTAGTCCATAAGTTTCCAAAGCGTGTACCTTGTGCAGAGTAGAACTGCTTTAATTGTGTACGATATATTTAATTTCAACGGTTTAGTTTTTGGGAACTTTTGAAAAATGTGTTCAGAAATAATTTCAAATAATACTCGTATTTTTAATACCTGTGTAAATAATTTTATTTTTTATGCAACAAAGCAGCATAAATAGTCTCCCAAAAAATTTTTTAATCACTTGGGAATAAAAAGTAGCTAACATTATTTTTTGTCAAGCCATCAAAATTACACCTATTTTTGTCAGATGGGCAAAACATATAATACATTTTTTGGTGGGTCGCAAAATTTTAGTCTTTAGTTTGTACGCCATAAGATGAAAAAGCGGAAAATCGATGTTAGATCATGTGCAAGAACCCACTCCTGCTCATAGAATCTCAACTAGATGTTAACCTCAATGAAACGGATGTGGTAGGAGAGAAGAGTGAAAAAAGTACCCATTGATCATAATTAACACCATTAACCAATAGTACAAAGCCTTTTGTGATTGAAAGGATTGGACACTAATAAACCCTGGTTGGCTTTTTGAGGTGAATAAAAATTCCAAACCGTTAAAATAAAAACTCACATCTCATTCAGATATACGTTTAAAAAAGACGTTTTGCTTTGAATTTTTCTGTTTTCATTTATTTCTGACACAGTATTTTTCTGAGGGATGCCGGAGTTACAAGGGCGTTACGCTATTGGTATACATTTGTGCTTTATTAACGCTCCATGTGGTTTCGACGAGATATCTCGTCCATCAGGAATGCCGATAGAATTCTGAATCATGAATATATTACCTTTTAATAATGATGACGAGATCAAGATCTGGTCAGTTTTGTTAAAGAACGAGATATCTCGTCGAAACAACGACCAGGAGGGTAAAGTTCATTATTTAGTTAGTTAACAGAGTACTTGAGTCTAGCTTTGTGTTTTTAACTTACTCATTAACTGGTGGAACCAAAGGAATTCTCCAGTTGGATTTGGCCAGTGCTGAAGCGAAACCTTTGGGATTCGTATCCAGTGAAAGGTCATACACATCAGACGAAGCTTTCCATCTATACGAAAATTACACGTGAACATATTAGTAAAAATCCCAGATTTGCTGAAACGCGTTTAGAAGTTTTCATTCCTGCCTTGTATCTAGTACAGCAATAACTGTTGCGTTTTTTTGTGTCCCCCCCACTTGTTTATAAATATATATCATGCTTTGAGACAAGACATGACTAAATTTACACTGATCAGTTATAGTAATGAAATTAATTTCTGGATCCAGATATTTATGAATCGCGGATCCAGGAGGCAGATCCTGAACATGAGCTCGATCTTCTTTACATGATGACGATCATAACCAAAAGTAACATACAGTAGAACCTTGATTATCGAACTTATGGACAGAGACTACCTCGGTTAACCAGAAACTCGGATTATATGGACGTAGTAATGCAAAAAAGTCTATAGAAGTAAGGAAATTTATATTAGCAAAAAAGTATTTGCAAATGCTATTATAATGACAACAATTAACGATTTTTAGATGATTCTTCGATCTTCAAATATTTTGATGCCATTTCCCCTCCTGTATTATTAATACAATCGGACCAGATTGAATATTCGAAGAGAAAATTAAGTATTGACTCATAGACAAATGTTACGAGTGAATTTACGAAATTAAAATACTTTTCATCTTTGATAAAGTATGTTATAGATTTTTACATTCCGTCTAAGCACGATAAAATAAATTTTAAAGACTTTGAAGATGTGTTGGGGCTAATACCCATGTAGATATTCTTAAATTTAAAATATGTGTATTTTAGAGTCTTAAGATATAATTTTTTATAACTATATGCCACGTAACAAAATTCAAAAACACACATTAGGGAAATTATCCAGCTTAAAATTTATAAAAAGTACAGTAATTTAATTGAACATCTTATATTAATCTCTTTTTGAGGAAGTAAACTGTTACACAAATACTAGAAGTTTTTTACATCCCACTAGACTTTTACAAAAGGTAAAAATTATATAGCACTATAGGGGGTGCTAACTTTTCTCATAAGTAAAAGTCAACAAGTCAAAACTAAACTAAATTATTAACAGTAAAAATTCGTTTTTATTTTGTGAAATAATTTTTTTTTTCAATTTTTTACGGACTTGTTGCAATTCTATAAGAATAAATTGAAATACAATTTCACTGTTAAAAAAGTAAGCTCTAAAAACAATATAGAGTTTTACTTTGCTTTACACTTGTTTCCGAAACAAACAAATTACGGCTAGATGATGAAATTATAGCTTAAATATGTAATATTCTCAGAATGTTACGACAAAGGATATCAATTTTCCATTTTCGACTATATTTCTTAAATTATTATAAGTTAACAATAATCAAGGTGTAACTTACAAGAATACAAATTTGACAAAAAGCAATTCTTCAGAATCATTCTGATTTAGAGATGTTTCCCTGTAAAAAATTTTATTTAATAAAGCTACAGCAAAGAACTGAGATTGAAATACAAGTGAAAGTTAATGGGTTAAGACATAAGTGTAATAAATAGAAAACTAATTCCTACTTCAACATGCCACAGTAAAATATTCTCCATCTTCGCATTGGACTCAAATATTGCATTTGCAATTTCCCGCACGAGAAGTTGAGACATTTTCCCTCAAAAGGTTGCTGATAGCCAATGGTTTCAGCGAGATTATAAGTTTTGCCATTGGCCAATTTCAAATGTATCCATGCTTCAGCCACTTGGTTGGGGCCTCTTGCAATACGTACAAGTAGGCATTCGAACTTGGAATTTACCCCGTAAAACAGGATTTCATCAACAGTCTGAAAATATAACGAGTTATCACAAAAAAAAATGTGTTTTTAAGTTCACTATTTGCTGTGTATGGTATAGCAGTTACTTCTATAGTTCTGTGTTGCCTTATATACCATTTTTATTTTTCTAGTTGATTTATATTGGAACTTAGTGTTATCAGTGTTTTCTAAATGTAACACAATTTTTCGAGATTTTGCAACTTTTGACGAGTAAAAGACTATTATTACTTGCCTCTAACACAGTTTTAAAACTATCAACAGAACAATAAACAGAATTAACATGATACTAATAATCAAAAGTGATTGCTTCTTTGTTTATCCTTAACCAATCTCGGGTAGCAACACTAATATGCCACTATTTAGAATTATCTTTAAGCAAGGAATTTTTTTTGTTCTTAGGCCTAACCCTAACTATACAAATAAATTTTTCTTATTAAAAGGCATACATAAAAATTGTATTCTATAATGATAAAAATGCTTAAAACATTTTTTTTAAATATTTAGAAGTGTACAGAATAATTAAGATTGGTAAGAAGTATTTTTTTTTATCACAGAACACCTGATATCTTGTGGAACATTCGTATACCATTAAACAAATTTTCATTTTATCACACCGTGGAACATTTCTCGTGTAATTTTTTTAAGAAGTAGAAAATTGGGTGGGTTGTATCGAGGACACAAAGTCTATCTTTGACTTTTTACACAAACATATTTACTAATTGTTTTTAAAACTATCAGCAAAACAATAAACACCAATATGCTGACAATAATAATCAAAGGTGATTGTTTCTTTGTTTATCCTCAACCAAGCTAAGGAATCAACAATAATCTATCACTATTTAGAGTTATTTTAAGAAACGGATTTTCTCGTTCTTAGGCCTGACCCTAACTTTACAGATGAATTTTGTTTATTAAGAGCTATATAAAAATGTATTCTGTAAAAATAAAAAATATGTTTAAAAATTTTTTTTTAATATTGTTAGAAGTGTACAGAAAATTAAGATAGGTGGAAGTGTTTTTTTTTTTCATCGCAGAACATCGCAATGGAGCATTTCTCAGATAATTTTTTGAAGGGGTGAAAATTGGTGTGTTGAAAACACAAACTCTTGCTTCGACTTGAACACTCGCATCTAATTTTGGACTGTGAATGAAGCAGGTATAGGAAGTTTGAATGATTGTTTATTGCAAATATTCAACAATTAATTTAGTACGAACGATTAAAGTTAAGTTTAGTTTGATATTAATTACTGTAATTGAGAGATCGTTGTCCAATATTGACACTGGCCCAAAGCTCATCTTAGAATTTCGACACATTGCGAACCCCCTACTCGCTCTCTGTAAGTCTGTGCACTCGATCCGAAGGTCATGTTGCGTACGGACATCCTTTGAAAACATTAAGCTATATTTATCTACTGGATGTTACTCCTGGTTCTGAAATAAGACAACAACAGTTGTAACGCTTCTTGGAACGCAGGACTTTTCATGCGTTCCCCCCAAGTACTGTTCAGATTTTGAAGACGACTTCATTTCAAAAGTCAGCACATTTGTAAAGTGTTCGTCTAACTAGAATTGTATTTACACAGCTCTTAAAGCTATCTCATAAATAAAGGTACAGCTGTCCATCAGGAGCCAAACTCATTAATAAACTTCCATTCTGTCTTCTAGGTAAAGGAGAGTTTTGAAATATTTTCACTACTGTTAGGGAAAATTGCAATGCTATGAAAGAATCATCGGAAATAAGTGAATTTTATTCCGAGTAATATTCAAAACTCTTTACTTACTTAAAGTGGTTTAAATAAACGATCAAATTAACAGTGCA
This sequence comes from Metellina segmentata, assembly GCA_947359465.1. Taxonomy (NCBI): domain Eukaryota; kingdom Metazoa; phylum Arthropoda; class Arachnida; order Araneae; family Tetragnathidae; genus Metellina; species Metellina segmentata. Next base: position 92,565,762 of record OX375876.1, read on the forward strand.
ATAAAACAAAAATAATACCAAAAATTAATCTATTAAGCAGCCGCCATTCGCGGCGATGACAGCATATTCACGTCGTGGCATCGAATAATATAGATTCTGAATGTCATGCAGAAGAATGGCATTCCAGATGGCCTCTATCTAAGGAAAAAGTTCAGTCGTACTCTCTGCCCGACGAGTGCTACGAGCGAATCGACAATCTCAATGGGCGACATATCTGGGAACGTGCAGGTCATAGAAAAAGCGGAACATCTGGTGCACTGAAGAAGGCTTGTACATTCCGAGAAACATGTGGACGGGCATTGGCTTGCTGAAATACAGCTCCGGGAATGCGTTGCAAGAGGGGTAGAACCTCGGATCCACAACTTTACTGATGTCACCATAATTTGGAGAAGGCGGTATCGCCCATTATATCCAATAGAGCCCCAGACCATAACGCCAGGCGTTCGTTCAGTATGACGCTGAATAATACACTCTAAAAGAAGGTGTTCAAATCTATTGCATCTGACGAGTGCGCTTGGATCGTTACAGTCCATATTGTAGCGGGACTCATCTGTGAAGACGACTTGTTGCTAATAAGCACGCCGTTGGCTATGATGGTGTGAACCCATTGTAGCGATGGCGTCGGTGGTTCAATGTCAAGAGAATCCTGCACAGATGAATCATTGCACTTGCACGTAGCCTATGGCGCAGCAGACGTCAACGAACCATTATGTAGACAATGACACACCTCCTATAGACTTTCTCTAATGTTATTCCAACGCACGAGAGAACGCTGTACGGTCCGCCACCACCATGCAAATGAAATGTCTGTCGTGCCGTGGTGACGTCATATTGTATGGCCCACTACAGGGGTTTCGACTTGTTCTCTATGGTCCGTCACTTTCACACACGCATCACTGTTGTGGCATTACATCCCGTGCGAGTGTCGATTTCACGATACGAAAGAAAACCCTCACGAAACACCCGACGATACACACATATCAACGCATCTTTACAGTGCTTTTTATACACGGCTCGCTTGGATGTTTAGAGAGTGTTTATCGTCCCACGCATGCGTGATTACTTTGTAATTCTAATCTTTCGCATATCATAACCTGTTTTGCATTTCCTGCAAGTTTAGTTTTATTTGCATGATTCCTTGATGATGATACAATTTTCACAAACAGTAGTAACGAACATAAAGAAAAAAATATGTACGTATATTTATTTTTTTTGTTATGGTTGGATCAGCTGTCTCCACAATTGTATCAATGCCCATTTACTTATAATAGGACATCGGATTTCGCCTAATTACAAAATGTAGTTCTGAAGGACTAATGACCAGAGCACAGTGCATAACACTTAATGTTTTTGATTGCATTGCTGAAAGATATTGGGAGGCAAAAGGCTATCATTTGTCATGATCAGTTTTCTTACGTGCATTTAACAGATAGAATTTTGCTGATATAAATTTATATCGCCATTCTTTAGCTGTTTGTTTACTCTGAGTCGAAGCACATTTTCGTATTTTGCCATTTTGCTCTTTTGGGAAATAAGGATACCGATCGTTTTTAAAATGGTTTAAAATGATGCTCAGCAATAAAAAAATTATATGCTAATTAAACTAGTACATGGTTAAAAATAATAATAAAAAATGATAAGTTATCGTAATTATAATGTCCCACAGAAGAAATTAAAAATTCAAAGGAAAAAAAATTAAAAGTTGATTTGAAAAAAGAGAATTATTACCAAAGCATAACAGAAGAAATGGAATTTAAAAAAATTAATATAATCAACATTATATAGAGAATAACGAAAATTGTTTGATGTTTTGATTCTTTCAATTGATTATAGTTTACATAATTATGTACGTGCAACATTTTAAATCATAATGATGACACTGTGCAATAGAGATTGGCATTATTTTAAATAAAAAAATGCTTACATTTTTTAATTGAGACTCTGGTAACGGTGACTCCAAATCCTTTTCTATTTGCGGGATAACAAAACCCAATTTTACAGGATCTCCAGTGGCTTTCATATCATAAAGGTCAAATCTTCTTGTATGGCATACATTGTAAATCCGTATAAAAACGTAAGATATAATCCATTTGACATAGTAGATGATGTCTGAAAAACAATTTTAAATGTTCTTAAGGAATAAAAGGAAAGGGCATATAAACAAACAAAATTGTCTCGTTTACTTTCTTGCAACCAAAATTCATTACAACTCAATCGTACCTTTTGAATAACACACTATACCGTATAACTATTTCCAAATTAAAATAAAATTGTTCTTTAATAAATGTATTATATAAAATATTATATAATTGTTATTAAAACAAAAATAATTACTTTTTACACAAGACTCAATATTGTAAAGTAACTTTTGCGTTGGGGAAAAAAACAATCTTATATTTTGAACTGCTGTGAATATGAACGTTATAAAGTACAATGTCAAAGGAAATATATACTATCAACCAAAATAAACACTTTCTTCGTTGTGTCCGAAAATTCAATATATCCGAAAGTAAACTGTATTCAGTGTAAAATTTTGTTCTTAAATTATTGATCCCATTAGTTCATGTTTAATAGCTACCTTTCATTTTGGTGTGTATTTTTTTCTTTTGTTTTGTTGCTTTTTATTATGTTACTACGTTTTTACGATCCTTTAGACAACAAAAAGTACTAATACATGATGCATTGAAAATTATTGCAAACCTTCTACATACAATTTAAAATCAGTGAAGATATGTGATAGGGATCGAATCAGTTTCATTGAAAATTATCTCTAAATTGTGCTTAAAATTTGTCGTATTTGATCTTTAAATGGAACACCAAAACATTTTCTTTACAAGCTATAACGTGAAATTAATTTATTTATCAATCTATTCGCTAAAACATATTTTCTGTTCTTTATGGAGGATTGGTTAAACCTAACACCGACAAAAACAACAACTATTTCACAAATAGCTATAAGTAATGTAAATATAAGAACTTTTTATGAAAAAGAAAGTGTATAAACAAATTAAACGCAAGGATATTTAGAAGAATAAAATATCTAGCCTCTTTTGGGGAGCATGTTCCTTTCTTGTTTCCTCCCTCAAACCCGAAAAAAAATGTCTCCTCCTTGTATATTTATTTTTAGACTAAACACACTGCTCTATAACAAAAAAATCGACGCACCAAGAAGGAGTTGTCCGATGGAGACAAAAATTGGTGGATAGGAAATTTATGTACAGAATAGAAATGATTAAAATTTCAGAACAATTGAATGATTTATTTCAGAGTCACAGTAACGAGCTCAATAAAGTGTTGACCCGCCTCTAGCCTGGATGCAAACTGCCACACGGCGTGGCATAGACCGATAAAACTCCCGGATGGTCTCCTGTGGTATTTCTTGACAAATTTGCTCCAATTGTCCGACTACGTCATCAACATTCCCTGCCGGATGCAGTCGCCTTCCCATCATATCCCAGACATGCTCGATGGGAGAGAGATGATCTGGCTGGGCCAAGGAAGTGTTTGACAAGCTTGAAGACAGTTCATAGCAACACGTGCCGTATGTGGTCTGGCATTGTCTTGCTGAAAAATAAGCCCAGAGTACTACGAAAGGAACGGTAGCAAAACAGGTCTCAGAATGTCGTCAACGTACCGCTATACAGTAAATGTACCTCTAATGACGACCAAAGGGGTCCGGCTATCAAGGGAAATGGCACCCCAGACCATGACACCTTATCGAGGGCCCGTGTGGCGTGCAATAGCGAAAGCAGGATCGGCACGCTGCCCTGGGCGTCTCCAGACACGTCTTCGATGATCGTCAGGACACAGTTGGAAGCGGGATTCGTCGCTAAAGACTATACGTCCCCAGTCAGCATCATTCCAGCCTGATCGAGCCAAGCACCACTGTAATCTGGCTCGACAGTGTGCAGGCGTGAGAGGCAGGTGGCGTAACGGTCGGTACGAGCGTAGATTTCGCTCTCTCAAGCCGTCTGTGAATGGTCATGGTGGACACTCGTGTGTGGGTCGCACGACTGATGATTGATAGCGACGAAGCAGGCGCTGCGACAGCTGATCTGACAATCACTCTGTCCTCGCGATCTGTTGTGGCCCTACGTCGACCGCTACCATCATGATGCTGAAATCTGCCATTGTCCACCCACTCTTGCCAGCATCTTCTAATCGCCGCATCGCCTCGACTCACATGACGAGCGATTCTCCGATTTGCCCCACCTGCCTCTTTCAATCCAATGATACGACCTCTTTCAAACTCTGAAAATTGCTCGTAATGAGCTCGAATCCTGCTGCGAGGCATTTTTTCAGTCGTTGAAAGGTATCCTAAATCGCAAAGCAGCAGAAATTTTTAACAACAGTTCAAGGACAACTCATTATATACATCTGCTGGATGCGCAGTTCCGATGCGCTGGAGATCGCACTATTCATTCATTGGACACCAAATTTTAATCATTTGCATATTTGGTGAAAACATTTTTGCATACGAAATTTCAAAGTAATCGGATGATTCATTCTTGGTGCGTCGATTTTTTTGTTATAGAGTGTATAAATTTTCGATATTATTTTTGTTACAGTTACAGCATCATACGTCTAGTAATTTTTTTTTACAGGCTACATTTTGTAGACACGTTCAATAATTTAGATACGAATACAGTTGTATCAGTGTTGTACGAATACAGTTGTACAGTTGCATATCTGTTCTTTCGTAGTTTCCTCATCTCACCCCCGAAAAAAAGTCCCTTCCTAGTATATTGATTTTTAGCCTAGATATAAATTTGCGATACGCATTTAACTTACAGTTATAGTATCGTACGTCTAGAAAATTTTTATAGGCTACATTTTCCACATAATTTGGATACGAATACAGTTGTTTATCATCGACCTTCTAAGAAATAGAGATAGAGCATGTAGTCGGAGTTGTTGTCGTAAGATCTCGGGTAAGTCACGTGTGCTTACGAATCAACTTGAGTCGATTGACAATCAAAGTGCAAACTTAAATTTTTAACCGCACTGGTTAAACACTTTAACAAATCAAGGATTTATCCCACCTTAGGATTCATGCTTTTGCCCACAACCACGTATAAAACACATCTTCAAACCTAGCGATCAGAAGAAATATGAAGCTGCTCGAGCATGTTCCGTCCATTTCATTAGAAGGTCGGTGAGTTGCATGTTACGAAGTGATAAATCTATTGATTACCGTAGAATAATGACATTAAAGATGAAGAACGAGTTTCAGAAACTACAAAACTTTGAAACTGTGATTTAGCTTACCTAGAGGAGCTGTGAACAAACTCACTAAAAATGAAAGAATCATTGCAAAAATACCATTGAACACAACCGAATAAAATTTTCTATTGGAATCTTATGGTAGAAATTTCAAACATAACACCCTTCTCGATCACTTGTAATGATAAGAGGCCTTTCGAAAAAACATGTAACCTTGAGTAGAGTTGATAAACAATTTTATCATAGCATGATGATATAACAAGCAACTCAAGTTTCATTCATAAAAGTGGTGTTTCTTTGCGAAGGCTACAGGGATTTATTTTAGCTTCATATTAACATGCTTATCAACTGAAAGATGCGGTCAAGTCTGTTTGATTTGACCTTGTCTTCACTTTCGGCGCTTGTGAAATGACCTTGTGATTGACAGATTTCCACAGGTCAAGACAGACTGAAGAATCCAGATCATTTTTCGCTAAAATCCTTGATATTCAAAATTCTATAGGTGAAACAGTTTAACGACAAAACTAAATACTTTTGCATTATCCTGCATGTATTTTTTCTTCTATGTCAGCACAAACGGAAATTCTGTCTACAGGCACTTGTTTAACGATCGAAATCCCTTCTTGCGAAAAGATAGCAAAGCGAATTAGTCGATGATCGCAGAGCTTAGCCGCTTTTCTTAATTCTAAACAAATAAAAGGTTGTAACACATCGATATTGTCTGTGTCGATAACTACGTTGAAGATGTATTCAATTTAAAAATTATTTATGTAAAGAAAATTATATTTTTAGGTATCAATCTGAACTGAAATTTTCTGCAGATTTCAAATCCCTTGAAATTTTTACTCTTCATTTAACGGTCTCGGAGATAGAAAAAAGAACTGTGACTATAGTTAAAAAATTTATCCTCTGGCTGGAAAAACATTCCTCCGCCCAAAATCAAAGCGGAAACGAAAAAAATAATTTTATAAGCGTTCTCCGTGGCGATGGAAAAACTTGACATGGTTCCAAGCTGACTGCAAGGTCACGTGGGTAGAAAAGTCAAGATTGGGGTTATCTTCTTTCGAAGTAGAAAGGCGTTGAAGAATTAGGCGAGAATAAACTATTAAATTCATTTAAAAATCTTCTAGATTAAATTTTAAAATGTCGCCGCGACCCAAAAATTGCAAAAACTTTGGATCAACAGTGTGCCAAATCTCATTGCTGCAAGTGACATAGATCGTCAGGAATTTGCAGCTGCGAACCAAACAGACAGACAAACAAACACTTTCTTTTTTATAGTAGATATTCCAGAACTTTTGGATTCCAGAATTTTGTGCATTCTTTGGGTCGCGCCGAATTTTAAATTCAATCTACCTCAATACTCATTGCTGCAAGTGCCATAGATCGTCAGGATTTTGCAGCCGCGAAACAAACAGACAGACAAACAAACACTTCCTTTTTTTATAGTAAATATTCCAGAACTTTTGGATTCCAGAATTTTTTGCATTCTTTGGGTCGCGCCGAATTGTAAATTCAATCTACCACAAATCTTATTGCTGCAAGTGCCATAGATCGTCAGGATTTTGCACCCTCGAAACAAACAGACAGACAAACAACACACTTCCTTTTATAATAGTAGAAATTCCAGAACTTTGCGTAAGCAAAGAGTGCCGAGAGATCATCAACAAATGGATAAGAAATACTGCTCTTTTAAAGAAACAGTTCTTTGCTATTCGAATTCTTTAAAAAAAATAACTTTTCTTAAAACGACTCTTATGCTTATACTGTTCTCACACTCAAAACATACAAGCCCTGTTTCTACAGCAACCACCACCTTTATGGCTGGAGGTTTTGCTTTTATACACACACTTTTTCTTTTAGTTAGTGTTTAACTCTAGAGGCACTTCCTTTTATACTAGTTCCTTTTATATTAGTTATAAAATGAAGTGTTTGTCTGCCTCTTTGTTTTTCGTTATCACAGTCCTGACGAATCTATGGCACTTACAGTAATTGGATTTTTCACACAGTGTCATACGACATCCGTCCTTTCCAAAATTCAGTACCAATCCCGAAGAACAGAACCCAATTTCCCAGTTTAACACCATACGAGAGAAACGATTTGGAGTCCATTTGAAATACGCTCAATCTCACATCTGCAAAATCGCTTAATGAAACTTTCTCCTAATGAGAAAACCAGATGTGTGAAGTTCCATGTCCGTTGGGGCCGCCAGAATTGGAGTGGAATCGCACAGTGTTTGGCGTATAACGACATTCCACCCAACCATAGCACGAGCGCTGTCGCCAATCTTTTCGCTCCAAGCACTGCTTGGCGAGAGAAATGCTCAAGCGCGAAAACGAGGGTTTTTCGATTCACCAGTCTTCCCTTCGTTCCGTCTGGCGTGGCCCAACGACTCAGGTATTTAAATGTTTTGAACTACCCTCTCCCCTCCTTAAATTTTGACACTTTCATATCTCTAGTGAGACTTGTCACCTCCCACGGAAGCAACGATTCTATTTTTGGACGATTTCTGTGGCTTGTTAAAAAGACTAGAGCATTATAAGTATCCATTCCAACTCCCGCTGGAACACCACCAGCCCTTGAATAACGTTGTACTGACAACTATCATTATTACCAGTACAACTCATATATATATTTACTCTCGAGTGAATAAACGGGGATTCATTTGTCACCAGAACTCTGTCTTTCTTACAAACACGGAAAACCAACGCACAATAAGCTCTAATCATTCTTCCTTAGTGAATATTTTTAAACTCCCACTATACGATCCGTAATCTGAAAATCTACATTGTAACCATTGTTACAATAAGTGGTGCCATACGACCAGTCAGTATAAAAATCTGGTAGTTATTTTCGCGAAAATAACGACCTTCGGTTATTCTTATTTTTCTTCAACTTGAGGGTGTGACGCTCAATAGTATGCGGCAAAACCGACCGTTTTCGTGACGTCACACACTAACTAGCCCCCCCCCCTCAACGAATGAACGTAAAGATAGAGCCCGCGTGATTTGAATTCTTGTTTATTTACATCGGAACTTTATCTGGTTGTTTATACTGTAATATACAATTCAATACTTAGACAATTTATTGGGAACAAAGCAATTTGATTACTTTATTTAAATTTAATAATTGGAAATTGACTATTCATTATTGATTTATACTTGTTATTATATCATGTCATATTTCCAATTTTAATTTCAACCTGTCTCAACTAAATAATATTGCTATATTTATTTACTTGTGCCTTCATTTCTGATATTTTGCATAAAATATTTTGTTCTATTTACATATTCTTACTTAAGTTTATTACGCCAATCCTCCAGATATTTATTCATCTTTACTGTTGTTTACAAAGTGTTACACACAATAACTCAGACATTGTAGTTCTGAAACACCACACAAACCAAATCACATATTTTATCTGTGCATTTCATAATTTATCCTTACTTTTAATCCACACCTTTCATATTTTACCTTGCATTCCATATTTTAATTTGTACTTCTTATTGTGTGAAATAACAACCAACGGGGCACACCTTAACATATGCCCCAAAGATCATCAAAACGTGTTAAAACAAAAAAGCAAACTTCAAAACAAGAGATAACCATAATGGCCAACCCCAGCCTCACATTGGAATTGATTCCATACTACAATGGGTCACCAGAAAACACAGACAACTTCTTCCTACAGTTAAAACGAGTCATCAATATCAACAAATGGGATTTTCCCACCGTGCAAGCCATACTTGGAGCTCGACTTACGGGTCCTGCTCTAGAGTATTTCTCAACAAACCCCCAGTGCAAGATGGCAACCAATATTGAAGAAGTCGAAAATATAATATCGAGTTTCTTCAAAAATAAAAAATCTGATGCTGAGAAACAACAAGAGATCCACTTTATCAAGTACTCCACTGGAGAAAATATTAAAAATTTTGCACATCGCCTGCAGATATCTGCAGAAACCATCTATAATAAAACAACCACACCAGAAGCCAAAGCCATAGCTGACAATCTAATACTCACGAAATTCATTGCATCACTCCCTGATGTCTTCAGAAATAAATTGATCAGCAAAAACCCTGCCACACTTAACGAAGCCATCACCATAGCTGAAAAGATTCAAACGCAGCAACAACAACACCATGTGTGTTCCACTACACTGTTACCACCAGTACACACCAGCGATCACGAGGACAACAGAATCAATGGGAGACTCGATGCAATCTCACACCAAATTGCCACTCTACAGATCACTAAAGCCAATGAAATGCCACAACAACGACCGGAAAGGATGCCAACAGAACCCACTAGGTCAACAATCTCCTGTGTATTCTGTGGACGAAATGGCCACATCATGCAAGACTGCCGTCAATTCCAGCGTGTGATGAACCCTAATAATCTACAACAAGACACCTTCAGGCCACAGCGACAACAACGTCAGCAATTCAACAACAGAGCTCAGCGATACCAGCCACCTGAACGACAACAACCTGGCCAACACTATGCTCACTTCGAAGTACCCCAAGTACCAGTGTGGCAACCATACCAGGCATTCCAGACCCAACAGATGTTCCCACCACAACAACATGGGTACCCCAACACACGAAGTTATCAGCCAATGCAGCCAAGTTCTCACCATGTGGCAACAGCTGCACTGAATGACCATACAGTACCCAAAGAAATCAATCCAACCACAATTGCACATTTAAACTAGAAGCTGACGACCAGAACAACTCCCCTTGCCGTCACTCAACTACCCAAACAGTGGAGTTACCATATCAACTTATAATGAATGTTAACCACCATGCATCACTCCCCATGATCCATGTTAATGTTGCCGAAGAAAACCTTACATTTCTTGTCGACAGTGGAAGCAGCATCTCCCTACTCCCAGCTCACATCTTTCATGAAATAAAAGACAAAATCAATCACAAGTTCCTATCCAGACAGTGTACTATCAAAAGTGTCAACGACACAGAAGTCAAATTCCTGTACTGTGTCGACATACCCATCCACATTAACAACAAGAGAATTCGACACACCTTCTTTGTCACAAGAGACATCAAGTCCAATACCTTCCAAGGCCTCCTAGGGTATGACTTCCTCCTTCAAAACAGAGTCACCCTAAACTTCCAACAAAATACGCTCCAATTCCTTGATATAACTGTACCAATCGTCAACAGAGGATACAAAATACCAACAGCATGTTCCAGTGAGGATAATACACCTCCAAGCAATACAGTCACAACTCAACACCAAGCCATAGCAGAACACACTAAAACTGATGAAAAGGATAACACATCGACGACAGCAACAGTAACTACAACAGCCAAAGTCATCTTACAACCACAAGAAACAACATACATCACCCTCAAAGTTAACGACAACAAATCTAAACACAACATCATCCTCTTCCAATCAACTCTGACTGACCACACAGTAGAACTCCATGACAGTATTAACGAGTTAAGAGCCAATAACACCTTCACAACCCTCATCAGAAACATTGGATGCAAGAAGATTCACCTAAATAAAGGCAGCAGACTTGGCATAGCGTCTATCAACATCACAGTTCAAGAGGAGGAAACCCAAGAATTTCCTGTCAATTCGATCCGAGCAACAGATGCCATCATCCAGCGACGCTGCCATGAGCTCAAACAGACAGACTTTGCATTAGACCACCTTAATGCAAAAGACAAATCAACCCTCCTCCAAACGTTGATGGAGTTTGCTCCAGCCTTCTCCAAAAATATCCATACCCTTGGGCACTCTGACTTAGTTCAACCTAGAGTCAACACAATACACCCTCATCCTATCTCTTCAACGCCCTACCCCATCCCACAGTCACTTCAAAATCACGCAAGAGAATATCTTGAAGAATTGGAGGAAGCAGACATCATAGAAGAACATTCTGCAGAATGGGCATCACCTATGGTGCTGGTGAAAAAGAAAGGACACTCACCTGAAAATCCATCTCTCAGACTTGCTCTTGACCTACGTTTAATGAACAAGGTCATTGATGGTTGTTCTTATCCATTGCCAAAGATTTCCGATATCACTAGGAGCTTGGCAGGGTACCAACTATTCTCTGTCCTTGACCTCAACTCAGCGTACTGGCAGATCCATCTACCAGAAGAGTACAGAAAGTTCTTGACATTCACAACACCATGGAAAACCTACCAATTTAAACGCCTTCCATTTGGAATTAAACACGCAGCAGCACACTTCCAGAGATTGATGGACAAAGTTCTGTCCTCAATCAACCATCATGGTATTCACTGCTACCAAGATGACATCATCATTGCTGCCAACTCAGTTAACGAACTCAACACCAAACTAAGAGATGTTCTCATGGTACTCCAAGCAGAAAACCTCACATTAGCCCCTGAAAAATGCAAGTTTGCCACTCCATCAATCCAATACCTTGGATTCACAATATCAGCTCAAGGACTTACTCCTGGCAACGCAAACACAGAAAAAATCACTAAATTCTCCATACCAAAGAACCAAAGGCATCTAAAAAGATTCATCGGACTGTGTGGATACTACAGACACATAGTACCACAATATGCTGAAAGGATCAAACTTCTCAATGACCTAGCAAACACCAAAACATTCCTATGGACACAAGAACATCAAGACTCGTTTGAATCTCTACAAAAGACATTCTTCAAGCAACCATTCATCCTTCAACCAGACTGGCCAAAGGAGTTCTTTCTGAATACGGACGGATCACATATTGCCATTTCTGGAATTCTTATGCAAATGGGTGAAAAACATCTCCAACCAGTTGCATATTATTCCAGAACCCTTACATCAACAGAAGCAAGATACCTGCCGGCAAGATAGAGTTGATGGCCATCCACAACTCAGTGAAACACTTCAGGGAATTCCTATATGGAAGACACTTCACCATCCTATCAGACCACATGAACTTTAAATACCATTCCCAACTAGAGAATCCAGCCAACATCGTCGCACGATGGCTAATGGAGCTCGCTGAATATTCCTTTACTTTCCAACACATTAAAGGAGAAACAAACCACCTTGCTGATTATGTCTCGAGAGAACCAGATGGCCAACCAGAGCCAGAGTTTGATACAATTCTTCCAGCACAAGAACTTAACATAATTGCTACTCTAATAACAGATGAATTAAACACGTCCAACATCCTAAGAGAACAAGCGGCAGACGATGAACTTATCGAAATCAAGGACAACCTTGCCAAAACATCACACAGAGATAAAAACAACTTCTTCATTAATCCAAATAGTAACCTACTCATGCATATCACAATAAGACAAAACCACTTGAAACAGAAAGAATGTAACAAAACAATAGTAATGCCACACAGCCTCAAGAAATATGCTTTGCAACAAGCCCACCTTTCCCACTTCGGGACTGACAAAACATATTTGCTACTCAAACAAAGGTACTTCTGGAATGGGATGTATGCTGACACAGCCAACTATGTCTCATCATGCACATCGTGCTGTCAGAACAAGAGACTGTACAGCAGAAAACCACCCTTTGGGGAGACTCCTGTTCCCTCCAAACCCAGCGAGTTCGTGTCCATGGACATTCTAGGACCTATTCAAGGCAACAAATACGTGCTCACAGTACTGGATCACTTCAGCAAACACATGGAACTTTTCCCCATGAGCAACATTCAAGCCCAGACGGTTGCCAAATGCCTGATGCAGTATATCACGACATTTGGGAGACCAACCATGATACTGAGTGACTTAGGCACCCAGTTCACATCTGAAATTTTCCAACAGATCACCACCATTCTAGGTATCTCGTTGCACCACACAACCACCAGGAACCCAAAAGCAAATGGACAATCAGAGCGAATCAACTCGTCTCTCAAAAACACTATTCTTGCTCTCACGGACAGACGCGTAGACTTAAATACTGCAGTGGCTATACACAAACAGATGTATAATGCATCAAAGCACAGCAGTCACGGCTTTACGCCAGACATTGTCCACTTTGGACGTAACCTCAGCCTAGTCTTCGACACTACTGAGGAAACAGAAGAGGTTTCAAGTCCACTCATCACTACAGATGGACACACAAATGACCTACTAAGAGCCTTACAGATCATCCGCAAAGAAACGGAAGAAAATCTGAGGCATCAACAAGGCATTAAACAACAGAGGCTTAACCAAAACAGTGCCCAACGTGTCACAAAGAGAGGTGACGTTGTATATATCAAGAATGGGGACAAATTCAAAGTGAGATTCAGTGGACTCTATGAGGTCATAAAGAAACCAAATGGTCACACATGCATCATTAGAGAACTGGACAACCATGCAGCTCTAGAAATCACGGTAAATAACCACCGCCTCAAAATTTCAACACGCCGCTTTGCATACTTAGAAACTGGGAGTGATGACAACACACAGTGTCAAGAACAGAACTCTGGACCAAATCTCCGTCCAAGGCGAAAGTAACCCAAGATAGACAGGAGTGTATATTATTTACTTTATGTGTCTCCATGTTGTTATATTTTTTGTTTACATTCTTACTTATATACGGAAAAATATATATATAAAAGTTAGTCAGGTTTCCTCCCCTCCCTCCCTGTGTCAATATTATGAGTGTATTAATCTGACCACAATGGGCCACTCCAGCGATCCAGTGGTGAGTATGTCGTTACGCAACAGGGAAAATTATTCATGATAACAATCAATAACTATCTTGTATATCTTTCAGAAGGAAGACCAACTCAACAATAGAGTTAGACCACAAGTAGGTCAGCCTACCGATTTCGCCTCCTATACACAATGGAGTTAGGGTCCTTGGGGATGTTTGGCCAACTTACCTCAAGGTCCTCCTCAGCTTCATTCATCCCATACACTAAACCATGAGGCATTTCTGTGGCTGGCCACTGTAGGGATGCTCCATGGTAAGTGTAATGTAAATTAAGGTCAAACCCTCTGACATATTCTCTCACATAGTGCAATATGCTTCAATTGGGATTCCTTTCGGCATAAGTGCAATAAAATAACAGGCACAACAATTCATCCTTTATGACTCTTTAATTTTATATTGTTTATGTATATTTTGTCTGTATGGTTTATTGCAATTTAGTTGTTATGTACTGTGAAATTCTTGCTATTATTCAAATCATGTGACTACAATGTGTATAAATTTGTTGTACTTTTATCTAACAATTATGTTGATTTTAGTGATGTCAATTATCCTCTGACATGGGTGGTGTTCTAGGCGGAAGTGTTCAGTTCCCAGCAAGTTTGTGAAACTCCTCAAAAGTTAAGAGGAGGGAAGAAGATGTCATACGACATCCGTCCTTTCCAAAATTCAGTACCAATCCCGAAGAACAGAACCCAATTTCCCAGTTTAACACCATACGAGAGAAACGATTTGGAGTCCATTTGAAATACGCTCAATCTCACATCTGCAAAATCGCTTAACGAAACTTTCTCCTAATGAGAAAACCAGATGTGTGAAGTTCCATGTCCGTTGGGGCCGCCAGAATTGGAGTGGAATCGCACAGTGTTTGGCGTATAACGACATTCCACCCAACCATAGCACGAGCGCTGTCGCCAATCTTTTCGCTCCAAGCACTGCTTGGCGAGAGAAATGCTCAAGCGCGAAAACGAGGGTTTTTCGATTCACCAGTCTTCCCTTCGTTCCGTCTGGCGTGGCCCAACGACTCAGGTATTTAAATGTTTTGAACTACCCTCTCCCCTCCTTAAATTTTGACACTTTCATATCTCTAGTGAGACTTGTCACCTCCCACGGAAGCAACGATTCTATTTTTGGACGATTTCTGTGGCTTGTTAAAAAGACTAGAGCATTATAAGTATCCATTCCAACTCCCGCTGGAACACCACCAGCCCTTGAATAACGTTGTACTGACAACTATCATTATTACCAGTACAACTCATATATATATTTACTCTCGAGTGAATAAACGGGGATTCATTTGTCACCAGAACTCTGTCTTTCTTACAAACACGGAAAACCACCGCACAATAAGCTCTAATCATTCTTCCTTAGTGAATATTTTTAAACTCCCACTATACGATCCGTAATCTGAAAATCTACATTGTAACCATTGTTACACACAGGTACGAATTTTTTGCATTTTTTGGGTCACGCCAAATTTTAAATTTCAATCTATAACATTTTAAAATTAATTTTAATTATTATTGTTGTTTTTTTTTGGCATGGCAACTGTTAAAAACATTGCAAATTCTGAATTTATTTTTTCCGCGCTTCCGTTTGATTTTGCGGAGGAAAACTTTGTCAGCAGTCTAAAAATAAATGAAATAAAAATTTGTAACTGGAGTTTTGTAGTTCTATTTTCTATCTCTTATATCGTTAAAGATCGAGTAAAAATTTCAACTTATTTGAAATCTGCGGAAAATTTTACATTAGATCAATACCTAAAACTATGATTTTTTTAACTAAATAATTTTTTAATTGAATATATCTTTTATATTTTCGAAAAAGTCATGTCAAATTCGCGTTCAAAAAATAAACAGATTACATTTCCTGCGTTCTTATAATTTCAGCTAAGGAAAGCAAAAATTAAAAAACATTTTGATTGGCGTTATTTAGCTCTTTTTTTGTAAAATCGGGATCATTAAAGATAGAATAAAAATTTCAAGGGATTTGAAATCTGTAGAAAATTTAACCCCAGATATATTAGATATTTTAGCAAGAGATTGTGATGTCCCGCCGATTGGACCTCTTCTTAATTCAAATTTCACCGCATTTGACAATGAGCGTTGCACGTCAAACCAACACCACGGGCAACTCCATTATGGCTGTAATCCAATCGGCTACAAATTCCTATTTATTTTATGATGTTTTGCGAAGCAAACCAACTGGCAAATTCGTTACGGGCAAATTCGCCACCACGGGCAAATTCGTTATGGCTCGTATCCAAAAGGATACAAATTCCCAGCAAACCAACACCATGGACAACTCCGTTATGACTGTTTTCCAATAGGCTACGAATTCCCATTAGGTTTGCGAAGCAAATTAATTCCACGGGTAAGGTCGTTATGACTTTTATCCAATAGGCTACGTTTTCCCATTTGGTTTGCGAAGCAAAGCAACAATCCCACAAAAGCAATTGGCACGGGCAACACCGGGCTAGTCACAAAGTGGCTAGTTGTAAATAATGCCGGAAATGACGAGACAAAAAAATAATCTGCTAGCGTTTTCGTGATCAACGATGTCTTATTGGTGGATTGGGGAATCACGACACCGGAAGAAGAGAGGGTTGGAGGGATTTTTTTTAGTTTTGAGAAGGGGATATTGGATTATGGGAATTAATCTAGACTCCCAACACAACCTGTAATGAGAACACACCGGCAGTAGATTTGTCAAGTTCAACTGTATTTACAGGTTTCGGCTTCCGAATCAGGCTACGACTTAAATACTCCATTATTTTGATTGAATTGCTTCCATCGCCAGCGTTGGGACCGGTTTTGATGTAGTGTTTGGAAAAGGATGAAAACCGCGATGTGAAGTTTGTCATAAGTCTGAATGGTCATTAAACAAATAGGTCTCTAAATGAAAAGTACCTGCATGTCTATTTACTTGACTCAAAAAAAAACATTGTTTGGCCACATAAAAATCTAACCAACCTGCCTTTTATATTAGCTTATCTGTAAATGTAAAATGTTGAGTGTCTGGACTCGCTTACCGATTCGGAGAAGTTATTATGACAAGAGCAAACTCATACCCTAGTTGCTTCATTGTATAGGTATGTACTTTCGAAGCAATACATTTCGTTATCCATACCCTCTGTATGCTTGTAAAAAAATTCTTAGATGGTCTCCAACTACAAAAATACCAGGCATCCCAAGAGATTCAAATATCTTTTTTATAAAATTAGACATTTTAGGATCACAATAATTTGTATGGTTTAATATACTTGCTCAAACATACAAACACAATAAGACAGACTGCGCAATGAAGTTCAGTCACTAAGTTACTGCATGTTCTCACTGTATACCAATTTTCATGAAAATATATCCACGTAGTGAGGATACACATATACAGGCTGGAACAAGAAACGAAAAGCACTGATTTTGCAATAAAATTGTCCAAAATGGATAAATAACTTGAAATTCGGTGAAAATATTCCATTTACAAACTAGCATTTCATTTTTATTTAAACAGATATCAAAGAGATTAAATGAATAATGCTAATCTTTTTGCAAGAAATCTGCTTACGAGAGAAACAATATAAATAAAATTTTATCATAGGATTTATTCTTATTAAATTGAATAAGAATTCCTATTAAATCGGTAAATCGAAAAGAAATTTTTGAAACGGTTGTATTTCTGATATAACATTGAGTTGAGACATTTCCAAAACGTACTGATAGAAAATTTTGTAATTTCTCATTTATTCATGAAAAAAGTTAATATTAAAGATATTATTGCTGAAAAAACACAGATACCTAAGTACCTGAACAGAAAAAAGTTTGGTTTGATTTGGTTTATCGGACTACCGTCCTTTTTCGCAACACACAAAATGAAAAGTTAATTTACATGAAAAGTTTAACTCAAAACGGTTAACATAACTTCAAAATTGTTATTATATTTGCATAGAAAATGCAATCACACTCATTGTAATCAATCACTCATTGTATGAATTCATCACTCATAATAATATATTTCAATTCTTTAACAATTTTATTAATGCAGTAAGAACTCATTTTTACGAAATTGAAGTGACCGAGTTCGTGAAACTCGAAAACTCATTAAAAAGAGATTAAAAAGCTTTTTGATATTTGGACGGAATTTTATATAAATTTTGTAAAATCCACTGGCTGTAATAAGTAAATTAGACGTAAAAGAAAAAAGGAAAGCGAAGATGAAAAGTAATTTTATTGATGATACAAAATTTGTTGATTTCTTGAAGTAAACGTTGTATTAGTTCGAAACAGATAACAAGCTACAAATTAATGTTCATTCATCGATTTTGGGTAATCTTTGTAGTATTCCTTTTTTTCCATCCAGTAACACGTAATCTCCTGTAATAAAAGAAAATATAACCGGTTACTTTCGCATAAACCCGAATTTGAAACTGCATATACTATATTTAAAATATCTTTCGTTAACAAACATTACGTTTGTAGTGTAATATTCTGCCCTCTTGACTCAACCCTGACTTGCTAGGGAAAGCAGAGGCGCAAGGGTCATGTGGTAAGAGAAGAGAAGTGACGCTAGGAGGGGTTTGGTCAGGGGTGATCAGCGAGGGAACGAGGCAGTTAGTGACAGGGAACGATAGAGCGAGGAAGGCGACGGAAATTGTTGACCGTTCGTTCTTTAGAAGGCTCTTCCTTGAGATTACAGCGCATATTTGTTGTTATGTTTACTTAAATAAACACTTGTTAAGTTTTCAGTGTTCTCTTTTCTTTTGCCATTCACGAACCACAAGTGTAAAGCATTACAACGTTATTTACAAACGCGATATTTCTTTCATATTACGTATATTACAAGTTAAAATTTTGCAGTGTGGTTGCAATTTTAGCTTCATATTCAGTCAGTAAGTAATAAAATATTCGCTTCATATCCTATTTATTTTAAAATTCAGTATATTATGACCAATAACGTATGTTTGACTAGAACACATTTATTTTTTATAAAATGTTTATTTTCATGGATATACGACATTTTGAAGGCGGTGAAAATATTCAATATTGCTTACCAAGAATGTTCCGTAATATATAAAATTTTGCTACACTAAAGCTTTTCGAGCTAAGCTTCTTTGGTTTTGCTCATGATATTTAAAGCTACTGCTTATAATAACAAGTAAAAATGTTATTTAATACATTAGTTTTTCAGCAATTTGTCACGAAACTTGCAGAAGTTTGAATAAACTTTTTTCAAAACGACACTGATAAAAATTTTTAAAATTTGTGTATTCTTTAGAATGTTGTTAATTTAGTCCTCTCGAAACAGTTTCTAATGCAGTTTCTCAAATTTTATTTTTAACAGCCTTCAACGTAAAATATCGAAATTTCAAACAATTGCGCTCAAGCGAGATCAACAGCATTCCTCCACTCAATCAAGCGTCCATATCCCCCATAGATAAAGCATATACTTCTTCGATGCGATAATTTAACACGATTTATTGTTTATGTACATACTAGCAAAATACCCGACCTTACTCGGTTTGAATTGGTTTACTCTAGATTGAAGAGATAATCAAAATATATAATGACTTAGGTTTTTTGTAGAATAAAAATTTATTTTAACATCTTTCGCCATCTTTATATTTTCTACAACTTACTTTGGACACAAATCCTACACATGCATATCCATTCATGTAATACATTTCACATACATCGCACAATTGCTGTATGACAAAGCTACAAAATGACGAAAGGTGATACTAAGGTTACTACTATAAAAGACGATTTATAGGAAGATTTTGAATTCCCTTTCTTAAGTTATTTTCATGTTCAACTCAATTAATTAAAATTACGATTTACGGCGAGTGCTCTCGCACTCATAGTCAACAAAACAATATTTTTTTACTTGTGGAACTCTTGCCTCCGGTATGCGACATTGTGAAATTTTGTAATCTTCTCCTGTCATTATTATAACGAATTTTTTAATGTTTGAAAAAGTTCCAGTTTGGATTAAAAAACATTATTATTCTTTCAATAACGGCATTATTCTTTAAATAACGGCATTATTCTTTAAATAACGGCATTATTCTATAAATAACGGCATAACTACACTTAAAATTTACTGGAAATTTATACTGACTTACCTAACATTTTTAAGTCTAATACTTTGTGGTGCTGTTGCGTGTGATGAGAAGGAAAACACATTTATTAAAATAATAAATATTTAAAACAGGAAACAGCGAAGTAAAACATAATAAAAGATGTCGCAAAAAATTGTTCTAAAGATATTAATTTGTGATTCAATTTTATCCCTTGATCTCGCACAGTTGCCACAACTTACAACTAAAAGTGTACAAAATTTAGAAATGTGAAATTAATTCAGAGCGAAAGAACCAGAAAAAATATCACTGCTCGCGCGATCTTGTTCATAGACATTCCAATTTTTCCAAAACTACCAAATTATGGTTGATTTAAGTATACTTGCTCAGGTGTTTTAGCATGAAACTCAACTAAATATAACAATAAAGAAATGTTTAATATTGCATTCACTAAACTAATAGATATTGTATAAAACAAAATACACAGCAATCAAATATCTGGAATACAATTCATGTGATGCCTACGCAAACACACAAACATAAAATCGAGCATAGAACAGAAAGACGGACAGACAGACTTTCGCAACCAATTCCACTCACTAAATGAAGATAAGTACTCACTGTATGCAAATTTCCATGAAAATATCTTAAACCGCGTGGACGTGTATAGGGCACAACATACAGACAGACAGACAGACAGACGGACAGACAGACAGACACCAAACGAGAAAAGGGCGGATTCGGCATCAGAAGGGTCCAAAACGGATAGAAAACTTGAAATGGGTCGAAAATATTGAATGTACAAACAAACACTCCATTCTTATTTATATAGATAGTGTGCTACCAATATCAATTTGTTTATGGTTTTACAGCGTTACAGTAAATATAGTTTATTTTGAAGGATATTAGTTTCACCGATTATTTACCGGAAAAAACATGGGCTATGAAAACCCGGTTCGAAGAGTAACTGTTATGAAGACCGGAGGGTTGTGAGTTCAAATGAAACCAAAAACCGTTGATTACAAAAGGGGGTGGGGCACGTCAAATCTGCCGTGGCCTTGAATGTCCTCAAATTGGCGTGGTGTGGAAGTTGGTAGAGAGTGCAGAGTGCCAGCTCAGGTGTGGCCTCATCACCTGACCGTGGTTCAAAACTACGTGGTCTTGTCCTGCGATCTTTTCCTTTGCGTTTTATCCCAAACCGTCGCCATTAGCCCGTTGTTTTGCTCCAGTGCGGCGTTAATTTAAATACCATACCATGGGAAACATTGAAATGCATATTGCTTCAGGGTTTTGCTTTCATTAATGTTTGCACTTGCACAACACCTGCGGCAACGAATGATAAATGAATAACAAGAGATACTGTTATAAGGGTTCTAGACTGTTTATTATTTTTTATCATACAAACACATTGAATCTACCCAACTGCTCACGTGGGGCATATTGTTTATATAGCAAAAGAATACCTTTCGTGTGCCAATAATCATTACCTTTGTCAAATTGATACTTTTTGTAAAAATTTTGAATAGTTGAGTCATATTCATTTACTTTTAGTGCATTATTGGATTCCGATACATGTTTATAGAGGAGAAGCCATAATTCATTCAAGGATACTGTGAAATTAAATCTCTGAAACAAATCTATATAGTAAGTAAAAATCAATTTCCAGGATTCAGAAGAAACAAATAAATGAAATGTACTATTGTGGAGTGTAGACACGTAAAGATTTTCCTGTTATATTAGAAATGGGTTTAATAACTATCAAACTCACTCATGTTGGAAGTTCTACAATGATGTATTCTTATGACAAAGTCTACCTCTAATCCTACACAAAAATCGGATCCCTGATAATTGTGACATGAGAGTGCAACTTCTCAAGAATTTAAGAGGGAAAATTCCCACGTTGAAATTGTTATTATTTGAAAATCTGTTGAATATTTTCTTGGAATCCTGTGTGGAAGAAAGGACAGGAAACTAAACAATTTCACCGAATTTTTAACGAATTTCTCAACTTTATCCGCATAACTAATATTCAACTATGTAACTTTTCCTTATAGTTCAAGTAAATAGAAATTTATATCATTATTTTATCTGCTATAGGGGAAAATTTACAAGCTTCCATATTTTCTTATTTGTACAGTTTTAGAAATGCTTGATAAGAATTTATAGATATTACGTTTTGCATTATTACTTTCAATGCTGTACAACTATACTTTAATAATATTATAAGAACTTATTAATATTCGTATAGTATTTTTAAAATGTAGTTTACTACTCAGTCTTCTTGTATCAAAATGTCAAAATTGTTTTTTTTTCTAAATATTGTTATTTTATACATTTTTTAAAATTTGTCTAGTGGCGAGGTAAGCAACAAAATTCTGATATATTTGAGAAATTCTGTATGCACATACTTAATATCTAGTTTCGTGCTTGAAAATTCATTCAAATTCAGAAGATACTATAAATTATCACTCATATTATTCATTTAGCGATGAGTAAAAAAGTAACATAATCACATTGGAAGTTAAGATGGAATTCCTAATAAACTTTGGGGTTAGTAAAATTTTAAATGTGTTGGCAATTTGAATAGTGATTTTTTATATTTCCAAAGGGATTTTTTTCGATATCTGCTGAAATGAATTTGTATATTCAGTAATTGAAAAAAAAAGCATTCAGCTTCTTCAATACTGTCCATACTGAACGTGGGCGGTACATAAATTAATTTGCTTTCCGTCATCTAAAATATTTGAGTTATTAAGCAAGTGTCTAGGACATTCATAACTCTATAAGTGCTTTTGAACATTTTAACTGTGTTTTAATAGCAGTATTTTTGTTTAATGCTCATTTACATTTTTTGTCTTTTATTTAGAAGCCTTTCCATATAGTATTTAAAAAAAAAAAATTCTCTCCTTCTCAGATTTCGTGATTTGATAAATGTTATAAAAGAATAGTATGTTTACTTGATAAATGTTATAAAAGAATAATGTAAATAGTATGTTTAACTCCTTTTTACAATTTGTTCACGTTTTTGGTAGCTACCTTTTTATTTATGGTTTCCTATTTTAATGTCAATAGTATGTTCAACTACTTTTTTAAAATTTGTTCACATTTTTGAGAAAATATTGGTTCCCCCCCCACCCCACCCCCTTAAGGAAAAAATTTAAAATCAAACTTCATAGCAAATCAGTTTTAACTCAAGCAACCATCAATTGTAACAGATGATCTTTGTATTTGTTATTGACAACTGACAATCGATATTAATACCTGAAATAAAGGGTAAATAAACAATAATGCATTATGAATAATACACTTAACGCATTTATCATTTCTATTTTCACAATAACTTCTGTGTATGCCTGCAGAATTCTAAAATGAATAAAAAAAATCAAACCTGTTTGAAATTTCTTAGTAGCTCCCTGAAGTCCCACAACACAAGGCAGACCATATTCGCGACTTACAACAGCTCCTGAAATGAAGTATTGTATAATAATAAGAAGAATATGTTCAGAAGACTTTTACGAGATATTTTAAATGGCTTAACCTTTTCAAGATTTTATTAATATTATAATAGTAAAATGAATTGAAAGCTTTTAAACAACCTTCATTGACTTTTAAAAATCTTATGTTCTGATTTTGGGCAATCAAATATATGGAAACAAAAATAAATGTAACGTGTAATTTTTATTAAAATTTTGTGAATAATATTTATTTCATGTCAGTTCAAAAGGGGAAAGACTGACCTTTGATGGATCCAAAGGATTCAAGTTCATCATTAATTATAAAATATGTATAAACTAATTTTAAAATTGAAGCTAATTACGAATCTAAATTTCAATTATTTGTATCATGGCATCATCTTTTTTTCCAGAATATCTGTGACAAAAAGTGAAATATTCGATTTAAGATTCTAAAAAGTAGCAAATTTGACCAAGCCCCTTTTTCCCTGACACGTAAGATTTGATTACTGAATTATGAAGTGTGAACTTTGAGTGTAGGAAACAAGCTTACTTAACACCATTGGTTTACATTAAAAAATATAGAAGAATGTGTGTGTTTGGAAAATGTATAGTATATTTGGACAAAATATCTTTTGTAAAATTATGTATTAAAGAGCAGTAAATCCTACCTACCACATACCATGTCTTATAATCAAACAAGAAAGGCTGTATAATTTAACTAGGTATTTTTAATATCCAAACAATAAGACTTAATATAAGATCTTTAGTGAAAGTATAAAACTAATTTTAAAAAACTGATTACAATTTACACTTTGTAAAATTATATAATGTAACTAAACAACTTATGAAAAGATCCTATAATTCTACAATTTCAGTAAAAATCTTAAAATCTATGAAAGAACGAAACATATTTATTGCACATTATAATTCAAAGATATTTAAGCCACTAACAAATTATTTTCAGCAAAACATGTTTCTATAATGAATAGGATTTACCATGAGAGATGAGGCCACCCAATTCAGTTACCACACCAGATATGATAGGGAAGTATGGAGTCCATCCAATGTCAGTACTGTATGTGATAAGAATTTCTCCCGGCTGAAGAATAAGAGGAGGAAAATGTTTGAATATGTACACTCTAATTTTGTTTTATTGAAAGCATTAAAATAATGTTCCTGAAAAATTGGGTAAAAATGGGATGTTTCCAATAGCCTATGAGTTCAGTTGTTTATCTGCTATTAAAGGTGGTGGACGTTAAATCAAATTGCCACATAAAACATAATTATAGAAAATGAACTTAGTTATTCTGGTTGATCACTTCCTCCAGCTTGTTTGAAGAGGATACATAAGAAACTCATCAAAACATTTCAATTTTAAGATATCACTTGCCCTCTTGAAACAACTATTCTAAATGGAAAAGATTCTCAAAAAGAAAATTTTACAAACGAAAACGACGAGAAATTGTAAGATCTTACACCAATTTCAAAATAACTAGTGAATATTGTCCAAGTATTTGAACTGTAAGAAGGTAACAATATTTGGTCAGTTATCTTAACCTTAGCAATTTGAAAAATTATTTCCCTTGTTAAGTCCCCCCCCCCCCCTTCAACCCACTATTATATACAGGGTGCCCTGAAAGTTCCCGTACCGACGGTTCGTGAATTTATTATACAAAAACAACAAACTTTCAAACAACTACTTTTTATAGAAATGGTTGAAGGCCCTTTTAACATAACGTAGAAAAAAATGTGCACTTACATTTGTAATAAATACTTAAAATTTCCGCCCTTTTCTTGGAGGCAAAGCTGAAATCGTTTGCGCATATTTTTAGAAACGCGTTTCAAGATGCTGAGAGTGACTTCTTGTATCCTTTGAGTTTTGGCAATTTTCAGATCACCTAGTGTTTGATAATTATCTTCATAAACTTTGTGCTTTAAATATAACCGCAGAAAAATGTCAGGGATGCGCAGATCATAGAACGAGGTGGCCAAATATTTCTTGAGATGAGTAAAAAAATCTTGAAGCATGCCCATGATTTCATAACTTGTATGGCAGGTTGCAACGTCTTGTTGGAACCAAGAGTCTTGTTCATTCACTTCTAATAATGCAACAAATTGTCGAATACGTTGATATAGCGTATCTTTACTCGATATTGCATCATTTGGATTTTTTTATGTCGCCAAAATTCTTCAAATATTTCATGGTGATTTACATTTAAAATAATCCTTAAACAGCGCAATCCTCTGAATGCGTGATAAATTCATATTGCAATGAAGAACAAAATGACGTGGAAATTTGTTATCGTTTAACTTGAGTGCGAATAGAATCAAACGATAAAAATTAAAAGAGTCGATAAAACTATAGCAGACGATAAAATTCAATAATTAAAAAAAACTTGAATTAAATTTTTTTAAAGTTGGAGTACGGGAGCTTTTAGGACACCCTGTACAAAGTTAAAAAGATGTCATTCCCTTTAGGTTACAGTGATTTTGATAAACAATAATCAAAAAAAGTTCAAATATTTCGTATATTATTTCTGAAATCCCATTTAATTGTGAAAGTTCTGCTACTACATTCTTATTGATTATTTTTGAGAAAGTAAAGCTTCAGTTTTATGGTCTAAATGGTAGATGTTTCGATACAAGATTTGAAATCATTATGAAACCTTATCGAGGAACTATGTGTTTCATGCTATCTTTCTCCCGATCCCAATAACTGGAGACAAAATAATTTTTCAGCTGGGAGGACAACATATTATGATATTTATTAATATTTATACTAAAATATTCACTTTTGACACTCATAGATTTTACTATTCAGTTCGTTAATTTACATTTACTGAGGTGCCGTAAATAGAAAATGATTTGTAATCTAATAGAAAACTTTAAAAATCATATTTTCAAAACCGGCCTCGTTTGAATGTGGTCAGAAGTTGGTAAAACAAAAGAACAAGGTACAGGCACCTAGTCAAATTGGTGAATAAAATGTTCTTCGCGCCAAATACCTAGTTGGATAGACAGCCATATTTGATGGATTCCACTTGCTCGTAAGTAGAAGTGCAAATAGCAAACTTACGATGAGTTAACATATTCCAAATTTATCACCCTTCGGCGATGGCACCGAGTTCTTAAGTCTAGTACATAAGCTTTATAATATGGATCTGTTTAATTTAGTAAAAAGAAAGGTGTAAAAAGCTTTGCTTAACCTTTAAATGGGATGCTTCCTCCAATGACATGGCGACTCTTGCGAAACCCTTTGTCACTCCTTTACTTACTGGTATACCTGAAATATAATTTTATAGAAATATTTATTTCAAGACCATTAATTCAAGTTCGGAGTAACATATATCGAACATTATTGTAGCTTAACCTCAACTTTAAAAAAATACTCAGTTAACTATTTCAATATATTTAAAATAAATATGCTCTTAATCAAACTTTCTTCAATGTTATTTTTCTAAGTATTTTTTACTTTCAGAATGTCACAAGATTTCGGTTTCGAATAGTGTAGTATTGCTTTCATCTCACAACACGCATAATGTTAAAATAACCTCATCAAGTGGTTGAAAGAATCCCAAGAAATCTTCAATTGGTCAAGAAGGTCAAAACTAGTTAAAGTAATAAGGGAAGACTTCAGATTGAAGAACGAATATATGCACGTGTACAACCTGAAGGGTTTAAAATTCTACTTTGCTTATGTATGCACAATTTCTAAACTGTTATGTAACAATCGTCAAAAAAGTTGAATTTTCTAGTTCAAGTAGAATTAAAAATAAGCAAACATTAGTTAAGATTGTTTTAATTCAAAATTTCCAATTGACGATATCAAAACCTGCTCTTGAAACATAATTAACATTTGAACAACATTTAAACACTTTTCATTGCCTTAAACACATAATTCTTACGAATTTTGATAATGAATTTAATTATCCTTATTTTACCTTTCATAGTTAAATCTGCAATGAATTCATAGGTTTCTGAGGACTCAGAGCCATCGTTTATCTGTAATGAAAGCAATTTTATTAGCAAACTTTAAAACACATGCAATAGGTAGACACACATAGATATATTTAAAGTAAAGCTTTGCTGCTAGAAAGAATCGGATGTCAATTGTGACTTCTATGTGCCTCTGAAATTGTGCTTCAGAATAATTATTAGCATTTCTTATGGCAACATCATGTCTTATACATTCGATAATTTTTAATGACTGTTAACGCTAGAATGCATGACTGCCTACACCCAGTTTTTGTCTTTGAGAAATGCAGAAATAGTTATTATTTTTACACATACAGGTACATGCAAATATTATCAGAATAACCTGTTTTCTCATTATTTATCTTATGCTTCGACGAAACTACTTTATTACATCATATTTAATCACATTTATAAAATACATTATTTCAAAGAACACAAAACAAAATTTATTGCACAAGATTCAAAAATAATAAATTCTTGCTTGATTCTCAGTCGTAATAAGAACATTAATACTGCTGTGTCAAATAGGAATGTAGCGTTTTTCGATTTTGCGTTAATCTTAGTTACATAAAATGAAATCAGTGCAAAAGGTAAAATTTGAATAATTGAGAATCGACTATTTTATACCAATGAAATATTTCAACTTAAAAGCGATTTTAAAACTACTAATTGGTTCCGATGCTTGAAGAAACCTTTCCGGTTAATATAGTAATCATTTTCATTTGAAACAAAAGGGGAAATAACCTACTGGTTTCGGCAGTCCTCTCATGATTTCTGGATATTTGTAATCATCAAGTATTGGAAATAACCTTCTCCTATAATTGGCTCTGTAAAAAAATTAAAGAATAACTTATAATGAAGAGGAGCAGACTTTTTGAAGTGCCCCAGCTAGGGATTCTTTGCAGCACATATTAATAATATTTTTTTAACTGTTCTATCCATCAACAGTAAAGGTTGATCCCCGACCGACACCAATAGCTAGTTGCGTTTCTCCAGTGCGACGTTAATGAATAGAAAAGCTGTTGTTCAAGTTTACCTCTTATGTTGAAATGTAAATTGCTTTTGTTTTCTCTCTATATTAAAAAAATGTTACCGCCGACGCCGCAGAATTGAAAACTGTGTTGTTTAGCTCGATTCTTAGACGGTTTCCCGAGAAAGTATTGATCGGAAAAAAACATAATTAACATGGTTTGTTCTTCTTCGTATTCCCTGGACAATTATTAAGATTTTTTTCCGATGCGGCTATTAGTTTAGGGTTTATTAAGTGTCAAAATTGAAGAAGCGAAATTTCTTCCGTGAGTGAGCAAAACACATACCAATTTTCAGTTTTGAGTCGTGAGTTTTTTTTTTAAGAGTACCTCTCAACGTAAATTTTTGCAGCTCGTCGAGTTTTTTTTTTTTTTTTTTAATTTCAATTTGGTTCTTGAAAATATTTTTTTGAAATTCGGGAAAAATCGGGACATTTTTGTTACTTTTTTTTAAAAACTGCCGTATCTATATCTTATTACTATTAGTTTTTATTTTTTAAATATCGCAGTATACCTCAGAATGTACTCTTTCTTACGGTACTATTATTTTTTAAATCGGTTAATAATTAAATTGGATGCGATCATAAGTTGGTCATACAAAATTCGGAATCTTTGGATATTTTCGCTACTTTCTTCTAAAATCGTTATATCTACAGCAAAAAAACATTATTTTTTAAATTTGAGAACATCACTGAATACATTACATTACACTCTTTCTTATAGTACAATTATTTTTCAAATTGGTTAATAAATTAAATCGATACAATTAAAAGTGTGTCATACAATTTTCGAAACTTTCAGATCGTAATTTCCGATACAAAACTAAAACTGTCATATCTATATCGTATTACTATTAGTTTTTAATTTTGAAAATATCGCAGTATACCTCAGAATATACTCTTTCTTACGGTACAATTATTTTTAAAATTGGTTCATAAATGCTCATCGATGCAATCAAAAGTTGGTGACACAAATTTCGTATTTTTTATTTCGCGGAGCAAATTTGCGGAGCTGATGAGGGTTGTATTTTTGACTATCGGGTTTGCCAGATATCAAATTTATCGTAGCAACAATTGCCATGTAAACTATTTCTTTTTATTTGGCGAGGAAAAAGGCTCACTTTTTTTCTTTCTGTTCTCAGACGGTTTAACGAGAAAGTACAAAGTGCAGATCGTAAAGTTTGGAGATTAACATCGTTTACTTAAAATTGTACAGGGAACAAGATGCAGAAGATTTTTTTACTGATGCAGCTATTAGTTTAGGGTGCATTAAGTGTTAAAGTAAAAAAAAAAGTGAAATCACTTGCCAAAGAGGTATTAGTTTGCTTCGCAAACCAAACGGGATTGCGTAGCAATTCCCGGGGGTTCGGCGAGCATAAGCGAGCAGGTTGCGAAGCCCTCGCTGTGACGTCATGGACCGGAAAGTGAAATTAGGATAATACGAATTATTCAGATAGTTTCACTCTGCGAAAGGAATGTTGGTTTGCGAAGCAAACCAAATGGCATATGTAAAAGGAGTGTTGGTTTGCGAAGCAAACCAAATGTGATTGCGTAGCAATCCCCGGAGGTTGGCGAGAGTAAGCGAGCAGTGGGCGGAGCCCCCTAGTCATCATATATATTGATAACGTAGGAACTACTAATGTGAATTATGTGCCATTTTTATAATCGTTCTGCAATCAAGTTAAATTAATTACATTTTTACTTTAAATCCCAATTGAAGAAAGGAAAAATGAAAATTTTCTATTTAGTGTTAAGACTATTCGTCCAAAAGAATTAATTTTTAGCAATCTTTCATTATAAGTTTGTGCATTTTTTTTTAAATTCAAAATCAATCGTTCCTAAATTTATGAAAACTGTGATATTCAGAGTTCTGTATAATTGTTCTCTATTTATTATACTAGGGGGCTCCACCCTCTGCTTGCATACGCTCGACAACCCCCGGGGATTGCAACACAATCCCATTTGGTGTGCTTCGCAAACCAACGTTCCTTTCGCAGAGTTAATCTCCTGGACAGCGAA
Source organism: Metellina segmentata (assembly GCA_947359465.1). Classification (NCBI taxonomy): domain Eukaryota; kingdom Metazoa; phylum Arthropoda; class Arachnida; order Araneae; family Tetragnathidae; genus Metellina; species Metellina segmentata. The sequence continues at coordinate 92,596,193 of OX375876.1, forward strand.
ACTATCTTAATAATTCGTATAATCCTGATTTGACTTTCCAGTCCATGACGTCACAGCAAGGGCTATGCCCCCTGCTAGCTAACGCTCGCCGACCCCCGAGGGATTGCTACGCAATTCCGTTTGGTTTGCTCCTTTGGCAAGTGATTTCACTTTTTTTTTTACTTTAACACTTAATACACTCTAAACTAATAGCCGCAGCAGTAAAAAACCTTCTGCATCTTGTTCCCTGTACAATTTTAAATAAACCGTGTTAATCACCTTATTTAACGATCTGTACTTCCTACTTTCTCGATAAACCGTCTGAGAACAGAGTGAAAAAAGCGAGCCTTTTTCCTCGCGAAATAAAAAGAAATTGTTTTTATGACAATTGTTGCTACGATAAATTAGATAACTGGCAAACCCGATAGTCAAAAGAACAACCCACAGGAACCTGCTCCGCGAACCTGTGAGGAACCTGCTCCGCGAACTAAAAAATACGAAATTTGTGTGACCACTTTTTGATTGCATCTACTTTATTTATTAACCAATTAAAAAATAATTGTACCATAAGAAAGAGTATAATGTAATGCATTCAGTGATGTTCTCAAATTTAAAAAATAATAATATTAAGCTGTCGATATGATAGTTTTAACAAAAAGTAGCGAAAATATCCAAAGATTCCGAATTTAGTATCACCAACTTTTTATCGCATCGAATTTATTTATAAACCAATTTCAAAAATAATTGTACCGTAAGAAAGAGTACATTCTGAGGTATACTGCTATATTTTCAAAAATAAGAACTAATAGTAATAAGTTATAGATATGACAGTTTAAAAAAAAGTAACGTTGATTTTCAAAAAAAAAATGTTATCAAAAACCAAATTAAAATTTCTAAAAAAACTCGACGAGCTGCAAAAATTTACGCGTTGAGTGGTACTCTTTTAAAAAAAACTCACAGCTAAAGACTGAAAATTTGTATATATTTTGCTCACTCGCGGAAGAAAATTCGCTTTTTCAACTTTGACACTAATAAACTAATAATGTTTGAAACTAATAACCGCATCGGAAAAAGATCTTTACAATTGTCCAGGGAACACAATGAAGAACAAACCATGTAAATTTCATATTTTTCTGATCCGTACTTTCTTGAGAAACGACCAAAACAACACAGTTTCCAATCCTGTGAACGCGGCGGCGACGGCCATAACTTTTTTTTTAATATAGAGGGATTGCATTTTATGTATTTGTTGATTTTATTAATCACATTCTGGTTTTTTTTTTAAATTAAATTTGACCTTTTTCTGAATTATAACCGGTTTTATGTCAACATTTATAAAGACTTTTGTGCAAAATTGGAATGCTTTTGTGTGATACTGATCCTTTTTCAAATTGTATAACTTGTTCAAAAATGAATGATGTACCTGATCTCAGACTAAATACCTGGTTATGTGAATAAAAAAGAATTTTATGTAATTTTTCGTTAAAATAAATTTTTTAGGCTATATCAACAATGATCAACAATTTTCCAAAGAGAAAAAAAATTTCGAATACTTTTTTAAAGAAGCATTTATAAAAAGAATAAACTAAAAGTAAAGAAAAAAGTTCATACATAAGTAAGATTTCATAATTCAGAAATAAAGGTTATTTTTAAGTTCAGGAGACATAAAAAAATTGCTATTTTAAAGTATTTATGCTAAAAATATTTAAAGAATATTTAGCTTTTAATCAAAAACATAAATGGCGTTTCAATTAGAATAAAACAGCCTGAGATATTCGTTACGTAAACCTGGTTCGGTTGCCATGGAAAACTAGTTTGGTTGTAATGGAAACGAAGCCTACATCCGACGCCATCGTAGTGTCAAGTGACCCACACCGAGTGCGCTAGCGGTTTTGGAATTCCCCATGTTATTAAGAAGTCCGTTGCTTCCTATGTCAGTGAACCCTCTGTCTTATACTTCTCCGTGGTTCAGGCAACCAAGTTTCTCACGATGAAAGAGACTCAAAATAGGAATCACACCGGATACGTTAATATAATTTATTATAAAACCTACTAATATTATGTAACTTATAGCTTAATTAAAACAATAAGCTAAAATTAATTTTAAAAAATAGGCCTACGTATTATCTTAATAGAGCAGATAACAAAATGAAAAGGTATAAACTAAATAACTAAATTATTATTAAATAGTTCTAAAAAATAATAGCAGTGGCATTGGTAGAACAAACTTGATATAATTTAAATTCTTAGGTTCCTTTATGTAACTCGTTACTCGTAAGGCATATATCGACAAGTTTGCAGTTGAATCAAAATTCAGACGATGGTCTAAAAGCATTAAATTTGTACTTTTAACCATATGTCAATAAAAGTTAGTTGGTGGTTTTTTCGGGTTTTATGACGTAAGGGGCATATTTTGCCAAGCTGTTCCACACACAAAAAGGATTCAATAAAAGAATTAAGATCCATTTTAAGTCTTACCTTGAAATGATACTTGGAGATCTGGTCTTTAATATATCATCAATTTCATCCAGAGTCATAAAATAGATCAAGTCTGTGTCAGGAATTCGACCTTCAGATACCATCAGTTTAGCAAGATGTCTATATCCATGTCTCAAATAATCAATTGATTTAATAGTAAGTGACTAAAATTTAAAAATATGAATGCAAATTTAATTGCTAACTACTACAAGAAAAGGTAATGCACTTCAGTATCCCCCATTTGTACTACGTAAAAGTAAACAAAAAAAAGCATGTAAATTCTAATAAAAATACCTACAGTTCATATACAAGATGTAGCTCGTCTTGTTGATCGTAAATTGACTTTATCGTGCAAGTCTATGGTTTGTATATATATTTTGATCAAAAGATATAGTTATGCTCTACATTTAAATTATTTTATCTCTAAAGTAGCCTTTATAACATAGGATAATGGCAAACATTACAAAGATTAACAATTAAGAAACAAAGTAATGCGTTTTAAAGAATCATGTCGTAGAAAAAAATTCATTTGTGACATACGATTGAATCCCGTAATGTTTTCTAATTAAAGTCAAACCGAATATGAAATAAACTTCAGACATATAACAAACTTATTCTGAAGAAAATTTAGAACAATAATATCATAGATACGATTAAAAACACTAACACATCACACATGGCTATAGGTTTTCTATAGTATGCGTGAAAAATGTATTTATTTCCTGAAAAAAATAAATAATGTGTATAAAAAGTTTTGAACAAGTACTGCCTTTTTACACTTTACATATTCGATCTTGAAAGAAAATTCTTCTTTTAACACATTAAAAACCACTGTTATGAGTGAAATTTTTTCTGTTTTAATTATATCGAGGAATAGATTTTTATTTTGTTCATATACTTGAGAAATATGCCGTTATATCTAATTTTTAAAATTGTACTCCAATTTGGATTAATTATATTCATTTACAAAATAGTACTTACTTTCCCAGCTTCTCTTCCAACAACAGCCCAACGGCAATTCGGCAGAACAAATTTCATCTTCAACCTAAAAAATACACCTTATCTAGAAACTTTAATTATAAAACATATTTTAACATAGTTGAAAGCAGTTCTCTTCTTACCTAGACCAAAAGCCTAAAGAGACATTTAGCTCGGAGAATAATTTCTGATAACTGTTGTCTTCTTTCTCTCCGTCATCTTTACAAGTTCCAACGAGATTCTAAAATAATACCGAACATAATTTGCAAGTGCTAAAAAATAATATATAGATTTGTGTTACATGATGGAAATGCTGTTCATTGAAATCGGAGAAAACAAAACTCCTTCTTTTAGATCACAGCAGAAATACATTTTGGGGTAGACAGTGCTAACGGATGACAGTAGCAGATTCTTCATCCTATTTTACAAATATAATTGATGTGAAGTACCCGACATTAATGCAAATCGAGTTGGTCTATTTAAAAGAGACACACTACCCTAGGGCACACTAAGAGACACACTACCTAAAAGAGTCACCTAATACTGACCTAAATGTCTAATTTTTTTAATAATCTTTTATTAACCATACAACTTTGAAGATATTTTATAAAACGTTATAGCTTTAGCTATATTATTTAGTTAGTTATCCAGTTAGTTATTAGCTGAAACCTGACGCCATTTAGAGAACTTTAAGGTACTTTTTCTCAGTTTTTCATTTTTCATGACTGCAGTGTATTGTTTTGTAAGTGAAGTAGGAGATTTTAAATGTTTTGTGTATGTGTGTGTATGTGTGGTTGTTTACTATAGTATATTTGGTAACTTTTTCCATAGAATAAAGATTTGGAAAAATAGTTAACTTTTCAAAAATTGATAAAATCAACAATGACTTTTTTTTGCTGTTTTTCCGTGTTCGTTACAAAAATAGAAATGGCATTCAATTGAATAGAAAATTTAATTTTTTAATTATTGTGAATGTAAAGATAAATTTTGGAATGCTTATTTAATGTGTGTTGAAATAAGGCACATTAAAACATTTTGCTGTGAATATGAAAAATCGATGTAGTCTGTGCTCGGTAAATCCACAAGTATTTTACGTGAAACGTCTTTGGTGGCGTGAAGTAGTGAACGAAACACTATTTTAAATTTTGAAAGAATTGTTTAGCATAAGAAATGCCCCAGTTTGTCAATTGTTGGCTGCTTTCTTTATCTTCCGTACTTGAGTCCGTTATCTGCATCGGCACAGAATGAGTATTTCCACTCAAAAAGCTCGGTACAGCTCCGTCGTCAACGCTCGCCCATTTACTCGCCTCGGCCTCTTCTTCGAGACGCTACCACCAGCGTCTCACTAGCTCGATCGATGCAGTTTGTAACTATTCGAAATCATCTTGAAGTCGTCGTTCATTTTGTACGAGTTATCTATACGAAAAACGTGTACGAGTTCTCTACTAGTAATAACCTTAGACAGCTTTCGTCTGCCGGTTGAAAATGAACTTCTGATTGGTCCACGGGACATGAGATGACGCCCGTCCATTGATTCATCGGCGACATAGTAGTAGGCTTGCGATTTCATAAATTTTGTTATCACTTTAAAAATACAAATTCACACACCTACCCTGTTATCGGATGTTATATCGCCAAACGCGGCAATAAGTCTCCAAATCAACCAACCAAGTCGATTTTTCACAGACCATTTGACTACTAGGCGACAAGTTGGACACACTTTTTGAATTTCCCCTCAATAGTCTAGTTATATTTCACATCTCTGCTAGTAACCTACGGCGAGGTTCTTGTATCTTATCCTGGATGTATTTCTCTCATCTGTGTCAGTAAAACATCCCTGTGTGCGTGTATGTTCAATACTAGACATCTTGTGTTTGGTGCAGCTTGGTCAAATATGGCCCTTGCGCCATTAAACTCAACCAAAAAAAAATTTTAATAACCAAGGAAGTAATTGCCACTTTCAGTTAACAAGTTTTTTAAGGCGAAACAAGATGATGATGGGATAGTAAAATTGTAGCCATAGTTGAAATACACGCTACATTATGCACAAAAAAAAATGATGGTATGTACTAAAATACTATGAGTTAAATTTACATTAGGTAACCAGAAAGGAAAAGAAATTCATAGATTAAAAGTATAAAATATGTTTCCACAATTAATTTTAAAGACAGGTGGGAAAACACAATTTAGTCTCTCAGAAGTTTCTATTTGAGAGTCCTTTATATTAAATTGTGAAACAATGTTTTAAAAAACCAATATTTTTACCTGCAAAAGTTGAACTAAAAGTTTTGGATTCATGGCCCATGTAACCGATCGAACATCAAACTAAAATGAAAATAAATCAGATTTTGTAGGGGCCCAAAAATTAATTTCATAATTTTAACAAAACTTTGAAAATGAATGAAATTGCGATAACTTTTAATCGTCTGAATAACTTACCTCTTTCAGACATCTGTGTCCGTGTTTTACCAAAAATTCTCGAAACTTACACCCTGACGAAGATGAAGATGTTTGTAACCACTGTTCAGCATCCTGCGAAGTAAAAGTACAAAAAGTCTGCAAAACTGCTTGGAAAGCATATGATGTTAATCATATATCATTGCATGTACAATTGCAAGTGTATTAATATTTGCTCATTTTTGTTTTTTTGAGAACAAACTATCTTCTTAATTAAAAGTTTTAATGATCTGCTCTTGTGTCATACTGAAAATATTTGAGTTTGTTAGACTGAGTCCTATTATTAATTTGGTGATCTTGAATTGGGCAATTTAAACAGATTCTGAACAAAACAAGTTATATTAAGGTACAAGATCTCATAAAATAATTCTGAATATAGCTCATCATCTAAAATACAAATATTATTAAAAGATTACAGCAAATAGTTAATTACAAAATAAATAATCCCTATAATTTTTTATAGAATATAAAATTCTTCACGCTTATAAATTTTGAAATTTTGGTTAAAATGTTGTAAAACTTATGCTTCTTTGTAAAACTGTTAGGTGTTTTATTACATTTTTTTGCATTAAAATTGAAAGATACGCTTACCAATTGGAGTTAATGTTTTTCATATGTATACAAACTATTATGTGAATTAAAATATTGACAATACATGGAATATTAGTACACTGAGATTCCCCAATCTATCTAATTTTTGTAATAATTTTCGAACAACTTAATATTTTAGATTTAAACTTTATGTATAGACTTTATAGCATAAAACACAGTTTGTAATAATTTTATTACAATCGGAAAATAACTGCAAAGATCTTTTAAATGTTCACTTCCCCTTTAACTTATTGCATATCTCTTAGAACAGGGCTTGAAATACCCGGATGCACAGGTGCACTGTGCACATGAAAATAAAATTGTGCACCTAATTTTTCCCGCTAGGCGCACCTATGCACCTATTTTAAAAACTTAGGTTCACAAGGTGCACCTGTATTAAAAAATATATTTCGAGGCCTGTCTTAGAATAAACAATTTAAGGGTAAATGCAAATTCAATATTTGATGAAAAAATTCTTCAGAATTATTACTAAATATTCAGTTTGTTAAAACTATTTGGCACATGGCCATGGCAAGAATGTATGTATGCAATCTTGCTTGAATAACAAGATTCAATAAATATGAGTTTGGGAGTAAATATCTGTATCAATTTGGGCAAACTACATTCTTTCCAACAGCAAACTGGCAAAACTCAAAACTGGATATCAGAAGTCTTTTACAATATAATGATGAAAACTTTGAACCCATTTTATCTCAAAACGTGATTTTGTGTTGTTCCACTGTTTCAGTCTATGAACTTACAGGCTATGATTAATTTATAGACATAAAGTAAGACAATCACTCTCGCTACGTAACTTCGACAAGCTGATACCACCATTCTGAGCAATTTACCTTGTTGCGCAGTAGTTACACAAGAATATGCGATTTTAAATAAAGTCTAAAATGGCAGATTTCTGTTTTGCAGTTAGTATTTAAATTTACTAAAAACATCGATTTGTAATTCATCAGTCATTAATATTAAAATAAACACATGTGGAAACAAGCAACTTCCTTTTTGGGTTTCTGAAAGGGAAGTTGGTAGGTTTCTGAAATGAGAAACTTATTATATTTCCTTACTGATAAAAATAATATTTGAGATGTGGTTTTAGATGAAAATTGAAAATTGCACCTCATTTGTCATAGATTTAAATGCTTCACTGCTGATGTCTTTCTCGATTTGAATGGCCAAATCCTACAAAAAATGTACGAGAAATTAGGAAAATAGACATATTAACAAACTAAACCTCAAAATTGAATAAACTTCGTTTGAAATAACAATCTAAACTTCAAAATATTCGTATTTGAGTGTATACCTGCATAGATCGTGGAACGTCTGCACTTTCTACATCTGATGATGTGGCCAAAAGTCTCGCGAAGTCACTATAGACATCAGAGTCGAAATCTAAAATTATCAACAAATGATCAATCGAAAGTATTCTGTGAAATTACTTTCGTTGATTTGACAAGCACGTAAGTTGTGCCATTCCATGATAGAATGGAACTCAGATGAAAAAAGTTTATTCAAATCACCCTGTCTAGAGGATCCCAAAAGTTTTGATGCTTATAACTGTAAATACTGTGGTAGATTTACGTGTTCAATGCCTGCTTTATGGCTGGTAATATCCGCTTCAACTGTATCAAATACGACACATACAAGGCTAACGCATAATGCTTATTCACCTTTAGAATCTTTTAATACGCAAGTTTTCTCCAAATCAGATATGTCAATATTATCTAATTAGAGCTATATGTGAGACCATGAATAAAATCGTTTATCAGTTTGTTTGTTTTTTGTAAAATCGTTTTCTTTTTTGCTGCTGTTTTAACAAATTTTCTTGACACAGAATTTGAACACCCCAATAATTTCCATAACAAATTAAAATAATTATAATAAAATATAATTATTCGCATAATACATTAAAATTATTCTCATAATAAATTAGAATAGTTACAATAAATTAGAACTATTCTCATAACAAATTAGAACTATTCTCATAATAAATTAGAACTATTCTCATAATAAATTAGAACTATTCTCATATTATATTAGAATAATCATAATAAAATAGAATTATTCTCATACTAAATTAGAATAATTATCGTACCCAATTAGAATTATTGCAAATGTGAAAATTAGAACAAATCAATTATCAAAGTACACGGCTTTATTATATACAAATAAATTTCTGGAAGACGGAAAATGAAAAAAATTTATTGATACTGTATGTCTTGTGTCTTCCGCATCATGGCCAAATACGGCACTTTCACCATAAAACCCCAAAGAACTTACATACTTTCAAATCTCAATATTTTGGAAACCTTCTTAGTTTTATTCCAATGTACTTTCTGTACGGGTCGTGTTTACCCAGTCACAGATTATCATCTGGAGGGTAGCATGTTAAATGTACCATGGTCTCAATTGTCCTCAAATTGGCATGGTGTGGAAGTTTGGATAATGAGATTCAGGCTTAAGTGTTGACCTAGTCATATTACCGTGGATGAAAGCTACAAAACATTATCATCCCACCTATCTATGAATAGAATAGTCATATATTGTTATTCACTTACTTCCTTTCGCACCGCAGAGAATTGAAAATAAATGCATATTCCAGTTTGAAGAGCTTTCTGAACTTAGCATATGTTTAGTAATTCCCTGGAAGGAAAGGTGTTTTGTAATAAAACAACTAGTAAATATTTGAAAGAGTGAGTCAATTTAGAAAATGTGAGAATGCTTAGTGGAGACAAATAATTAATCTGTTTACCAATATAATTTTTAATAAGTTAAGTATGGAATATTTCATAACAAAATTATTGAAAATATTAAATGTAAATACACAGTCAAAATGGTCCTATAATAGTACTTTTACACCTCAATTGTTGGTAATTTTATAAGAAAATTGTTGAAAATATAAAATGTAAATACACAGTCAAAATGGTCCTATAATAGTACTTTTACACCTCAATTGTTGATAACAAACTTTTAATTTCAAAACACTAAAGAAAAAACTACACAATCCCATAATTGCCCGTTTATACCTGAACTTTGGTAACACAAACTTCAATTGCTTTTATATTTAAAATTTAAAATACTAAAGGAAACTACACTTACACATACAAAGGTTGCGTGTAAGCCCCTCAGAGGGAGCAAGCAACAACATAAATTTCATTGAAATAGCTTAAATGTAGAAAGTATAGTATAGTAGTTTCAAAACTATAATTTAAAACAATTTTCTAAGATACAATTAAAGATTTCTGAGGTAGTGGGGTTGATCTGAATAGATAACCAAAAACACTACAGTTCGAGTTCAATCCCAGAAGATATTTCTTTCCGTTTCGTTTCAAAACTCATCGAGATATAGCAGCTTAAGCTCCCTTATATGTTGTTGATATTTTTTGATTGACCTGTATCGCCAGTTAAACAAAAAATTACGAAGCATATTCCCCACACTGTAGTACTTCGAGTAATTTTAGCACTGTTTCTTTACATCCCAACGGCGAACTCTGCGAAATTCACACTAGTCATACAATGCGTCAACCAGCCATTCAACTATCTGTTGCAGGATAGCGTTCTACAGCTTCAATTAACGAATTTCTATTCTACTACAAAATTACAACCACTCATTGCAATAATTGGTTATGCCTAATATCCAGTAAAAAAAATTATCTGGAAAAAAAAACAGATTTATATATATATACTCACATCATCAAAATCGGAGCAACAATTCATAATTCCTGCAAAGGCTTCTGTTGATGTCTTCGTTTTCAAAAATTTCATATCATATTTATGTAACTTTTCTTTGATTGTTTGTGTACCGTATGCATGGCAAAATAAATCCTGTAAGAAGATATACAAAGTATAACATTCTAAATGATTTAGGTACATTAAAAAAAATGAATCATAAATATATTTTAATAAAAGAAAGACGAGATTAAGGATTCTAATCGGAAATTTTTATCACAGAACATTATTTAAAAGTGGACATGATAGGATATAAAATTGAATTATTTAATCCTTTGTGTCAACGAGGATCTCGAAATTAGTATATAATCGTTCATAATCCAATTATTAGGTCCAAATTTTCAAGATCTTTATGGACGAGATTTCTCGTCTTTCCAGTGATTCATTGTCGTTAGAAGAAAACTGATCATGTTTAGATCTCGTCATCATTAAATAATTGGCAATACTTTGATGACCATTAGCAAAATTGGTCAAATTTGATGGACGAGATACTCTTTGAAACCACTTGGAGGGTTAACAATTTAAATACATAATCATAATGAAGAGTATTCAGATAGTGATGTCAGTATACTTCTTGTTTCTTTATCTAAGATTCCATTCAATGTAAAATTCTGTTAAGAATAAACACATTTGTTACAGAAAAAACACTAAATAACCAAGGACAAAACATAAAGAGTGGCATTTCTGATGGCGTCTTTATTTACAAGGGAAAAGAATGAAATTAGTTTAAATCATATTACGTTTAGAGACAGTGAAATATGGTTTCAACGCTATATATCTTTTGATAAGCATTACACTTTAAATACAATGCGAATTTGTCGTCCAAAACGTATTTCATGAAGATGGATATGACACTATAAACTACTGTTCGGCACGTCATTTCTACTGTGATGTCTAATTTTAGCTGTGGCTCAATTCGATAAGATGCCTTGGTTGTGGATACAGCAAAAACGGAGAAATTAGATTAAAACGAACGAATCGAATGAGCTCAAAAAAACCTGCTCAGTTCGAGCTCTGCAGCAATTCTCATCTCTTCTTCCGACAGTTTCACTGAGATAGAGTTAGAATCCCAGGGGGACTTCGTACACCCATAAAGACCATCTGGATGACAAGGAGAGCACCCTGATGATTGTTTTAGAATTTACATCCGGAAATCAGTGGTGTTGAACCCTGATCCCGAGCTTTTGGACGCAACAGTGACAACGAAGGGAGAAGCCGTCGGAGGAATCGTAGTGTTTGTTATCACAGGTCTTCAGACAGCTTTCGCAATTGGCTGTCATCGCAGTGACAACTCAACTGTTCACTGAGTACCATCCATGGAACTGCGTGCCGATTCTTAACAGCTCCAGAAGGTGTTTTTCAGAAGAGCTCTGATGAAGAGTAGCTTTCTAAATGCGCGTGTTCATAATCACGTCCAGGTCAAAATTCAATAATATGCGTGAAAAACAATGCGACATTTCTACCTCAAAGTATATTAAGGTGGAGACAGGTTACACTGCTGTATACACTACTGTATTACAAGCTAATTTTAGGAATGGTAGTAAATTCTCCACGTCTTTTGGCTAATTTATACTAAACCCTCATTATAAATTTTCTTGTTGGCTAACGTCATCTTCCTTCTATGAAGTGTTTTCAGTTGCATATTTTAATAAAGAAGAAAAGATATACAACGCCTTATATTGTAGGTTTTAAATATTAAATTATTAAATACTAAATCGAGAGATGTTGAAAGCGAAGCACATTTTAACTGAAGTACATTTAATTGGAAAGAAAACTTCTTGAAACTAAATTGTTTTCAAGCTTTGAATGCGTAATACATCATTTAGAGAAAACTGATGGTGAACACATTCTTTTTGAAAGAATATTTCTAAATTCTCTGGGCAAATAAAGAATTTATAAAAAATTATTCGTAAAAGTGAAAGTACTTAAGATTTACCCAATAATTTCTAAATTCTGTTATGAAAGTTGGTGGAGGTGGATCAACAATTTTTTCACGTGCATACTCCAACAGTTCTGGATCATCCAGTATTCTACCAAATATGCTGATCATGAATCCCTTTGCCATGGGCGAATCAGTTCCATACCTATTCAACAGCTGAAAAATTCCAAAGTAAACCGTGAAGAAAAAAATCACATGGAAATGTAAGCAAAACAAAGATTTCGATAAATTAAATGAAAGTGTGTCGTACATCGACTACCGTCATCATGCAATGAAAATTGAATTGAAGAAGACCACTCGGAAAGTATTTACTCTGCATAAAATTATCTATTTGTCCTTTCTCGTGAGCTTGTTTCTAAAACAAAACGTCATCGTTAGGTCAAAAATCGTATCGTTTTATTAAATAAAAATATTACTTTATTTCTAGATAGAAAAATGTCGTACTTTAATAACCGTACTAAACATTTTCATCATTACTTCCATCCCAAGAGGAGATGTTGCTCCAGGCATAACTTCCCTATTAAAATAAAGAAAAGATCAAAAGTGGTTGTATTTTTCTACTTCAAGCTGACACCCAAAATTCTGCAGTGTCTTGATAGATAACTATTTTGGAATAAGCAAGACCCCGCTCAATCTATATTTATGTATTTTAAGGAAGTTTATTACATTACTTTAAAATTTTATTAAATAAAAATTATTTTGGACAGATCATTATCAATATTATCAAGATGTTTGTTATATTTGTCTCGCGTTAGGTGGGCCACCGAAAAACCATTAGAAGTCTAAGGGGGTTAGAACTCTGCGAATTTCTCTCTTCTGACGTCACATACATGGTCACATGACCTAATGACTAAAGTCGAGGCATGAACCACATATTTAGTTAACTATGTTGTCTGTATCTGCTTTGTTATACACTCCTGTTTGTGAAAATTGCAACCCCTGAAATAATTCTGAGATTAGAATGAACTTTAAACCACATATTACTACACATATAAATGAATATATTTTCTGTAGAATACAACAATTATAACCCGAAAAATTAGTATGTTGTGAAGCCTCCATGATCTGCAAAATAAGATCTGCTTTTCGTCGTGGTATCAAAACAGAGACTTTAGATGTATTCCTCGTATGTTGGTAGGTATTTTAATTAACGTCACACTGGAGCAACACATCGGGTTAATGGCGACGGTCTGGGATCAAACCGGAAAAGTACGATCCTAGGATAACACCAGGCAATGTTGAACCAAGGTCAGACATTGTCACACTTGAACTGACATCCTACTCTACAAACCTCCACACCACACAAACGTGAATACATTTGAGGCCATGATAGATTTAATGTGCACCAGGTCCCTTCATACAAAACGGTCTTTGGGTTGTTTTTGAACTTGCAACCTTCCGGTTGCTAGTCCATAACTCTTCCAACCAGGCTACCACGGCCTAAGGTGTATTCCTGTAGAACAGCTAGGCAGGCTGCATGTATGTCAACAGTGCATTGATGCTGATTACTTTTTCAATCATTTACTTAACAATTTCAATCTTTTGGCATTTCATTCCCTGTTTTTAATATCCTATAAATTTCAAGTATTTACCACCATTTTTTTACTGTGCTGTACTTTCCACAAACAGTTCATGTATCTCTCATATTTTTGAAGTTCTAACCCCAACCTTAAGCATAGTGTGGACAACGTAATAGGGCTTTAGGGCTTATCACCCCCTTTCTTTTTAAGTATCTGTTGTGTGTGTTTCCGAATCACTCAAATTTAATAAAGCAGATTGAAGTGAATACTTTACTTTGCTTTACTTAAAGTTTAGATACTTTTTCTCTCAATGTCCCGCCTATTGAGCATAATTCATTATTTCACTACAAGACGGAATTATGTACGATTTGGCGTTACCTTAGGGCACCACATGGGATCGATTCACCTAACGTCACAACTTACATACAAGTCGCGATACTTTAGGTGAACAAACATCCTTGCCTTATCTTGGATTTGAACTAGGAACCTTTCGACCCAGTAGCCCGCACCCTTATCACCAGACCAGTTAGGTGGTTTGTGTAAACACTATGTTGGTCTTTAACACTTGCTACGTATCAGTTAAATAAGATCTTACAATCGGGGAATTCACATCCTATTCTTTAATGTTAACCAATAAAAATAATCTGTAGTAGTAAATCTTACTTAAATCTTCTTCCCTTCAAATCCTATTGGCTGGTTCATAGTGGGAAAGGGGTGGAACTGTAAGGATTGGGGCTGATTGGGATTTTTTCCTGGCGGGTTTGCCGTAGGCCTGAAGGCTAGTCCATATTCTAAGCTAAATGCTAACAGCCAATTCTTAAGGTTAAACAACACTTCAGCCTTTGTGGTACCTCACTACAGTAATGCTGCAATATACTGCAACCCTAGGCAATTATGGAAAATCTCGTAGATGATCAGAAGTTTCTCGTTGTTCAATTAATACATCGTGATTTTTTAAATAGTTTATACCTTGACGAGGGAGATTATTAACAAATCCTTAATGGTTCAAAATTTCTGATGTGAAATTTTTTCTCTCTAAACACTTTTGAAACAAAATGAACACTAACATTAACTAATATACTAAAAGAACTTACCCGACGTTAGCAACCGAGAAGTATTCACCTTCGCATCTTAAAGGAGCATCGAATTCACGTTTTATTTCGTAATCTGTTTCCCCTGCTGCACTGGTTACGGGACGGGACTGCAATTCAATTCTTTACATTTGAGCAAAATTTAAAACATCTCCCGAGAAATATGATATTAAAATTATATACGTCTTACTTGCAACATGTATACTTTGTCATCAAGAATACCCCATTCAATATCCCTCGATGATTTATAAAACTTTTCTATCTGAAATTGAATAAAATTAGACATATTTTAAGGTTGTCGGTATAGCATATTTTAAAGCAATAACAAATAGAAATTTCTGTTTTATAATCGCTGAAATGTGTTATGAATTCAATGGATTACGAATAATATTCTACAGGGCTTGGACAAATATATGGAAACACCTCGTGAAATACATGCTTGAAGAGGAATGTTTGTTCTAGTGAAATGTGTTGGTGGCGCTGGTGTTTCGATGGTGCTTTATCGGTATAGTATATTTTAAAGCAGTAGAAAATGGAATTTCTTTTTTTAAATCGCTTAAATAAGGTTATAAATTCAATAATTTAAGAATAATATGCTACTTTCAACTGTTATTCGTTTTAACGTCTTGGTTTAGAATCCAAATTTTCAAAACTACTGTACTGTTGTGGTTGTACATCATTTTCCACACATTCAGTTCTATTCTAAAAGAAAATATTTAAGACCGTTATTTATTAAAAAATAAAATTAAATACTTTCAATCAAAAACAAACCTACCGCAACTAAGTAACTTTAAAGAGCTCATTTGGTTAATTTGAGATTCATATCTGTATTGATTACTAGTTCACGACGAAATACTGATCAGTTAACAATGTTTGTTAAAATAAATCATACAAATAACAATTCCAGCTGCTTCACCTATTACCAAATGATTGTCTTGTCATCTGCAAAAAATTGCTATTGTAACCTTTGAAACCTTCGTAACCTGGCTGACCTTAGGGCCAGATCTCAACTGCTTCCATGCTAAGCAGTTCGGGGAGGCTGAAATTTTCTAATATTGGTGAGCGAGAGAATTTTTAGGTGGTAACTCTGGTTACACCTTTTTCTGTATTTTCTCTTTTGTGTTGTAGTTCAGAATTATTCTATAACTAGATCTTGATAACGTCAACAATTTTTTTAAGGCGACGAGATTAATATATATATGGTCAGTTTCGCCAGTGACGATATACCTCGTCGAGGCATGCATCAGAAAATTAAGGGGGTCTAGGACTCAAAATATGAAAAAAAGTCCAATTATTTTTTAATTTATTACCTTAAAAAACTAATATAGATCTTTCTGAATAAAATGACACCTCAATTTTGTTTATACCATACGTAGAACTGGAAATATATATCTTTTCATAAACATGACAATTGCAAATCCAACGAACCTTCATATTTTTAAACGCTTTTTTTCTCCTTTTGTGTAAAATGTGATTTCACTAATAACAATCGATATTACTTAAGAACTAACTACTTGTCATAAATGATTGAAATTTTCAACATTTACATTTCAAATATATTTCTTTAATTTGTCTTCAGCAATTATATATATATATATATATATATAAGTTTTTTTTCTATAATTTTTCGAACTTTGTATACCATGTGTTTTATAAAGTTTTTGAATTAAATATTTTTTTTTAATTTTTTCTAATTTTTTTAAACAAAAATCACGAAGACTATTTATAGTATGAACTCTTAGAAGTTAATTAATGTAACAATGAAGTAATTTGTTATAAAATGATTTGCAATATATCAATTTTGCCAAATGTCGAAATTTTGACATTTTTAAATTTTAAAGTTTTGAAATTATAAAATAGTTATTATAATTTCAAAATGCAATGTATTCCTACAAAAAAAATTTCAGAACAAAAACTTTAAATTTGAAAATTTTAGAATTTTGAGTCTTAGACCCTCTCAAAAAAATATCAACGAGATACAAAAAATAACATTTATACAATACACAATTACGAATACTTATGTGTAAAAAGGTAATTAATATTCCATGTTTTTAATCTATAACAGTTTTTCCACTAACATAGATATACTTCATACAAATAGAAAACTTTAAGGCTTTTTGAAACAATGATATGACTTACACTGAAGTCAAATAAATAAGGATATGCTAGTAGGTGTATAGTATGACACGATATACTTAATACATATTCTAATAGAAAACTTTAAAGCTTTTTGAAACAATGAGAGGCCTCACACTGAAGTCAAATAAATAAGGATATGTTAGTAGGTGTATAGTATGACAGTGTGAAAATTGAAGACTAAGACTGGTACCTGAATAGCTAGCTTCCCAAGACGTATAGCCGTTTCTTCTGATACACAGCTTTGATCTTTTGAGCTTTCAGGTAAATCCTCTGTCACTGTACCACCAGCATCTATGACATAAATATTAAACACCACTGATTTTACCATTCAATTATTACATTCCCATATTCCACAGTTTGTAAAAGTAAAATCAGCCAAAAGTCCTTAAAAAATTAAAAAATACTTCGAAAAGAGGGGGGGGAAGGGAAAAAAATTCTGCACAGTACTTTTTGTGAAGACAGATTTAGCAGCAGTAGGCATTGCAGGAATCCATGGCCTCCTGATTTGACATCATCTTATTTCTGATTATATGGGCACTTAATGTTTTGTGTTTATCAATTAGGTCCTTCCAGTTTTTTTTACTGAAAGATGTCACTCGGCGTGAGATGCGAGATATATCCGGACATGCTGTATTATGTAATCGCGGACTTAATAAAGCGACCGCATAAGTTGTGCCATACATTATAGTAGATTGATAGATCGTGTTGAACACTTGCTGGTGTATAAACTATGATCTCAACGTAGTCATTTTTACGTATATTGTTTCAACTGTTTACAACTATATTTTTCCGTGAGTTTTCAAACCACAATTGTTGGCTGTCATCCCCTCCCTCTATGCAATATTTACCATGCAAGTTACACTCCAATGGGAAAATTGTTTTTTTAATGAAGTTTTTTACGATTTTGTGGCTCATTTGTCAGGTGCTGACTCAACTTGTCCAGCATCGGACCTTGCGTCACAAAATTCAAAATCCACATTACATATGCAAGATATATAATTTCCAGCGCTTCTATTACTTTTCGAAAAGAGCGCATGTGTGCTTGTGTGATGACAATGCATCATAATTGGACACGGAGGACATACCTTCCATAATGATTCTTTGGTGTTTCGTCCCAATATATACAGAATCTTGTTCTAACTGACCGTTTTCTTTCCTGCGAAGTACAATGGTATCAGGCTCCACAGATCCTGATACAACTGTCTGAAAAATAAATAAGAAAAAGGAGACAGTAATGATATCAGTTCACACGTATGGTTGGAAAGTCTAATCATGTACTGTAAAATTAGAATGAGTGAAGTAATATCTCGTACATACGTTTTCTGTAATTTCTATATTAATGTTCTTAACTTAATATGCACAATTTGCAGCTATAATCATGAAGCTAGAATCTCCAAGTTTGGTCATGTAGATATTCCGGTTATCAATGTCGTATGTATGTATGCGATCCCTCATAACGCTAGAAAATGGTAAGAACACTCAATCAGTGTAGCTGATACTAGCAGCTACATGGCAGCATACTAGATGACACTGAACCAGTGTCACCTAGTATTCTGCACTTCTGGAAAGTCAAGACAGCTATATATTTGAGCTTGATCCTCACCAACTGTTGAGTGATCATATTGTTACTCTCTAGTGTTGTTGAGTTTTGGAGACAGATACCGAAGGGCACAACAGTAGTCTATTCGCAAGAACTTATTCAAACAGTTGTCCATTGGATGTTTTTACTGTTTTCTAGGGTTATGAGGCAACAGATATTTCATATGTAACTTTTTAACAGTCATTTATCCTAATGACCAATTAGGAGATACTACTTTCTTTACCAGTACAACAGCGCTTCATAAGCATCAGATACTTGTAAGCGGAGCGTGTAAGAACTACTAAGTCGATCATTACAATCTTGGAAACATTGTATTTTTGACAACAGAGGCAGTATCATACAATAACATATTCGGAAGTGAAAAGTTTGTATTTCAGAATGTAATTCTTGTCAGAAATAAATAATGTCCTTAACAATCAAATACCAATGTAAAAAAAAAACTTAAACACTTGGACTTTAAAAAAATTATAATAATCCAATACCTCTCCTAATCCATAATTTGCAGTTATTGTTACGTAAGAAGGGTTGTTTGTTACAGGATCGCAGGTGAATAGAACGCCAGAAACTTCACAAGCCACCATTTGTTGAATAACGACGGCCATAGGCGAGTTCAAAACTTGACCATTTTGCCTATTGAAAGTAAACATCATTCAGAGTGTAAAACATTTTAAAATTTAGGTCACTACTATAGGTTAGAGACTTGGCGAACCGGAACACCCCCCCCCCCTTCCCCTCCCATTTACCAAACTGTAAAAATAAATACATCATTTAATGTCTCCATACTATAGAACACAAATACTTGTGAACGCAAGTGCCGAAAAGTTACTGAATGTGACGTATGCTCATTTCTTATTGGAAAAAGCATAACTATATATGATTCTTTGGGACTTTTAAAGAAACTTTAGAAGATTGGACGATATTTAACTTTTGTGGATTCAAGGCTGCAGTTTTTCATTCTTTTTTTCGATTTCAAGGAAGGTGAATTTTTAATAAATATGAAAGTAGAAGATATGAGGAGGGATTTTTTATCAAGTTAAACACAGGTAGATGTAGTGTTTCTGATGCGAACGTGTTTTCGTGCTGAACATGACGTCACTTGACTTGTTTTCTTAACACGATTTCAGCACTTCGCAAAACAAATTCCAAAATGAAAAATTATAGCTGCTTGGTCTAAATTCTTATAAGATTGAACGTCAAAAGTCACAAAGCGGCGATAAGCTACATTTTAAGGTAACACCGTTATGTATCATGCAAGTCTTTGAGCACAGCTGAAGCAAAATCTTTGCATTTCGTCTTGTTCGTTTGTTGAGCACTAAAAATCCCCCCCCCATAACCATTAAAACCAGCTATTGTTTCTTATACAACCAATAACCGGATCCCCTTGAAAGCATTTCAATCAGATTTGTAGTAAATTTGGCAATGGAAGTTAACTTATGAGAGTAATTTTCAGTGTAAAACATACATGACGGTCTGTGAATACTTTACTTCTTCTATCTAAATAATCTCGCTGATACACATAGGGATTTATTTAAAATTTGCTATCAAAGATTGAAATCTTTAACTGAATGACGTAATTATTACTTTGAAAAAGATCTGAGCTCGAAGCTTAAATACGGTCATGTACGTGTCGTCTCAAATACTTAGCAGTGACTAACTGAAATTTTGTTAGAAAAATTCATACAAAAATATATCCTGTCATTTATTGAATTTCCCTTGAAAAACAATCGATACAAATAATCTATGATAGTAGGTAGTTATCTACGTCGTATTGGAGCAACACAACGAGCTATTAGTCACGGTCCTGGATCAATCCCTAAGGGAAAAACACCACGTAATTTTTTACGGTTCGGGATCAATCCCTAAGGAGATGCCACGATGAATCCCTAAGATGATCACCACGTAACTGAGGCTATTACGTAATTTTGAACTACGGTCATATGACGAGGTGAACCCTTGAGATGGCACTCAGCTCTCCAAACTTCCCCACCACGTCAATGTGAGGATATTTGAAAACTCGGCAGATTTAACGTGCACCAACTCCTGTGTACACGACAATCTTTAGCTGGATCGAGTTTCGAACTCGCACCCATCCGGTTGATAACCGTAACCCTTTAAAGTGGCCTACCATGGCCTTCTTTTCTATGGAATATTCATATAATGAAATAAAATAAATAGAATTTATATTAATGAAATAAAATACAAATAAAATCAAGAAAATATCTTGATGGGTAAACGAAATCTCGAATGGAATCTACATCATCACTTATGAGTAAAGTTTTATTTTGCGAATATTTGTATTGCTTTAATAACAGAATACATAAGAGACATTTTTAAAACATCACTTTTTAGAAGATAAAGGTTTTAGAATACAAAAGAATCGGTGTGAATAATGGAATTTCCTTTCTTTTTAAGTTCTGTATTTTGGTTAGTGAAATTAAACAAGTTTTCCGGGGGGGGGCACTTGGGGTTGCACTTTGGGATGCATTTATCAAAATGTGATCTCGGAAAACATAAGACAAGTTATATTTCACTAGAGTAGTAATAAAACTGCTCTAAAGAAATCATTAAACATTGTTCACACGCGAATTTGTGCTTACATTAACTTTAATTTTGTATGAATTGTTTAGCCTTTTCTGTATAATCCTATGTTAGACACAAAACTTTCAAAACTCCTAAAAAGCCAGATCCTATGTGAAAACATTTTTACCTTTTATATTCAATCGCTATATAACCAAACTGAGAAGCCCAGCATTTCTTCACAGCCAAGAATATCTACACGTAAATAAATCATGTAAATAAAGCATGTAAAATAAATGTTTACAGTTAAAAGTTGAAGAATATGTTTTGTCTTAATCCGACAAAGAATACATCTGTTTTTAAAGCAGGGAAAACAGAAATTTACTAAAACATTGAGCATAGTCACTTTAGGTGGCGGATTCCTGACCACATCAACGACTGCATGATCTGCTCTATGGGTGGGCACAATGGAACACAGGTGTTCTAAGTGAAATTAAATTATTTTGAAACGTTCTTTTGTTTTTCTGTAATATATTTCTACTTGTTAAATAACACCAACCAGTGTCAAATTTTCAATGAACTTTGAAAAAATTAAAAATATTTTAATAGATCTTTAAATTGTAAAGTGATTTATGAAACACCCTGTAGTTGGAAATTAAAATTATTTCTAAAAATTTATGCTACTAGTTGTATTGTGAAACAATTTTGCACGAGGAGGTACAAATCGTCAAAATATCACTCGTAACGTAGTGGATAGTTTTGCATCTATACGTAAATATAATTACTTCTTGTATGCCTTGGATACCGAGAAAAGTGTCCATCTGTCCAGCGGCAGACATTGTTGAAGTATCTTCGCCTGAAAAAAATTAAAAACCTTAAAACACCTATTAGAGTACAATGTGTATAATAATATATAGATAAAAATTATTCTTGATAAAAAATAGACTTCAATAAATTATTACACATAGCACATACTTGACGAAGAATTTACATTTTATCATCATCGTCGTTCATCTTTTTACTACCTGTCGCAGATGACCGAACGGCAAATTTCGTAGAATTAATCTCATGTCCAAAAATATCCTTCAGATCCTTAATAACACTATGGCAAATTTTTTTCGGCAGCAACGTCTTTTCTACAATGCTAGAAACCCTAAAATTCATTTTAATAAAATTAGAAACTTATCTTACCGATAACAAAAAGTATTTTTGGAAGAAAACAACTGTTGCAAACACAAATAAAAAAAAAGTATAAAAGCTGTTTTTTCTAACTATTTTAGATTAGAACTATAACTATATAGAACGATGATTTATAAAGCAAAACTCTCAAGACTTACATATTACAAGCAACTTTGACATCTCCTTCTACATTTCCACTAAACGAATTTTTCAAAAAATACAAAATAATTCGATTAGAATCATAAAACGAAGTCAAATTAGAAATGGAAGTATCGCAACATAATATAAAACAAAAAACGTGAGATAAACTTACTATGCTACGTTTTCCAAATATTTGACTGCGTTGTTAATTTCAGGTGTCAGGAATTCTTCATATGCAGCAGTGGTGACTACGATGCCCTTAGGAACGATGAACTGCACGAAAGCAAGCAGGAGTATTAACTCAACAATAACATCAATAATAGAAAATAAATAATCAATAATAAATTCTTCCGGCATAAAATCACGCTTACGGTTTTGTTCTTATTGCTTAGTTGTGTTAACTTTCCAAGTGAGGACCCTTTTCCACCAGAAATTTCTCCAAAGGGGCAAATTTCATCAGAAAATTGTACAGTCAGGGGTACAGCTATAAAGAAAAGTATATTAGAAAAGGAGAAAAAATGTATAAATAATTACGATGATTCTGCTTCCTTTGGTATATTTCTTATTCCCGTGTAAACGTTAAGAATCCGAATTGGTCTCAATCATCGCTGATTTCCAATAGTCTAGACCATAATTTTTCGAACTATGTACCACGGCACATAAATGTTCCGTGGATAGTAAATACATTTTCCGTGAAAAATTCCTTAAGAGTTAGCTATCAATGACATGTTTATGTGAGGCAGGATTTTCATACTGTGCTGCAATTAAAATCAAAGTCGAGGAAGACACGAAATCAGACCAGATATAAGAATTTTTAACTTTCTAATACTGTGCTTGATGTCAGATAATATGTAATTCAAAGACCCAAAAACAATACGAA
Organism: Metellina segmentata; assembly: GCA_947359465.1. Lineage (NCBI taxonomy): Eukaryota > Metazoa > Arthropoda > Arachnida > Araneae > Tetragnathidae > Metellina > Metellina segmentata. The sequence goes on from OX375876.1 coordinate 92,619,420, forward strand.
GTCAATAAGAACGTAATTTTACAAAAACATAGTTAATTTCACTTTTAATGTGTGCTTTGATTTAAATTATTAGTAATTGAGAGTAAATGTTTGTTTTCTCTCAAGCCTTAGATTTAATCATTTATTTTATTTATCATTTATATCTTTCTTCATGCTACAAATAACCAAGATATTAAGTTCAAATATCAGTATTCGTGAAGTATTCCTACGTATGAAGACTGGTATACGCTGGACTAAATCTATGTAAAACGGATGCAAGTACTTTTTATCTCTACTATTACAAAAAGAAGTGCTTATTTGTGTGTCTGTGGTCTTCAGGTAGTGTCCTGACGAATCTATGGTAATTACAATAATGAAATTTGGCACATATGTAGTCCTAATTTTTTGCGATTTTTGTGTCCATACCGAATTTTAAAATTTAATCCAGTACATTTTAAAATTATTTTATTAGTTTTTCCACCTTTCGTCCTTCTTTTCGGAATGTGACGTCATGCTTCCGTCATAGCTTGAAGAAAGGAGAGGATTTTGCGATTATCGATCGCTGACGTCACATTGAAGAAAGAACAGATTCTGCGTTTTACGTTGTAACGTCTTGAAGATACAGAAACATTATCGAGAATCGTGGGAGCTCACAACGGGAATCGTTCACGAAGTTTACCCCCTGGTCCGACTGCTGAAGTGACGACTGGAGGAGGCGGGCTGAGAAGAGACAATTTTTTGGAGAGAGGCTGTTGCTAGCCGCAGACGATTTGAGGAACTTTGATCTTTTAGGAGGCTGTATTGTATCGGTGATGGACATTGTCTTTAATTATAAAACTGTAGCTGTACATATTCTGTAAAAACTTTAATTCTTAATATAAGTATTTTAACCAGGAAGTGGTTTTACTTTTTCGTCGATACGGTACAGACCTACCTGAGTGGTGGCAGCTTATGGTATGCGAATTCCGCATTACATTTTTTAGCTACAGTTGTGATAAGACCGCCAGCGTCTTTTGGAATGTTCGTGTGGAACCTGGATATTGACGACCACCAGCGCGTCTGACGTGTGGCTGTTTTAAAAGGGTAAGTGCCAACTTACCAGAATTTCATTGCAATTGTAAGAATCGGTGCACTCTAAAAATGCATTTGTTACAGAGTTTTCTGTGTTTTGAAACATCCTGTTTCAGGTGTTAGTTTAAGTCAACCTGAATTGTTTAGTTTGGAAACGTCCCGTTTCCATTTTTCTTTAAGAAGTTGAAACAACCTGTTTCAAATGTTAATTTAAGTCAATCCGACTTGTTTAGTTTGGAAACATCCGTTTTCATTTTCCTTTTAGAAGTCGTCAGACTTTGTGTTTTGAAACAACCTGTTTCAAGTTTTAGTTTAAGTCAACCTGACTTGTTTAGTTTTGAAAAGTCCCGTTTCATTTTCATTGTAGAAGTCGCCAGACTTGAGTGTGTTTTGAAGCATCTTGTTTCAAATTTTGGATTGTGTTAAGTCAATCCTGACTAGCATTTAAGTCATTCTGACGTAGATATAACATCAGTTCTGATTTTTTGTGCATGGTTGTTTTATACCATATTGTTATTTTAGAAAAATTGATACATCATTGTGTAATGAGCATATTGGAAGGATATTTTAATAACAAGTTGTGTGAATTATACTTAAAAGGTTTTTGTTTCTAATACAAGAATCATTTTTTAAACTGTTATATTGGTGAAATCAATTTTGATTTATTTAGTGTGAAATTTTTGTCAATCCTTTTGGAAAAATTCTAGTTTTTCTTTAGTGTAGGGGTATTGCACTGAACAGTTGTAGTTACATATGAATACGAAAGAGCTTTTAAACTACGATATTATCGAGTTTTATGTTTAATTATCATTTGAATGTGTTATTATCATTTGGTAATTTATTTGAGCAAGTATGGAATTTAATTGTTTCCTTTAAAAGAATGTGTAACAAATTACTGTTAAAATTAATGAAATACATTTGGTTCTTTATTCTGATTCAAATCGAAAGTAGAATTGATTTGTTTTATCTGAGTTAATCGATAGTATTTGATAACATAATAGTATTATTTTAATAACTGATTTTCAGTGTTTTGTGTATTCTATTTTGTGTGCTTTAAGAGTGTGATTTCTAGGTTATTTTAGAATAGTGTTCTTAAAAAAATTGTTAAACAATTGTATGACGTAAGAATTATTTGATTGTGTTTACACTGGGATCACTATGTCATTTCTTGGGCGATCTAGAAAGGAGGAGATGGAAATTTTGGCAATTGAATTAGGAGAAGAGGTTCCTCCAGATGCTAAAATGATTCACTTGAAAAAAATAATAGAAGGTTCTAAATTATACGATGCAAAACGTGTGGAAGATTTAATGATATCTCTTATTAATGAAAGACAGGAACGATAGGAAGCTGGACGAAGGTTGAAAGAAGCTGTTTGGAGGCAGGAAAGTGCTGAAAGGGCGTGGGAATTTATACGACGAAGATTGGCTTGTATAGAAGCCGATGAGAGGTTGGGAGGAATGAAAAGATCTTGCGAAGAAGAGTGGGAACTAGCCGGAGAGAGACTGAAAGCTGCTCGAGAAGAGGCAGAAAAGAGAAAGTACCAGTATGAAACCAAATTACGGGAATTTGAAATGCAGAAGGAGAAAGGGTTAGAAAGAAAAAATCAAGAGGAAGAAAAAAAAGGAAGAAGTAATTTCAGTTCCAGAGTTTGAAGCTGAGATAGATATCGACGAAGGCGATTTGTTTTCTTTCCCGCCAAATGAGATGGAATCTTTTAAAGGACTTGAACTTCTGAAAATTGATTCCCAAACGTTCGTTGAAATACAGAAGGAGAAGAGTTTAGAAAGAGAAGAACAAGAGGAAAGAGAAGCCGGTGACAACACTCCAATTTGTTTGCCTTTAGCAGAGGTGGAGCTACAAGGAATGTTCGGGCATGTAATAACCAAAGTCGTAGTTGCCTGTAATCCCTCTGACAAAGAAATACATTTGCTGGGGAATGGAACAGATACACTTCTAGAAAAAGATGAAGGTGGATTATGTGCCACATCAGGTGAGCATCATTCAACCACATGCTCAGAGACAAATGGCTCAACAAGTGGAAGAAAAAAAAAGAAGACGAGGAGGAAAGGGAAGAAGTTATCAATTATGATTTGGAATTCGTTGACTGCAGAGACGCCAGTGATGATGAAATAGAAGAAATACAGGATATACTTAAGGGTTCTGGGAGAAATGGTTGCATGGTACTGCCATGGGAAATGGAATTGACCGAAAACTGCGTTGGCTTCTTCAGAAATTGAAGATGAAGATGAAACTGATCCCACAACGATTCCAATAGGCAGCACCGGCCTAGGAACTGTGACTGGTCATGTCTTACATATTGTTGCAGCACACACTAACTTGTGTTTGCATGTCACTCCACTTTCACCCCAGAGACTTCATACACTTGTTACACTACCCACAAGTGTAGGTCCTTACAGAAATGCACCGCACGTTGTCTCTCTAGCTATACCTTATTTATCTTCCGATCTCCACATGCGTGTATCTCTTTTCGCTTGTCCTCAGTCTAGAACTAGAGAAGCAAGCTACGGGCAATTTGTGCCCATGGTCCCGACAGGACACAAGAAATTCGTTGGACAGATTGAAAATGAATCGAATCAGAAAAACAAGGCGACTGCCAAAAAGCATTTCCACAGACACAAGAAAAAAACTCTGAAACTCGTTTTATGCAGGTGTTATATAATTGAAAGCATTGATTCTTATCCTAGGGAAATTGTCATGAGTGAAGCCTTTTCCCTTTACGGTTACACACCTAGCACACACACTCTTAAGTAAATGTAATTAAGTAATTATGTCTTAGGTATCTTTTATTTTTGTTTTATGTTATTTGTATAATTTTCTTCATTCAATTTTGTTGGTTAAAAATTGTGGCAGTACCCTGAATTTGGTGATGCACTGATTCAGTCTGGTAAGTTGGTACTGGCCCCTTTGTGTGAGCACTTATGCTCATTACTTTTCATTCTCTTTTCGGGACTTTTCTTCGATCGAGATCTGCAGAAAAGTTTTCTTGGAGGGGAGAAGTCTGTAACGTCTTGAAGATACAGAATCATTATCGAGAATCGTGGGAGCTCACAACGGGAATCGTTCCCGAAGTCTACCCCTGGTCCGACTGCAGAAGTGACGACTGGAGGAAGCGGGCTGAGAAGAGACAATTTTTTGGAGAGAGGCTGTTGCTAGCCGCAGACGATTTGAGGAACTTTGATCTTTTAGGAGGCTGTATTGTATCGGTGATGGACATCGTCTTTAATTATAAAACTGTAGCTGTACATATTTTGAAAAAACTTTAATTCTTAATATAAGTATTTTAACCAGGAAGTGGTTTTACTTTTTCGTCAATACGGTACAACGTCCTAGTGCCTTTGGAACCATGCCAAGTTCTCGATTCTAGCATGTTTTGATTCAGTATAACTTTCTTGCTAACAATTACAACTTTTTCACTGGCAAAAACTATATGAGGTTTTCTATCTGCGCAATCGTTAAAGATAGAGTGAAAGTTTCAACGGATTTAAAATCTGCGTAGCATTTTACACCAGACACACCTTAAATATCATTTTTTTAAATGAATAATTTTTCAATTGTAACTCGTATAACGTGTGTTGTCGGATGAAGGTGGAACTCATTCTTAAAAATATTGCTTTATCTTTTTAATGTTTTTATCAGTACGATTTAATGTGTCCAACACGATTTTTACTTTTTAATCTAAAATATTTTTTAATTAATTTAGTGGCATTATGGCGTTGCCTGTAGTGTAGGTTTGTAAAGCAAACCGAATGCGAATATTTAACGTTTCTAGCTAGATTTTTTTAAATTTTAATCTATAATATTTTTTAATAAATTTATTGGCATTTATTACTTGCCACTTCGCGGTCTTTCTCTCATGTTCCTGCCCTTATAAAATACTGTCATCGAGCTCTAAGAAAATGTTTAGATGTTACATAGAGTTACTAGGATTAGGCTTAGGTATCCTTACACTTTTAAGAATCTTTTTCAACTTAGGTATAAATTAGATTTGTATTTTATTCGTCTTTGCGGAAAAGAAACAACGGCGAATATAAATGACTTAGTCTAAAGCCAAGCATTAGAGTTTTTTGCTTTTGATCCTATCTCAGTATCTCAATCAGTTATTAATGTAAAAAGCTACGATATTGCTTACTTTAAGTTAGATTATACTTACTCTCAGGAAACTGTACAATGGGTGCGGGTTTTGATAACTTTCTTGCCACGTTATAAACTTCGCTGTAAATAAAATAATAAAGCTGAATTATAGCTCAGTCAGATGTTATCTAATTCAGATGTTTAGAATTTTTATTTTGATAGTGACTCACCCAGTTAAAATTATACCACTCCCTTTTCGGTTTCCTACATTGAATTCGACGAAAGAAAGCTCGGCATATCCACTCCATCCTTGACCACTATATAATACGATGTTCTCACTTAAAGATGTTCCAGTGATTTCGTATTTTTCACCTACAATTTATGAGTAATATTACATTTTCACCCAACTCCATTTCATATCATTTCACTCATGAAAAATGCATCCTGGATTAAAATATAAATGTTCGAACAGTAACTGGGAATAGATTTTGGAAGGCCTTAACTGATATCCTGGACGTATCCTGAGGACCATATCTGAATTGATGGCAGGTTAAACGTATTCGATCTGGTCTCCGAGCCTGAGATTAATTAACTATACCCCATTCATCTTTCGCATACAGTTATCTAAACCTAACCTGAGGGCCTTAGCTTCACTTCTGGCAGGTTAAGCCTATTCGGACTTATATCTGGAATCCGAGCCGGAGATCAATCAACTTATATCTTACTAGCAAAATACCCGACCCTACTCGGTTTGAATTGATTAATTCTAGTTTGAAGAGATTGTCAAAATATACATACAATCACATGTCACTTTCGCCATGTTTATAATTTCTACAACTTACTATGGACATAAATCCTACACATGCATATCCATTCATGTAATACATTTCTCATACATCGCATCCTTGCTGTATGACAAGGTTACAAAATGACGAAAGGTGACACTAAGGTAACTACAAAAGAGAAATTTTAGAGATATTTGGAATTTTTTTCTTAAGTCCTTTTCATGTTCAACTCAATTGGTAAAAAAGACGATTTACGATGAACACTCTTGCATCAGGCATGCGATATTGTCGAATGTCGCCATCTTCTTCTATCATTATGACAAAGAATTTTTTTAATATGTTTGAAAAGTTCTATTTCGGATTTTTTTTTAAATTATTACACTTTCAATAGGGGCATAATTACACTTAAACATTTCTTTATTCTGACTTACCTGCCACTTTAAGTCGGATACTTTGTTGAGGTGTTGCGTGTGAGGAAAAGAAAATACAATTCATAAGGAATATTTAAAACAGAAAACAGAGAAATAAAACAAAATAAAAGCTGTCGGGTAAAACGTTGTTCTTAAGATATTAATTAGGTGATTCTTTTTTATTTCTTAATCTCGCACAGTTGCCACAATTTACAATTAAAAATGCACGAAATTTAAAAATACAAAATTATCTCAGAGCGAAAAAACCTAAAATATCACTGCACGCGATCAAACAACACGAGTTTCCGTTTCATTTCCGTTCGTTGAAAAATATCGTCTGTCCGAAATATTCGAAAATAGTAAAACAGTATTAAAAAATAGTTTAAATTGCTCAAAGACTAAAAATAAATGAAGTATCAGAGCTGAAATTCCATACAAAAAAAGCAATTACTTTTTCAGCAATACCGGTAAAGCAATCCAAGTAACCATTATGCGCAATATACATCCCAGTTTTTCCAAAACTAACACATTATGGTTGATTTAAGTATACTTACACAGGTGTTTTAGAATAAAATTTATATAAATATAAAAATAAAGAAAAGTTTAATGTTTCATTCATTAAACTAATATATAATGAACAAAATAAAGCACATTGTAATATTTGTTCAAATATGACAAAGAACAAAAAGACGGACAAACAGACTTACGCAACCACGTACAGAGTCACTAAATAATGATAAGTACTCACAGTATGCAAAGTTTTATAGAACTATGTATATTAAACCTTGTGTACGTGTATAGGGCACACACAATACAGACAAGAACGCGCAAGAGGCCGATTTGACATCAGATGGAAAGAAAACTTGAATTGGGTGGGAAATATTCAATGTACAAACACTCCATTCTATTCTTATTTATATGGATTCATCTTACGCTTACGGTTTTCTGTATAGACCGGCTAGTTAAACCTGATCCCGACAACAATAGCTAAATAGCTAAAATTATACTGCCATGTGGCGAACTGTGCAGACGATAAATAACTGAAATTAAACAGAGTGTTCCAGGTTCCAAAACGCCATCAGACTTTAATGGCAGGTGATATGTTTTCGCAATTGTTTTTAAAATTATTATTACTAAAGTTATTATTTTTATAATGGCATCATAGAACTTTCTGGAAGCATCTTTTAATGAATCCGCAAACTTCAAACAATGTTTACAATACTATGTAGCGTTGATTCTAATTTATTTCTCGATCCGATTTCAAAATTTTTGTTTCTCTTTGCTATGTCTTTTAAAAAGAAAAATAAGGCTTTAAATTTTCTTCTTTTGAATTTGGAATTTTTTCTAAGTGACAATATTAAAATTGCTAGAAAACTTACTTGAAGTGAAGCTAGCTTTAATGTTATTTCTTGTATTGAGTTGACTGGAGGGTTTAATATGGATATCCAATTCTTTCAAGGGTTCGATGTCTCCACTTGGTTGAACAACAAAGCCGTAAGGCAAACTATAAAAGGCACAAACAGAACATGAGAAACGTTAATACCTCTTCTCAGAACATTAACGTGCAAAAAAAACGAGTACAAAATCGTGATTTTACGAAGGCATTGAAAATTATTGTTTACTTGTGAAAAATGTGTGGAGCTGAAGCTAGGCCCAAATGAAAGACAAATCCATTCTAAATGAGGTGAAAATGAAAAATATAAAATACTAAATAGCTACATTCAAACAATATAAAAATAAATTAAATTAAATTAAAATTTTCTATTTTACCTGTGGTGTGTTTCCCAATATAGTCGTAAATTTACAACCAGACATGTTCGCACTTTTCCCTGTGAATAAAAATAATCCAATAATATATATTGCATTTATAATTGATTAGAACGTTCTAACTGAATTTGACTAGAATGTTCAAATTTCAGTTAGAACATTCTAATCCACTGGAAATAGAACATTCTAATAAAATGTAGGTCAGGGCTCGAAATACCCGGGTGCACAGGTGCACTGTGTTCATGAAATTAAAATTGTGCACCTAATTTTTTCCCGCTAGGTGCACGCAGTGCATATAACGTTGAAAAAAAGAGGGGGACATGTTTTATGTAATTTTCATTTTTGAACAAAATATTAGAATCGACCTCTCTTGCCACTAAAGGAACGTACTTAAAATTCCTATATAAACTTTATGCGAAAACAAAATAGCTGGGCCGTAACCGGTTTATACATGAGGAAGTTTTACTTGTGCCACTGCACAAGAACTTTCCGACGATCGAAACATTTTCTAGATGGCTCGGTTGAAGCGACTGTCGCGACAGCCGTGCTCTAGAGAAGAGATGTTAGGAAAACCTTCCTTTTCTCAATTTTACTAAGCCAACATATTTGATTCGTACTTTATGCAAATCTTGTCACGTGATCTTCCATACTATTATATAAAAGCGGTTGCAATCTGTTGCACCAGAATTCCCGCTTTAATTCCCGTTCTCACTTGTTTGATCACGTACCCGCTTACTTGATCTCTTCGATCAAGTTATTAGATTTTATTTTTCAATGTAACTATATGCATCGATTGTAATCTTTTAATCTTAACTTAAATTCATTTGTTATTTTTTGAATAAATTCTAGTTTGGATTTTAAAGATTTCGTCATGTGTACTTTTAGTTAAGTTTATATCGGCCTAATAGGTGATAGTTTATTTTAATTCACAGCGTGGTTACTCTAATTGATCTTAAAATTCAATCAATGGTTATGGGCCTAGAGTAACTCACGAAATAACCAATCGCCGGCTAATTTAAAAATAACTTGAGACGGCGGGCCTATTGGTCAACAAGTGTAGAGTTAACGAAAAATCCCTTCCCCTTTTTCAACATGGAGGCTTCTGTTGAGAAACTGAATGCCACCAACTACAGCACATGGAAAGAAGACATCAAGCTCTTGCTGATGGAAAAAGGAAGTTGGAGGATTGTAACTGACGAGGAGAAGATCCCCACCAAGTTATCGAGCGGTGACAGCAACGACGATCATTTATACTAAAAGCTGATGAAGGATTATAATCTCCGGAAAAATCGAGCCTACAGTGCCATTTATTTATCTTCAGAGAAAGAATATCGCTTATTGATAGCTGTGAATGAAAACCCTGTAGCTGCATGGAAGATCCTGGAGGAACACTTTAGACCTGATTCAAGAGCTAGAGCGATCGGCCTTACTGACGAATTCTTCTCATTCTTCTATGTCAGGACGAGGACATTGGATTATACGCAGCACGATTAAAGCAGATTTCAGCCCAGCTAGCCGACTGCGGGAAGCCCATCCAGGACTGGTAACAGGCGTTTCAACTCATCAGATACCTACCACCAGTGTATGCGGGTATAGTACAAGCAATATACAGATGGAAGGACGATGACTTTAAAGCTGACAAGGTTCTGAGTGAACTACTGGCTGAAGAAGTTAGGTTGAAGCAAAGTAACAAAGACCAGGAGATGGTTGCATGTCAGATAAGAAGCTGTTATTCCAACCAACCTAAGGTCAACTTAAGAAAAACCCCAATTGAAAAACAAGACCAAAAAGAACAGACAAGCAGAGGAAGACAAAGAAAGAACCAGAGAAGACCCCACTCAACTTCCCGAAAGCATCTAACGACAAGTTTGGTCATCGAAGCTAATGCAAGTGGAACTTCAAGAATTACACCTGGGACCTGGGTATTTGACACAGCGGCGACTTCACACTTCTGTTGTGAAAGAAATCTGATGTTCAACTACAAGTCTATCAAAGGCACAGAGGTAGCTGTAGCAATCGGAGGTGTGACTCGCCCCGTGGAAGGAACTGGCGAGGTGAAATTTGAATTCTACGTGAATGGTGAGATTAAAATTATTTAATTAACTAATGTTTTATATTCTCCCAGGTTTAAACAAAACTTGATTTCTGGTAGTGTAATAGATAAAGCTGGTCATAATTTTGTCTGTGATAGAAATGTTTTAACTGTTTTTCATAAAGATGGTCGCAAATTGTTTTATGCCAGAAGGCAAGGTGGTTTATACTATGTAAAGCCTAACTATCCTAAAAGTATAATTTCAAATATAACTAAAAACTATTTAAAACCTAATGTTAACCTTTCAACCACAATGATTTAAATATTTGGCGTAAAAGATATAGTCACATTAATACTAAGTACATTGTAAATACTAGTAATAGTGAAAGTGTAAAAGGTTTACCCAAATTTAAGAATGATAATATTAAATGTGAGCCATACAAGATCGCCAAATCACGCCGTAAATCATTTAAACCGATCGGGAAAATAAGGTCAAACAAACCATTAGAATTAATTCACATGGATCTTTGTGGCCCAATGAAAAATACTGCAATTGGCGGATACTGCTATTTTCTTACGATCACTGATGACTTTTCAAGAAAAGTTACAACTTACCCAGTAAAAGAAAAGAGGGATGTTTTCAAATGTTTTCGTAGTTATCAAAATCGAGTTGAACGTTATCTGAATTCTAAAATTGTATGTGTTCGAACAGATAACGGATTGGAATTTTGTAACTCTGAGTTTGAAGCTTTATTTGAGGAACAAGGTATTAGAGCCGAACGCACTAATACTTATACCTCTTAACAAAATGGTGTTTCAGAGCGCTATAATTACACAGCATTGGATGGTGTTAAAACCATGTTGAATGATAGCGGTCTGGGAAATCACTTTTGGGTGAAGGCATTATTTTGTTTCACTTATGTATGGAACCGAATTTGCCATGGCCAACAAAAACTGACTCCTTTCGAACTTTTTAGTGGTAATAAACCGTCAGTTAAACACTTTAAAATTTTTGGAACGACTGCATTTTTGGGTATTCCCAAACAGCAAAGACGTAAGCTTGATATGAGAGCTAAGAAGGGAATTATGGTTGGCTATGCCCAAAGAACCAGAGGATATAGAATATGGCTTCCTACTGAAAGAAAAATAATAGAATCGATTAACGTAAGTTTCGAAGAGGATGTTGGTGATAGCAGTGGAGCAGTACTGGACCCTCCTAAAACTTTTTCTTTAAAATGTGACTATCCAACATTTGACTCCGATACGGATCAGGAATCTAATAAAAGTTATTCTAATTCTAATGATTCGAGTAATGAATCGGAATTTAAATTAGAACTTACACCGGGAACTAGTAAAAGTGAAGTAACACAACCAGTTTCCCCCGTAAAATTTTTACTTATAAGGAAAGTCGTACCTCGAAAGAAGGGTTCGAGAATCTATGTCTACTATTATATTTCTGGGAGTAAAACTAGATTGCGTTCACAAAACGATGTCAGGAAATTCTGTGAAGCAAATAATCTACCGTATAATATGGAAAAGTTTGATTTCCATGGTAGAAATACTCATACTGAAGAGATTAAATTAGAACCTAAAGAGATCAAACTTTCTCAAACTAATATTTCTGAAGCATGACTAGATATTACAATCCCAAATTGTTATAATGATACTTTGAGATCACCTCAAAGTAACGAGTGGCATAAAGCTATGTTAGATGAGATTTCAGTCATGAATAACCGAAAAGTCTGGAACCTGGTACAAAAACCTCCTAACAATAAAGTAATAGGTTGCCGTTGGGTTTTTACAGTCAAAAGTGACGACAAGGGCAATATTGTTAGATATAAAGCTCGATTAGTTGCACAAGGCTTAAGACAAACTAAAGGTGTTCATTATGACGAGGTCTTCAGCCCGGTTGTGAATTTTGAAATTATAAGATTGTGTTTCTCAATTTTTGTATGTAAATTTCAATGGTCACACTGTCAAATTGACGTTAAATGTGCCTATTTATATGCATCACTTGATGAGAACATTCTGATGTCCCAACCTCAAGGTTTTGAAGATCCTAACAAACCTGATTATGTTTGTAAATTAAATAAAAGTATTTATGGACTTCATCAATCGGGAAGAAATTGGTTTCAGGAAATACACAATATATTAGAAAATCTTAAATTTCATAAAATTGAATGGGCAAACTGTATTTATACTTTTGATGACAGTGTGGTACTTTTAATGTATGTTGATGACATAATTATCTTTGCTATAAATGAATCTTTAATATCTAATTGTTCAAAAAATAAATCAACAATTTGATATAAAAATTTTAGGAAAGACACGAAAACTTTTAGGTGTCGAGTTTGAACAAGATGGTAAAACTCTACTGATTCATCAATGTGAATATATAAATAAAATTTGTTTAACATATAAAAAGTACAACTATCCTCTTGTATCTTTACCAATTGCTGTTGGAACCATTTTATCTAAACAACAGTGCCCGAAATCAAATGAAGAAATTTCATTGATGTCAAAATTACCATACCGTAATTTATTGGGTTGTTTAGCATTTTTAGCTATGAGGACTCGTCCTGATATAAGCTATGCTATAAACATATTGTCCCAATTCCAATCTAACCCAGGTATTATACACTGGAATACCTTATTAAAATTGTTGGGTTATGTACATCAAACCAGTAACTATAAGTTAAATATTTCTAATATAAATGATATATATAAATTTAAAATGTTTCAGTGATGCTGATTTTGCAGCCAATCGAGATGATCGTATCTCTATGGGTGGTTTGATTCTATTTATTGATAAATCACCAATTATGTGGCGTACTTTCAAGCAAAAATGCGTGAGTTTATCAACTTTAGAAGCAGAATACGTTTCTTTAACGGAGGCATCCAAAGAACTTGTATGGATTATTCGTATTCTAAATGAACTGAAAAACTTAAACATTTTGAAAGTAAACTTTGAAAGCCACCTATTGTGTGATAATCAAGCAGCTATAAATTTTACAAAATCGTCTATAGAGAACCATCGCACTAAACACATTGACATCAAATTTCATTTTATTAGAAATTTGGTTCTTGAAAATTTATTTACTTTAAAATATGTAAATACAAAATCTAACTTGGCTGATTTGTTTACCAAACCATTACCGAAAGTAGGATTGAAATCACTAGTTGATAAGATAATTATATTTTAACATATTTGTGATATTTTTTAAATGTACATATTTCTTTTTAATGTCCGGCTGGCTACTGGCGAGATATCGTCCACTACTTTGGATGGATACAGCTGAGGCGTACGAAAGGCTCCTAATACCTTCTCGGAAGGAATACAATTGTAATCTGCCAGAGTACGAGGATGCTGTATGTAGCCAGGGTGGTGGTCGTTATTGAAGCCCTCTTTTAGTAGGCCTATTTGGTCTATTTTTATTTTTGTTAGTCCGTAAAAATGTGTCCTCCATTTTTGCATAACAAATTTGCATGCCAGCCCGTCATGCTATAATGAAAAAATTGTCATGTATTTTTACAGAGAACTCTTTGTTTATTACTTTTTGAATTTTTACAACATAAGATATTGTTGTGTTTATGATTATAAGAATTGACTCCATGTCGTAAATATTATTAATCTTTGTTAAATTATTTTGTTACAAGATTAGTACAATTAATATTCAGAACTTTGAATTGTGGTATTTTTTAAAATGTTTTTGGCTAGTAAAAGGCGGGCCATTGTTAGGAAAACCTTCCTTTTCTCAATTTTACTAAGCCAACATATTTGATTCGTACTTTATGCAAATCTTGTCACGTGATCTTCCATACTATTATATAAAAGCGGTTGCAATCTGTTGCACCAGAATTCCCGCTTTAATTCCCGTTCTCACTTGTTTGATCACGTACCCGCTTACTTGATCTCTTCGATCAAGTTATTAGATTTTATTTTTCAATGTAACTATGCATCGATTGTAATCTTTTAATCTTAACTTAACTAAAAGTACACATGACGAAATCTTTAAAATCCAAACTAGAATTTATTCAAAAAATAACAAATGAATTTAAGTTTATATCGTCCTAATAGGTGATAGTTTATTTTAATTCACTGCGTGGTTACTCTAATTGATCTTAAAATTCAATCAAGAGAGAATTTAGATGTTTAAATATTTTTATTTACTATCTACTACTAACCTATCTAAACATACACAACTAATAAAGTAGTTTACATTACATTAATGCTCTTATATTAAGTTTTTTTAAATATGCACCTAAAATATAACATGTGCATCTAATTTAAAAACTTAAGTGCACAAGGTGCACCTGTATTATAAAATCTGTTTCGAGGCCTGATGTAGATATATTGTAATCCCGCACACACACCTGCAATCAGAACATTTTAGTCAACTTCAATTACAATGTTCTAACAAACTGGTAAACAGAGCACATTGTGTAATCAATTGCAATTATAACATTTTAATCAACTGCAATAAGAACGTCCTAGTCAACTGCAATCAGAAAATTATCGTCAACTTCAATTAGTACTTTCTAATTCAAATTTATTAGAATATTCTAATCAGCTGCAATAAGAGCGTTCTAATCAATTGTAGTTAGAGCATTATATCAAACTGCAGCATATAGGTATTTGAAAGAAATTTTCAGTAAAGCTCTTATTGTAAATATTTATTATTGAACTGTGTTAAGAGTACAGAGAAGAAATGAGTTCTACTCACCTATATTTCTCATTTTCTCTCCAAATAGATACATTTCATACTCGTCCCCACCATTTACAGAAACGGTTCCGTCTATAACTCCTGACTGGGCGTAGAAGTTCACGGCTTCACCAAAACTTGAAAATATAAAGAAGTCAAAGCGTTTTCTAATTGGTTCATCACGTGTCTTTTTTTTTACAATATCAAAGCTATCTTCGTAAAACGAGTGTTCTATTCAGCTTTACATTTCACTAGTGTGCAAATTTACCTTAAGCTCTTTCACAGCAACATAATCTGGATTATCCTAATGAATCTGCATCCAGTAGCAACTGACTAACGAAGATTTGAGAAAGCAGATTCCTGAAGGAATAGCTTGACAGCTCAAAACCTTTCAACTCCCTGAATCCCGAAGCTTTTGGGCGCCTTTAGACGAAGGAGATCAATCTCTCATACGGGTATGAGAGACCGGTACTTCATACTAAAAGTCGCCTTAGATTGTCGCTAGGAAATGATAACAGATTCATTTCCGATTCAAGCGAGGGAAAACAAAACAAATAAAAACTTTTGACTGGCACTGTTTAGTTTTTTTTATAAATTCGAGATCGGTAAAGATAGATTAAAAATTGCAACGAATTTGAAATCTGCGGAAAATTTTGCACCAGATAGATACCTTACATTTGATTTCTTTAAATAAATAATTTTCAATTTTAACATCTTTTTTTTTTTTTTTTTTTTTTTTTTTTTTTTTGCAATTTAATTTTGGTAATTTATTTTTGCGCATTAACAAATAGACAATGACGTCACGACTTTAACGTCCTTTGGAATTGTTTTCGCGATTGTTTTTGGAAGGTTTATAATTAACGTCGCACCGGACCAACACAATGGGCTATTCGATCGTTTTTGGAATTGTGTCGCAATCACCAGGTGTAGGCTGGCATTATTGTTTTGTTCTTTTTCTTATAATAATGAGGTTTGGCACACAGGTAGTTCTAATTTTTTGTGAATTTTGTGGCCAATCCGAATTTTTAAGTTTAATCTAGAAAATTTTTTAATGAATTTATTATTTCTTATCTCCTTTGAATCAACGTTTAGACCTTTTCGGAACTGTGCCAAGTCTGACGTCAGTGTTCGCCGTGAAGAATTTGACCTTCGCGATCGTTAAAGAGATTATATTCATTTTTATTTCCTGTAGACTCCAGTGTCATTTTGGTTGGAGGAGGGCCTCATTCTTAACATTTTGCAAATTTAATGTGCCCAGCCTGATTTTTAAATCTTATTCTTAAAAGGTTTTTTAATTAATTTACTGCCATTTATTTATTACTAGCCACTTTAAGGCCATCCCGGCGTTGCCTGTGGTGTTGGTTTGTGAAGCAAACCAAATGAGAATGCGTAGCAATTACCTGGGGTTGGCGAACGTTAGCGAGCAGTGGTCACACATGACTCCACGAAAAGAACTGTCACGGCCAACTCCCTGCTGGCCACGCATTAGAGAGTTTAAAATATTATCAAGTTATCATTTTGTTACTTACATTTTACTTCCTCGTATTCTTGCAATTAGTTTGTCAACATAAATTGATGTTAAATTACTATAAGAAAATAATGTAACTTATTTAAAATATTATCAAGTTACCGTTTTGTCATTTACTTTTTTATACCTTGTATTATTTTAATAGTTTGTCAAACTAAATTGATGCTAAATTATTGCAACAAAAATATAAAGAACTTTCCAAGTATATTTTTCTTTTGCTTATCACATTCTAGCATTTCTTCGCCATACATAAACACCATCACCGCATAAGCTTTTTCTATTTTGCCCGCATAATCTTCGTGAATTTGTCCCACAATACAGGCTGCATTTGCATAACAGTAACTAACTTCAAATATAAACTTTCTCATGCTAGACAAAGAAACAAGGAAAACAAATTAAAAAAGGCAGCTGATATCGCTAGTAATCAAAAATCTCGAGAAGATAGTCTCTCTCGTGTGAATGACGCAATACCTCGCAATATAACATCAGTCTCCTTGATACAAAAAATGTCGCCGGCGTCTGAATTTCCTAGGCGACTATTTTCTCGTCTCCATACCGGTCTCCTGCGAGTCTTCTCGTGTGAAATGCTTCTATAGTTTTTAGATACGTTCAGTCGCCTTCATACCAGTATGAGAGATTGATCTCTTTCATCTTCGTGTCAGTTTCTACTGGACTCAGATTGACTCGAATTATGTTGGTGTGAAGGGGCTATAAAAGCTAAAGGGCATTTAATTTATGAAAACCTGTTAAAACTGATAGTGGAGAAAAATAATTTTAAACAAGACAATCAAAAATTTATTACTGTGTTAGTTACAAAAGATAATTACTAATATTGAATATATTATTCCCTTATTAATTAAAGAAATCAATAAGAGCGATACCTGTATAATAAAGGATAGAGAAACAAATACAATACTTTTAATTTAAGTTTATGGTTTTTTTTTCTTTTCCTAATGGCGGGCACATTTGACCGAAGTCATTGGCCACTACAAGGCCGGAGGTGATGGCCACTTGTGAAGGAGCACCCAGTAGGAGGGCCATCATTGCCCCTAACAATTACTTCGTAATTTTGAACCATGTTCAGATGACGAAGCAACACCTGAGCTGGTATACGCTTACAAACATCCATGCCCGAACCCGGATTCGAACCGAGGACCTTCCGATCTAGAGGCTAACACCTTAACCACTATACCGGTTGGTCGGCATTTAGGTTTATGTAAAATGCATAATATTATGCTATGAGTGTGATGACAAAAATATACTTTCCCTTTTGTACACAGTAAAGTGGAATGTATTAGTAACACCCAAAACTAAATTTGTATTATAAGTATATCGGGACCAAAAAAAAAATTATCACTTATATAATTCAACAAATAATTTCCAAAAAATTATATAATATTAAGTGCTCTAACTCACTGAGAAGTTTAAAAAACTCAAACTTTAGTCAGTTGTGTAAATATGTGTATAGTTTTAACTTTTAAAAGCAACCTTTTTCATTAATTTAATTAATTTGGGGTCATGCTCAAAAATGAATTCAAAAGTATGGTTTATTCCATTTGACCCACTCACTCATTAACAGGCGGAACAAAAGGAATTTTCCAGTTGGATCTAGCAAGTGATGAAGCAAAACCTTTAGGATTGGAGTCCAGTGAAAGGTCATACACATCAGACGAAGCTTTCCATCTAGAAAAATCAGTGTGTAAACTAATAAGGCGACAATAAAAGTTCATTTAGAATAATACACATTTTTTTATTAGTGTTAGTTCTGAATATTTTTCTTGTATATACTCTATTGTACTATAAACAAATTGAATGTATAAAAATAAAAAAATGTTCACATTACAGTGTTTTTTAACATGCATAGAGTATGTCCATTCATTTTGTATGCATATCTTCTTTGAACGTCAGCTTAATATTATAACATAATAAGCAAATTTTTCTACTTTGCTTTCTCAGAACTATGTTTTTTAGCAGTGCATTCCTCTGGAAGCCGACAAAATTTTAATAATAATAATTATATTTAAATCAAAGTACTGAGGTTAATTAAAGTACTGAGGTCATTCATAAAATGAAAGCATATATTAAATATATTGACTAAATTATTTTAACTGATCCCAAAATTAAACACTTGACAGAACAAATACCTAGACGGATGACGAATGTGAACTCTTGCGCAGAATGAGCTCTATTTGTATTGAACTTCTCAAATGCAAGTCATTTTAAAAAACAATTTTTTACTATTATTCTTTATATAATTTTTTAATTCAATAGGAATATTGATGACTATTTAAGTAGTTTTTAAATGCAGTTTCCTACAATCAAAACTAGAAAACAGTATCAAGGATGAAATTATTTAAGACGATTTGAAATTAAGTTATTGCGCCGGTTTTACAATAATTTTTGCTCATAGAAACCTATTCATTTTTGTAATGACTTTCATTCCTGTTGCAGAAGTAAATTGAGTTTTGATTTGTATTGAATTTTTTTTAATACATATTGGAAAGCCCCCTATAGGATATCAATAAAATATAATTCATATATTAAACCGATTTTTTACACCAGTTGAAAATACATTTTGAAATAATAGATTGAATTATGCAGTTACAAAGCTTTCGAAAGAACTTACAAGAACACAAATTTGACAAAAAGTGTTTCGTCCAAATCTTTCTTATCTGGTGAAGTTTCCCTGGTAAAAAAAAGAAAAGATAATACTGAATCAAATTCTTGTAAAGTATAAAATACCAGTTCAGATTAATGTATTGACACAGCTATGTATTTTCAGACAACTTAAAAATTACTTCAACATTCCGCAATAAAATATTCTCCATCTTCTCATTGGACACAAATATTGCAATTGTAATTTTCCGCACGAGAAATTGAGACACTTTCCCTCAAAAGGCTGCTGATAGCCGGCGGTTTCAACCAGGCGATACGTTTTGCCATTGGCTAATTTTAAATAAATCCATGCTTCCGCCACTTGGTTGGCACCTCTTACTATCCGAACAAGCAGGCATTCGGACTTGGAATTCACCCCATAGAACAGGACTTCATCAACACCCTGAAAATGATAAAAGTGAATTTTTATTATAATATTGAAAAAATATGCAAATTCTATTGTGATTGGTAATTCATTTGTTTTAGTTTAGTTGATGCCACATTTGACTTTCCTATCGTTTCTACTGTCATAATGTGACGGCTTGCGAGGGTTGTTATCCATTGTTTTAGATTGTTGGGAAAAGAATGAACAAAAAGAAAAAAATTGAAAGGCATGTTTAGTATTGTGTAAGGTTCAAGCTAGTTATTCACCAACCATTTAAACCTCTTGAGCTAAGTGTAAAATAATTGTCAAGTCCATACGATTTAGCACCAACTGATTAAGTAGGTATATGATTTTATTGCTGATACCCCTTCATTATGAGCGAGCTTTTCCAACGAGATATTGCATCCTAGATCTGGTCATTTTTGATATGGACGAGGTACCTCGGTCAAGGAAACATTCCTTATCACTCTGTTGCATCTGGTGTACTGATGACGGGGATGTACAGAAATAAACACTTGTACTTGATATCACACAGGATTTATTGATATTGTGTTATGTGATTCTAGGCCGCAAAGGATCTGCTCCTATCTGCCAATATTGGCTACACGTAGGACGGACGTCTTAAATCTGACCGGGATGGTCGTCTGGTAACATAGGACTCTGGTAGAAAGGATCTGCGTCTGACTGCTGCTAATGGCGATGTCTGCCTGTACTTGAGGCTTCCGGGCTTGCACTTCCGAACAGTGCGTTTGGATAAGATGACCAGCACGGTCCAAGTTCAAGTAGTACGTCCTTGATCGATGGTGTTATTTTCCTTTTCGTCTCAACTTCGTGCGAGGGAATCACAAAGTTTTTGCCCCTTTTTCCCATCTTTGTCTTACCACCATGTCTGTTACACGCCTGGACCTTCTCCGTCGAATGCAATCAGAGTGAGAAGCGGCTCAATCCCATGATAGTACTTTACGCAAGTCCAACTTGATTGGCTAGTTTCACGGGCTTGGCTTCACTTGGATATCTCGCCAATCTGATTGTTGCAGTAACCATTTGATTTTGAATATGCGCGTTGTTTAGTAGAATTACAAATACAATACATACACTAGCGCCTCAGCGTACAGCGTAAGTGTCCGACAAGTTGACTCTGATTGGCTCCTCATATATATGTTGCATGGTTGTATTTCTCGCCAACTTATACTAAGGGTACTTATACTTTTAAAGAGCTTTATTTCTGTGAAGCAACGATGGCCTAATGGCCAAAGTCACCTATTTTCAGATTAGCGTCGGGAGCGGAGGATGACTTTACGGGTTCGAATCCAACAGGCGGAAAATGTTTTGGATCCTCCAAATTATTTTTTTTAAATTCCAATTTAATTCCTTTTGAGTCTAAATTACTTTTCCTAATTTTTAATACCCTTTTTATATTTTTCCAAGCTTCCGTTGATTTTACATTTATAATCTAAGAACCACTCCTGAACTCACTACCAGCTGATATTTTCCCGCCCCTCTGCCGTCCCCTTTGCTTTAGGATGATGGTGTCGTATCCACCTCTGGCTTAGGACCATTCTGATGCAACAAAAAGCATACATAAAACACTAACTTATATAATTATTAACTTATATAATAAAAGGATATAATTTTCGGCTCCCACCTCTACCCACCCATAGCCATGGATCTGAAAAGAAAAGAAGAAGGCAGAAAGGAAGCGATAAATTGCCAAAAGAAAAATTCTCATGACGTACGTATCTAGGTCATGTGATCCGATTAACCAATCAAGTTGGACTTGCGTAAAGTACTATCATGGGATTGAGGCGCCTGTATCAGAGTGGGGGAAAGGGGAGACTAGCCGAGGTAGAGATGCATGTCGCCACTCAGATTTACAATCTGACGCATTGATGAATGTCTCATCCGTTCTGAAGGGCTATTCCCGTACACTTCGTCGTCCAAGATCCACGAAGGGAATTTGGGTGGTCGAGTGTCACAAATCCAAGGGTTATGAAGATCCGAGTATGAAAAACTAATGTCCCCTTGCTCAAAACTGGTGACAGTAGAACAGGTTTTCCACCAGGGGCCGAAACTGCAGCGCAAGTTTTTGACGCGAAGATAAACCACCAGAAGGGTTAACATCACCGTTATGGAAGAGTTAAATATGATTAAAATGTACCAATTTGCTTTTATTCTGAACTTTGTTGCTTTGATATGTAAGATGGGATGTGGTCAGAATTGACAGGACGATAATCATGCCACACGATTCCTGGTCGAAAAACAACTCTAGAATGTCAGGTTTTCGATTAGAAGTGCCATTCCAAAAAAACGCCCATGTGTACCTACAACTGACAGCATAAACCTCCAAATGTTTTTGACAAAGTATCTTGTCCACCTATATAAATCTGACAAATTTTAATAAATGACGAGATATCTCGTCACCAAAGTAATGCTGATTTTGTTTATAATGACGAGATCAAAATATGGTCATTTTTTCTAACGACGAGATGTCCATCAAATCTAGTCAGTTTTGTTTATAGTGGTTGTCTTGCCTCGTCAAGATAATCACCAGAACGGTTAACGCATACATTAATTTTTTCATATGCATCTGGCGATTTATTTTGTGCATGTGTCCCAATTTACTTTCAGATACCAGCATCTCCAGGAATGAAAACATTTTGGTGTTTCTAGCCAGTCATTCGAATTACCGAAGGTAACGTCATTAAACTTTGACTCGAATATCTCCATCCAATCTATAAATAGGCGTTTGTATTCCATATTCACTGCACATCGTTCATCACATATTCAAAAAATTCCAAGACGTGGTATCTAGAAAAAATCACACAGTCATTAATATTTAAATTGGAAGTACTTACATTTTCTAATTCGGACTCTGGTAACGGTGATTCCAAATCTCTTTCAAGTTGTGGGATAATGTAACCTAATTTTACAGGATTGCCAGTGGCACTGATATCATATATATCGAATCTTCTAGGGTGCAATGCATTATAAATGCGTATAGCAATGTATGATATAATCCATTTAACGTAGTAGATGATATCTGTAAAATATTTTGAAATCGATATTTTAGATTGCTAAAAAGGATGCACATTCTTTTTTATGACATTTTAAATCGTTAATATTTAGTTTTCAGTACATAAACAATTCTTATTTCTATTTTCTTTAAATTGAATCATCAAAATTATTACTTAAATTGTTCCATTTTATAACTTTTAAACTATTTTTATAGCATTAAATTGAATCATCAAAATTATTACTTTAATTGTTCCATTTTATTACTTTTAAACTATTTTTATAGCATTAAATTGGCTTGATTCAAACAAGACACACATCGTTCAAGGTTCTTTTATCATTCTGGAAAGACAATCACCAAAAAAACGTATTTAAAATTGAAAATTTTATATGATAAAAGCTAACATTCAAAAAATGTGATCAAGATGAAAATGGGGTAATAAAGAACAAGACATGTTACTGCATTGAAATATGTAGTAACATGTCTACTTCACTTAATATTCTAATAATACATCTTATTATAATGTTTTCATTTAGTCTACCATTTAAATAATGAGTAACCCGTCAATTACTTTATCTGTATCAGAAAGCTTGAAAACGAGAAAAACAATACTTGTAATCTATGATTAAATTCAAATTTAAGTATTTAATGTAAAATTGAATTTTTTTACCAAATAAGATCGTCAACAAAATTGAAAATTTCAGATGTCTAAAAATATTATACGACATTTTTTAACCATCAATGCAAACATTTTTTTATCTGATCGTCTTTCCTTCTCTAGAACTATTCAGTGATATTTTCTAAACGGATAATTCAGACGATATTATAAAAATATTACGACCTTTAGTCCAAGGATTTTTGAAAATTAATCAAAGGACGAGATAGAACGTAATTGACCAATACAAAGTAGTGAAGTGCTAATTCTATATGTTCATGAACTTTATTGAACTATTATGGTGAGTAATTTGGAAAAAAGCGGTATTACTTTGAAATAACACCGTTAGAACTTTCTTAAGAATGAAACCTTGCGTTAATCGCGTTTAGCCTAAATTGTTTGTAAAATGTTGATGTACAAAGACCTGACAAGGAGGCAAGGAGCCCTTTTCGTCGTTAGTGCCATGAGATCACCTAGGAAGTAACAATAAAATCACATACCTCTAATGAAGACAAAAAGCCCTTTCCATGTTCAAAATCTTTTTTTTAAACAGTCTGAATCAAATAATGATGTATATCCTGTTTATCTTTCTAAGAAAGTTGTTATACCTCCCAAAAAATCTATGCAAATTCATGTTAAGGTCTCTAACTATGTAATTTCTGACAAAAGGGAACATGATGTGTTCTTTACACCATTTTTTTTTAAATAAAAACCTTCAGTTAATGAAGTAAACAAAAGGGGCAATATCATAACCATAATGTCAAATATTGATAAAGCACCTATGCACATTAACAAAACCACTTGGATAGTTAATATTTCAAGACAAATCCAAATTTGTAACAAGGTTAATACAGAAAAGGACAATGCGATTGAAAGTAATGAAACATGCCATCAAATTTCTGCTTCATCAAAGGTTGTTAAACAAAGAAAAACTTATCTTCAACAATCCGATTTTAAGTTGGAACATTTAAATGAGTCTCAAAAACAAAATTATCTTAATCCACTGGTGAATAGTTCCTCTGCCTTTTCCTAATCATCACATACTTTAGGTTGTAAAGATCTTGTTGTTCCCTCGTTATCCCTGAGGAGATAGAATCCAATCAAAACATTACCTTTTGAAATCCCTCATTCACTACAAAAAGAAGTTAAAAGTCAATTAAATGGCCTAATCGAAGCTGGAATAGTTCAGCGTGACATTTCTCATTGGGATTGTCCCATGTTACTTGTTAAAAAAAACAGGATCGTCTAAGAAAAATGACAAAATTTCATATCGCACGGCACTTGACCAGCGTCATTTAAACACAGTTGTGGAAAGCTCGAGTTACCGTTACCAAGAATTCAATCTATCATAAACGGCATATCTGAATTTAAGTATTTATCCATGTGTTATCTACATTCATCCTATTGGCAGATTAACTTACCTGAACATTTACAAGATATTCTCACTTTTACAACGCAGTTTGGATCTTGCTGTAATAGACGTCTCCCTTTTGGCTTAAAAACCTGCATCCTCCATTTTTCAAATTGTGTTGATAAGGTAATTGACTAACTTCATCAACAAGGTATAACTCGTATCTTTCCATACCAGGAGGATTTTCTAACTGGTTCACACACAAATGATTTTAATACAATGCTACTCAAAACACAAGCATTATTGCAGGTTTGATTAAACACAATATAACTTTGTCTCCATGAAAATGTGCTTTCTTTCAAGACAATATTGATTATCTTGGCTTCCATATTGAATAAAATATGATTTCTCCAGTACAATCTAATATTGCCAAAATTACCCAATTTGCCCCACATAAAACTGTACGTCAAGTTAAGAAGTTTTTAGGTCTATGTGGATATTATAAACATATCATATTGAAAATTATGCTGAGTTAACCAGCACTTTGAATCAACTAACGAAAAAATCCAAATATTTTCAATGGAAATTTGAACATTAACAATCATTTGATCAACTTCAGGAAATCTTCTTTTCTAAACCTTTCGTCAAATTGCCTGATTGGGAAAAAGAATTTCTTCAGAATACCGATGCGAGCAAACATGCCATTTCTGCCGTTCTTTTACAAAAACATGATGGAGTATTGCATCCTGTTTCATATTTTAGCAAATCGTTAAGCAAATCAGAGCAAAATTATCCTGCAATTAAGTTAGAAACTGTATGCTATTTTTAAAGGTATCACTGCATTTAAAACCCACTTGTACAATAGAAGTTTCACTTTGTTGACCAATAGTAAATCTCTTTTGCATTATCGCAAGATTACGTCTTCAGCTGACATTATCACTAGATGGCTACTCGAAATAAGCAAATATTCCTTCAAATTCCAGCACATACCTGGAAAATTAAATGTTTTGGCTGACTTTTTATCCCTGTCACCTGATCCAAATTGTCATGAAAATGCCATTCTTAATCAAGATTCTAGCGAATTAGTCCTTCCTTTTACAGAGATAAATAACTTCATGCAAAATACCAATGTGTTAGTTACTGATGATACTGAAATGGAGATTTCCACCAAACTATGAGACAGGAACAATTCCAAGATGAAGCAATTCTTGATCAAATAAATAAACTAGCACACCCCTCGTTTATATCAGTTATATAACACCCCTCGTTTATATACACAAGAATCCTCAATTTTTAATTTCTGAGCAAAACTGGTTACTTATGCAAAGAGACAAAAATATACCAAAAAAGATCACAATTGTTGTTCCCACGTCACTAATATCCAAAATACTTAAGATTTGTTACTCGTCACACACGGGTTTTGCCAAAACTAACGAATTAGTATGAAGGAAATAATTTTGGAGAGGAATATATGCTGACACCAATAATTAAATTTTATCCTGTGATGCTTATATTCGTAATAAACCATGTTCTCCTAAACCAGCGATGGATATAGTAGCAGATATAAAAGGTTATGGTTATGTGTTAACGTTCATAAACCACTTTAGCAAACACATGTAGCCCTATATTCTTTAGTAAATCTCACAACAGAAACTGTAACAAAACATTTGCTGCATTACATTTCTCAACATGGGAGAATGTCAGTAATTTTGACAGATTTATGCACGCAATTTACATCCGAACAATTTGAAAAAGTAAATAAATGCTTAGGTATTAAGTTAAATCACACCAGTTAAGATCATTCTGCAACTAATGCAGTTTCCGAAAGAATAAATACTTCATTGAAAGCTTCAATTATTACTTTAACAGAGAAGGGGTATCATTACAGCACACTCTCATGGTGCATCAATCTATTTATAATAGTACGATACACTCTGCCCCAGGGTCACTCCAAACGTTTTACATTTAAGTCGAAATCATTTTGGTCGAAAATTGTCACTGTACTTTGATACATTTGAGGAAGAGATTAATCCTACCCAAATTGATAAGTCGCACTATTTAACAATACTGTTAAAGGATTTGAAAGTAGCATATGAAAATACTCATTCGTCGTTAGAAAGAAATCAACTCAAGCAATATAAGAGACAATTACCTATTTCCAAAATGAGATATCTAAAGGCTGATGATATTGTTTATCTGAAATCAAGGGACACTTTCAAACCAAATTTACTGGTCCATATTGTATTGTTTCCAAATCAAATGACGTTAACTGTATGATTAGACCTCTGAATTATAATCATGCAACACCCTTTAAGATCCATATAAATAGGTTGCGTCTTGCACCAAAACGCAGGTCTAATTTAAATAATGAAATGCGTCGATCAAATCCATAAGTGTTGCCTCATAAATACAATCTGAGAAGTGGAAATTATTTGTTTATCTTTCCTCGTATGTTTAATTTTCAAGTGTACAAAAACTTATGAATTGATTTTGTGGCCATATCTTATGATTCATTTTATTGCTACAAACATTTCTGCAGGTGTTTGTAAATTTTAAATGTTTTATCTCTAATTGACTTTGTCAAATGAAGTGTTGATTTATATCGTTCTTGGTGAGTTCCAGTTATCTACGCTAGCGTAAATAACAAATCCGAATTGGAGCAAAATTTTACTTGTGAATCTGGCTTCATGGACTGTAATTTATTGCATAACTCAATATACTATGTGTTTACTAAATTTTTTTCTTCTAATAATTAATTCTAATCTGATTCTTCAATTTTAAATTTGTTGCGTATTTAAATTTTGATATATGGTCCAGTTTGTTTTCAATGTCTGTTAACCTATTGATGAGAGTGTAGTGAGGATTTGATTTACAATTTGTAAAGAGGTCTTCGTGTTGCCATGTGTTTGTTTATAATGAAAAAATACATTTTTGTGTCCTAAGTTGGACAGTTATATTTATTGGTCAATGCATTATATGGTATTCTAATAACTATCACAGAGCACATGCTTTGCGAAAATGGTTACTTAAAATTATAAGGTAACCTCATCAATGTATGTAATGTTGGTTGTATAAATTAGATAAGACTCTTAAATGAGTTATTAAGTTGCGCCTTGCTCGTTTGGATGTTACTTAAAATTTAGAGAAACAATGGTTGCTGTCATTGTCTCGTGCATGCAGGAAACGTTTTGCAGTGTTTTGGTTTTGTTTTGGAGCAAAAGTCTGCCAATTAAGGGCAGGTTATGTGAATGTACTTTCAATAATGCAGATATATTTTGTTGTTTGATGGCTTAGAAATTTTTTTGGCCAAAACCAGCCACGTGAAGCACGTACGTGTATTTTTATGTGCCGCTAGTGTCTATTTTAGTTGTTCATTGGCTAAGGTGTATTCGGCCGTGAAAAAAAATGCATGCGAAACATGAATGTGTCACAGATTTTCTAGTTATGTGAAATTAATACAATTGTGAGTATATCAAAATGTGTAAAATTATACGCAAAGGTTTACGCGTTAATTCACATGGCGTACAAAATGTCAGTCCTGTTCAAAACTGAATGGGAAAATTTGTTTGTAATAATTTATGTTTTACGTTTTTTTTTTTTTTTTTTTTTTTTTTTTTAGACTTGTGGAATTTTTTTATTGTACTTATGAGGTTAAGGGTTTGACTCTCTCAGATATTCATGACCCCAGAAATGGAAATTCACATACCTCAACAAACTAAAAATTTAACATAAGTTATGTTTTAACCGTACCTTTTTCAGATGTCAATGTCGCGTCCAGTATTTTGTATCGTCATGTGTGTTAGACGTCAATGTCACATCCAGTGTTTTGTATCGATGTATGGTTCAATAGTAATGTTTGCTTTTCAGAAGCTAATGTCGTATCTTGTTTTCTTATCGTTGCGTTTTTGGTGTCTGTTTTTGTGTCGTATCTTCATTTTGTTCTTATCATCGTGGATCGTCTTTCTTGTCATCATTTTTTGTTGTTTGTTTATTGTCTGATATCGTGTCTAACCATTATATTTTTTGTTAATCTTCATATATATAGTAATTCATGGTTAAATGTCTTGTGTCATATCAGATTAAATTATGTTTAAACAAATTTTATTTTAAGGAGTCAATGGACAGTGACCAATGGACAACATGTCATTCATCAGCATTAGTAATTGTAAACACATTCTGAATTTTATAATTATGAAAACACATTTATGTATTAGTTTTAATTGTGATTATGCAAATACCAACTGTTTTGCAATGAAGAAGGCAGATGTTATAATTAATTTTAATTTAAAATGATGCTAATTGTGAAATGCTTATCTTTAAAAGTTTGTGTGCAAATTATTTTACGTAATTGCCAAATGTTAATTATTACTCTATATCAGGGCTCAAAATACCCGGGTGCACAGGTGCACTGTGCACATGAAAATACAATTGTGCACCTAATTTTTAACGCTAGGTGCACTGCGTGTACCTGGCCTTAAAAAAAGGAGGGAATTGTTTTACGTTATTTGTTAAGGATGAAAAGACTAAAGAAATAGTTCACGTCATTGATGAAAATAATGGCACAAAAATGTTGAAACTGGTTAAAAAGAACTCTGAAGAAATCATTTTCATTAAAACTTATACTTTATAACAAACTCGAAAAACTGGACCGGATTGGCTTTCTTACAATGAACATTTGAAAGCAATGTTTTGTACTGTTTTGCCAGTCATATGATAAAACATCACGTTCAAATATCTTTCGTGACAATGGCTGTTGTTTCTTAAGAAAATTTATGGTTGAAATACATGAAAGAACAGCAGTACATCTTAAAGCAATGGAAGCAAAAATTGCATTTGACATAGCACATGATTTTCAAACTCCTAAAACTCCAGAGATCTATATTGAGCTTAGAAAAAGAGGAAATAAAGCATTTTCCAACTCTATTTAAAATTCTTTTCACATAACCAAACAAAATATGATATTTGTAGCATTTAGAAATTAAATTAAATCATTAAGATTTGTTGGGTGTGAAATGGGTGAAAACTGTAACAATGACAAATAAACCAGAACATTCATTTCCTGCATCAGCAATAATATGAAATCAGATTTAGTGGCATCTTTGAAAATAGTATTATTATTTTTCAATTTTGGCAGATGGTAGCACAGATCGCAGTGAATGCATTAAAGAAATAATTTATATTAGATTTCTTGAAGAAGGAAGACCTGTCACGAAGTTTACAACTATACAGCAAACGCAACAAGTTGATGTAAAGGGCATCAATAATTTGTTGGAAAGTACTATGAAAGATTGCTTGAACCTAAGTTTAGAAGAAACTAAAACAAGACGAATTGCTTGTACATTAGGTGGTGCATCAAGTAATTTCGGTGCCAAGAGTGGTGTTTACAAGCTACTTCCTGACAGTCGCAGTCATCTACTTAGCATACATTGTTGTGCTCATCGGCTGGAACTTGCATTCAAAGATGTTATGTGAAGTTCAAAATATTTCACGCAAATGAAATCTGCATTGAATGACTTATTTGTAATACATAAGTATTCTTCTATAGAACTGGGCAGAGCTGCAAAAAGTTCAGGTGAAAAAGGTGAATCATTGGAAGCAAATATTATAAAACCTGTGCAGGTAGAAGGTGTTCGTTGGTTACCTCATAATGATCGTTCCATTGCTATCTTTCTGAAGTGCTATGAATCCTTTATCATCCGTTTGAAAGCTCTGTTGTTAACTGGCTCAGCAAAAACAAAAAACCGTGCTACAAGTATTATAAAAAAATATGAAATCAGTACAATTTGCACTTTTTTTAAACATATTCTCAAAATTAGTAAAATTGCTTTCCATTTTAAGTAAAATACTTCAAGAAAATGATTCTAGTATAGAACATGCTCGCACAAAAAATGCAGCGTTCAAAATCTTATAAAGTCTTTCAAAAATCTTAAAATCTTAATGATTTAACAGATTTTGATAATCTTATAAAATTTTCAGAGTGGGACATAAAATATGGTGTTCAAATAATTTCAGAAAAGATTTTGTTTCGCAAGGTAAATCTGTCGGCGCTTACGAGTATCCCGTTGGGCTTCATCAACAAACCTGCATGAAAAGCCTCTATGGTCTGTTGCTAAAAAATTAGAACTTGCAGAAAAGAAAGTTTTGAAAGAAACACGACACATAATCCAACTATGCTGTTCGCAGATTGAAGACAGATTTAAATCCACTGTCACTTTACTATGAGATATACTTTATGATTCAGAGGTTTCTGATAACGTAAGAAAGATGGACACCTCAGGAGGTTGTGGTAACTTGGCGTTATCTATACTTGAAGAAGGTACGAAATCTTTTCGCCTTTGGAGGCCTCGAAAAGACTAGAGGTAGTTGGCTGTTAACTGAAGTATTTCCGTAAATATTGCACTGTGATTATTTTTGCGTTCGTCCTAGTTAAATAAAAGCGTGTTCACAATATTCCTGTGCATTTCTTCGATATTTAAGAACCAAGCAAGACTCAATGAGTGAAGATCATAATGATTATAGATACAGGATACACTTTTGTCTGCTTTTACCGTCTTCGAGCCATGTTATTGGCCAAACAATACATAAATTGAGAGCTATGGGAACGAAGAAATTGAGAATTTATGGTTGCATTTTCAAATTCCATTAGACGAAAATCGCTTTAATAAAGTTCAGGCGATGAACCAGTGGAAAATGTTAAAATAACATGTGAAGGACATATGGGAAAGAGTGTTTGTTCACAAAATTGAAAAGAATGTTTGCTGACAAAAACCAAATTCCAGATTTGTGGCATAAAGTTATATCAGATGATGATGGGAGATTTAAAGATATTCTCGGTCTCATACAAATTGGACTTGTGATTCCCTATCAATACAGCTGAGTGTGATGTTAATGGGACGTGTGAAAAATGTCTGGAGATGCTCCCTTCATCCTAAGACATTGGCTGATCTAATGCGTATTAATCTAAGTGAAGAGACCGTAGATACTTTTAATTCATAAAAAGCTTTGTTGCAATGGAGGAAAAATACAAAAATAAAATTAACACTAAACCTTATGGGAAAAGATCTGCCAAAAACGTAGGAGTTTCAGATTGCCCACCAATGTCTGATGATGACTCAATATTTGTAAGTAATAATTTCGCAGATAAAAAAAAATTATTTAACTATTTTTATTTAACTATATTTAATACTAAAATCCTATCTGAACATACCCAACTAATAAAGTAGTTTACTTTACAATAATGCTCTTAAATGTATTTTAAATGTGCACCTAAAATATAATCTGTGCACCTAATTTAAAAGCTTAGGAGCACAAATTGCACCTGTATTAACACTAGAACGTCCGTCGGTGTCGATTCGACACCGGAACCTGTTATTTTGTTCTCCTTTCCGCATTTGTGAATTGAATTTGAAAATTTTTGGTGACTTTTAATAATTTTCCTAGATGAATACACTGTAAAACTTTCGTTGGTCTAGATTCATTTATAAAAATTTTACAGCAGCTAAATTTACCTAGAACATCCGCTGGTGTCGTTTCGACACCAAGTGAATTTATCATTCTAAATAGCTTCCGCTCAACTTAATACAAGATCATTGAGTAGCAAACATTATAAGCTAACCAAACAAATTCTTATGGCACATCAGTTTGACTTTGAAAAAAAATGTTTACATGTTCATAGCGGAAACGAATAAATTATAGTAGTGTGATCTTAAATGTTTAGTCTTAGTTGGGTCTTAAATGTTTCGTCGTTTACATTTGTTTATCTGCTTATAAAATAAACAGATTCGATTTTCAAACCTTGTGTACTTGTAGTGCAGACAAAAAACGATGGCTCGTTGGAAAGGTCAAAATCCTGAATAAATTGCTAGTAATTTGTAGCAAGAACTTGCTGAAAATGAATTGAATTGTGGGGAGCTCTCATGTTTGAATTTCGATTCCGATGGCATCAATTTACATGGATGTGAGTGCGAATAATCTGAAGAAAGTGCAGATGAAACTGATAATATCCCAACTAATCCGGATATATATATATAGTAGTTGTCCGACTAACTGTGCGAAACAAAGCGTCAATGAATACTTCATTTGTTCGTGGTTACTTTTCATCGACATTTACATATTCGAACGCATAATAAAATGCACAAATGTTGAAGCTAGATTAATTTTGAGCGATATCAGCTAGTCTGTATCCACTGATGAACAATGTGCTTTCATGCGATATTCTATGCTAGCGGAGTAAGTGGTGTCAAGAACATTGAACTGCAGTCCCTAAGGTCTGACTCTTGGAGCCTAAACTTCTGTAAAAAAAACAACGGGTCGAAATAGATTTAGAGAAATCCTTTGATTTTTAAGATTTGATTTAAAATTCGTATATTCTCAGAGAATTTGAGCCAACTATTTGGCTGTGATTTCGGAAGTTTGGGATAGATTTATCCCAAACTTCCGAAACTTATTTATATATATATATATATATATTGTTTTTGGTATATTAGGGTCATAGTCTATGTAAATTTCATGAAATAATGATAAAAGTTAACTCTATTGAATATTCGTATTTGTAATATTTAGTTATTGCAATTATTTTATGCGATTTATTTACCGGTGTCGAAATGACACCGGCGGACGTTTAAGGGTAATCGCAATGGCGGACGTTCTAGTGTTAAAAAATCTATTTCGAGGCCTGCTCTACATGGCCT
This sequence comes from Metellina segmentata, assembly GCA_947359465.1. Lineage (NCBI taxonomy): Eukaryota > Metazoa > Arthropoda > Arachnida > Araneae > Tetragnathidae > Metellina > Metellina segmentata. The sequence goes on from OX375876.1 coordinate 92,652,537, forward strand.
ATTGAAGAAAACCAGTAAAGGCTTAAGTTCTAGAAATATGCAATTTATACTTTTAGGTTTTTCAACCCTTTTTGTCACCATTTATTTGCATCAGTGCAAGTCCTGATGTTGAGTTGGTGGAGTGGCTGATGGTATCGTTGTTTTTGGATAGGTCCAATTGGTTTTCTGTTGGGTTTTTTCATTTTTACCCTCATGATATACTAAGGCATTGATTTTTTTCAAATTTCTTGAGTGAGGGGTTGATATGGCACATAATGATCTATCATAGCTGTACTTAGCAGCACAGTGAAACGGACATATGTCAGTTTACGTCTGCCTCGTGGACACAACCCTTACAATCTCGGTCTGCAATGGACGCATGACCCCCACGAAAATGACGTTAACGAGTCGTTGAACCCAATGTAGGTGTAGGGAAGGGGGTAACTGGCCCGGAGAATGTTGGCAAAACGAACCTATAAAAATGCCAATCTTGTTGTCTTCTTCTGCTTCAGCGTAGAGAGAGCAAGAACGGAAGTACTCAAGTCGGAAGAGTGAAAAGAAAAACGTTTCCATGCACATTATAAGAAGGGGAAATACCCCTCAACTCATCTCCTGTAAAGGAAGTTTATTTAAGTCACGATCGTCCAGATTCGAGAGACTATTGGAACTAAAACCTAAGCATAAGCACAAATGGTCGCGGTCAGTAGATAGTAGGGGGACCTCCCTTCTCATTTTGCGGCCTGTGCGCTTACGGTTAATCTACCATTTAAGTTTTTCTGCACTCTAGACCTACTTTTTATTTAAATAAACCCACCCTTATGTATAATAGTCTTTATTTAAATTTTATTCTTTTTCTGACGTCGAGATGAGCAGCATTGCAGCGGGTGCTCCGAAAGTAATATTCCAGTTCAGTCATATTCGAGAGACTCAGACTTCCCAAGCAGACTTACCCGCTGATTTTACGTGCGGTGCGCACTAAGTTTGACGGGGAGATGCGGGACTATGGTCTCCATCACCCTTCGTATATATGGGAAAGATGTATCGTCTCTTTCTCCTTTTTTACGTGAGGTAGATATATTCACCTCCCTGTGCGTGACCTAAAGTTCCCATGCCCGATTAAATTCGATACAGATTTATTCGCCTTTACTGCATTCGAGTAGTTTTCCCTCTCTATTTTTGTGTCTCGTGATTTCATCAGTTCCTCCCCATCGCATCAGCACGGATATACTCTTTTTCCCAAATAAAATGTTATTTTGAGCATGGAAAATGCTTGTTGTCTTCCTTAGAGGTATGTGGTTTTTATTATTACTTCCTAGGTGATCTCATGGAACAAACGACGAAAAGGACTCCAGGTTATTGTCAGCTCTTTGTACACTAACACTATCGATCACTTTTAGGCCAAACGCGATAAACGCAAGGTTCTATTCCAAAATAAGTTCTAACGGTGTTATTTCAAATTAATACCGCCATCTTTACCAAGTTACTCACCGCAACTATTTTTTAACAAGTCAAAACAAATCTAGTTCAGAGGGAAGTTCTCTTATGTTCACTTCAGCGTGTTAAAAGAACACTTGTTTATTTATTTAGTGGTACTACAGATAAAATCCAATTAGTATATCACTGTAAACAGAAAGATACAGATACTCATTTATAAAACATTCAAGTACATTATTTGTTAAATGATAATGAGATATGAATTAGGTCAAAATTATTAGAGCTAAACTGGTATATAAATTATAAAATTTGTTAAAAGATCATAATAAAGAATTTTTAATAATAGTGTAATATTAAAGGACAAATATTGCTATAAATTTGAATGCTGGATAGTAATTCTGGACAGTTAATACGATTGTTTAAAATTTTTAAGAAACGATGCTAAAAATATTCCTGTTTTCAAAATAAATCAAATGCAAATATAGCCATATTTTTAAAATTAACATAAGGCAAGAATTTATTTTGTACATCTTCATGAATATAATTTTTTTTATAAAAGGGGACCAAAGTAGATGAGCCATGTACCAAAGTTTGTCTAATCAATAGGTTAAGTAAATAACAATGCATAAATATATTCAAAGTATTTAATTACATTTCATTTTCATGAATCCAAATAGACAAAACATGCATGTGTGCGGTCTACTATTTTTTCAAATATTTCAACTGCTCCCATTGTTTCTGTAAATCCAAGTTTAACCATAAATTGAAAATAATGCGTTTCTAGTAATTGAAGTAAGTGCTTTTCTCGACATTCTGATTCATCAAAATTGAAATTTACGTTTAGCACTGTGAAAACTTTAACTACAGGGAAGACAGTGACATTTATTTCCTTAAAGTCACATAAATTTACGCCCACTTCAATGGATAAAATAAACCATTTCATAAAAATATAAGTTTCGAATAAAGTGGAGAGCTGAACGTTTAGTTAGGTCTCAAATTAACGTAATTTAGCTTACCTAGTGGAGCGGTGAATAAACTCACAATGAACGAAATCATTGCGAAACGACAGAAGAGATCTTGTCACTGCAAAGGAACCACTGAAAACTAACAAAGTAGGACAGCATTTACTCTTACGATTATTCCACCTCAATCAGATAAGATCGACACTTGAGAATACGATACGAAACCATAGATTCAGTGATGGCAAACACTTAATAGTGACAGCGATAAACATTTTATCGTGACAAATAATAGGAAATGAAGTTATTCTTCACAGATGAACTAATCTTATCCCGATAGGGATGCTGAATTCGGAATGATTAGTACAATTTTATATTGTTCTAAACTGTTCCTGTAAAATATTTTTTTTACAAATACTTGATTTACTTTATGAGGCTCACTAGTCTTTTCCCGATAGGGTTCAGTATATCTGTGGGTTGAAGAAAATCGATACAATTCAATATTTTTCTAAAGTATTCCAGTAGAGTATTTAATTACGAAAACTTGATTTACTTAATAAGACAACCTAGTCTTATCCCGATAGTGTTCAAAAGCTATGAATGAATCGGGAAGAATTAGTACACTTTAATATTTTTCTAGAAAAATGTTCCTTTAAAATATTTTTTTACAAAAATTTGATTGCTGAAAAATAAATTTGAAAAGTACTATATATGACACAGTGCATCAAGTGCTGCGTTTCCCAAACAGGGTCCATAGAAGCTTTAAGGGGGCCCATAAGAAAAATTATATTTCGGCAGAGTTCAAAATCTGAGCTAAAGGGTTCATGTTAAAATATTATAAATAAAATAATTTAATAATAATAAATCATATCATAGAAGAGTCAAGAAATTTCTCAGTTACAAGATACTCGTATTACCTAGAACCTTGTTTAGTTGACGGGAAAAAATGTATTTCCATAGAAAATTCTAGTAATCGGCATTGCGTAGTGAAATAATTAGGCACCGACTAATCTACAACGAGATAGTCAGTCAGAGGTAGTCATTCCATTCAATAGTGAGAAATCGGCATCGTCGTGGATAAACCTATTCTTTGTGTTATTTACTTTATTGTTTTAGTGAACTCTATTTACATAAGTAACTACAATCATTTTCAACATTAAATATTTAAAGTTAAAAAATTCCATCTGTTTTATTTTACCCATGTGCTTTACTATTCCGCGCTTGTGAATTGACCTAGTGATTGACAGATTTCCACATGTCAAAACAGACTGAAGAATCCAGACCATTTTTCTCTAAAAATTTCAAAATTTTATAGTGAAACAGTTTAATAACAAATCTAAATAGTTTTGCATTGTCTTGGATGCATTTCTTCTATGTCAGCACAAACGAGAATTGTGTACACAGGCACTTGTTTAAAGACCGAAATCCCTTCATACGAATAGATAGTAAAGCGAATTAGTTGATGAACGAAGAGTTTAACCGTTTCGTGAGTAGACACACAGGCCTAGATTTCGTCGACACTTTATCTTTTAATTAGTGCTTGTAAATAATGCCGGAAAAGACTAGACAAAAAAAATCATCTGCTAGCGTTTTCGTGATCAAGGATTTGTTAGTGGTGGATTGGGGAATCACGACATGGGAAGAAGGTAGGGTTGCAGGGAGTTTCCTTTAGTTTTTGAGTGAAGGAGGAGGGATTTTGAGAATTAATCTAGATGTTGTATAACGTCCAAGAGAACATGTAATTAGAACACTCCGGCATTCGATTAGTCGAATTCAACTGCATTTATCGGTGTCGACAGCCGATCCAGGCAACGAGTGAAATCCTCCGTTATTTTGATTACATTACATCCAGGGGCAGTGTTGGCTCCGGTTTTGATGGAGAGTTTTCAAAAAGGATGAAGAAAGAGGATTCACCGCGATGGGAATTGTCATACGTTCGGGTGGTCATAAAACAATCACGTCTCTAAGTGAAGAGTACCATCATGTCTATTAGTTGACTTTTAAAAAAAATTTGGAATATACGAAAAAACTAACCAACATACCTTTTATGTTAGCTTATCTGTAAATATATAATGTTGGGATCTAGACTTGCTTACAACTATTCGAAGAAGTTATTGGGACAGATCAAAACCAGACCTTAATTTCTTCATTTTATAGGTATGTATTTTCAAAACAATACATTTCGTTGCCCATACTCTCTGTATACGTGTAAAATAATTCTTAGGTGGGCTCCAACTACAAAAATACTGGGTAACCCAAGATTTCAAATGTCTTTTTATAAAATTACACATTTTATAATTAATAATTTTATATGGTTTAATATACAATACTTGCTCAAACATAGAAGCACAGAAAGACGGACTGCGTATTGAAGTTCAGTCACTAAGTTGCTGCATGTTCTCAAAGAATACAAATTTTCATGAAAATATATCCAGACATTTGGATGTAGTGCGGACGCCCACATACAGGCTGGAACAAGAGGCGGAAAGCAGTGATTTTGCAATAAAATTACCCAGAATGGATAAATAACTTGAAATTGGGTGAAAATATTCCATTAACAAACTAACATTTCATTGTCATTCATTTATTCAGATTTCAAAGATGTTAAATAAAAATTCAACCTTTTTGCAAGAAACATTCTATTACGAGAGAAAGAAATATAAATAAAATTTTGTTAAGGGATTTATTCATATTCAATTTATTAAGAATTCTTATTAAACCGATAAATCGAAAAGAAATTTTTGAAACCGTTATATTTCTGATATAACACTGAGTTAACGAGGCATTTCCAAAACGTCATGATAGAAGATTTTGTAATTTGTTCATTTATTCATGAAAAAAGTTAATATTAAAGATATTCTTACAGAAAAAACAGATACCTAAGTACCTGAACAGAAAGAAGTTCGGTTTGATTTGGTTTATCGGACTACGGTCCTTTTTAGCAACACACAAAATGAAAAGTTAATTTATATGAAACGTATAACTCAAAAAGTTTAACACAACTTCAAAATTGTTGTAATACTTGCATAGAAAATGTTTGACTTTATTACTCATAGTATAATAAGCTTCAATTCTTTATTAATTTTATTAAAGCAGTTAGAACTCCTTTTTCGAAATTGAAGAGACCGAGTTCGTGAAACTCGAATATTCATTAAAAAGGGATTAAAATTGACATTCGGATGGAATTTTATATGAATTTTGTAAAATCCATTGACTGTAATAAGTAAATTAGATATAAAAGAAAATAGGAAAGCGAAGATGAAAAGTAATTTTATTGATGTTACAAAATTTGTTGCTTTCTTGATGTAAACGTTGTATCAGTTTGAAACAGATAATAATCTTTAAATTAATGTTCATTCATCTATTTTGGGTAATCTTTGTAATATTCCTTTTTTTCCATCCAGTAACACGTAATCTCCTGCAATAAAAGAAAATATGACCCGTTACTTTTGAATAATCCCGAATTCGAAACTGCATATACTATATTTAAAATATCTAACAGTTCTTTAACAAAAAATTACGTTAATTTACAAACGAGATATTTCTTTCATAATACGTATGTTACAGGTTAAAAATTAGCAGAATGTGGTTGTAATTTTACTTATCTTAAGAGTGAATCCAATCAAATTTAGTCAGTAAATAATAAAACATTCGTTTCATTTCCGATTTATTTTAAAATGCAGTATATTATGACCAATAGCGTATGTTTAGCTGTAACACACTTATTTTTTTATAAAATCCTTTTTTTCATGGATATACGACACATTCTATGAAAAGCGTTGCAAGTATTCAATTTTGCTTGCCAAGAAATTAACGTAACATAAAATTTTCCTACGCTCAATCTTTTCCAAGTAAGTTTGTTTTGTTTTTGCCCGTGATATTTAAATGTACTGCACACAATAACAAGTAAAAATTTTATTTAATGCGTTGGTTCTTCAGCAATTTGTCACGAAACTTCTCTCTTGCAGAAGTTTGAATTAAAAATTTTCAAAAAGGACGCCGTTAAAAATTTTTAAAATGTGTGTATTAGTTCTGTAGAATGTTGTTAGACCATGGGAAACGCGTATTAGAAAAAACCCATATGAACAGGGCCTTAAAGTCTAAGTACTCGACTAAATTACTGTCCTAGTGTGTGCGAGCCTTAAGGGTTCTAGACTGTATATTAATTTTTGTCTTGCAAACACATTGAATCTACCCAGCTGCTGACATATGGAATGTTATTTATAAAGCTAAAAAAAAACTTTTATGTACCAATAATCATTATCTTTGTCAGATTGATATTTTGGATACGTTTTAAATAGTTGAATCGTACTCATTTGCTCTTAATTCATTCTTGTTTTCGGAAATGTGTTTAAGTGGAGTAGCCATAATTCATTCTAGGCTATTATAAAATTAAATCTCAAACAAATCTATATTGTACGTAAAAGGCAATTTCCAGGATTCAGAAAAAGCAAATAAATGTACTATTGTGGAGTTAAAACACGTAAAATGTTCCTACGACATTAGAAATGGTTTTAAAAACTATCAAATTCACTGATGTTGATAGTTCTACTATGATGCGTTCTTATTACTAAGTCTATCTCTGATCCTACTCAAATAATTGGATCTCTCAGCATTGTGATATGAGAGTGCAACTTCTCAAGAATTTAAGAGGTTTGAAAATAAGGTATTTATAAATCGAATTCCTATATTCCCACGTTGAAATTTTCATTAATTGAAAATCTGTTGAATACTTTCTTGGAGTTCTGTGTGGAAGAAACGACAGAAGACTAAACAATATTTCAGCGAATTTTTAACGAAATTCTGAATTTATTTTATCCACATAACTAATATTCAACTATGCAACTTTTGTTAGTTTAAGTAAATATAAATTTATATCATTAATTGGTATACTATAGGGGAAATTTACCAAGATTCCATAATTTCCTATTTTTATAATTTTAGAAATGCTTTAGTACAATTTATAAATACTACGTTTTGCATTATTACTTTCAATACTGTACAAAGAAGCTTTAATGTTACTATAGAATATTAGTATAGTATTTTTAAATGTAGTTTACTACTCTGTTTTTATGTTCGAGGGCTGTTCAATAAAGAATGATCATAAATAAATAAAAAATAATTTCATGGACTAATCCTCCAAATTATTATGGTCTTTCTACAAATACTCTCCATTACATGCAATGCACTTATCCCACCTCTTTTCCAGTCTTCAAACACATTATTCTTGATTCGATTTCCTTCCGCCCAAATCCTCTCGTTTCGTCACAAATTTTAATAACGGTGTCAAAATTTCTAAAGTTCTCATTCAGTTTGTTCTCATAACACTTGCAGTTTTTCTGTTAAGCCATTTTTTGACAGGTCCTTCGCAACTTTTATCACTGCCTGTGATGATAAAAACCGCTTTTCCTGGAGGTGTTTCTTCAAATTCGGGAAAAGAAAAAAATCTCATGGGATACATCAGGACTATATGGAGGATGGGGAACACACATGACATTGGATTTTGAAAGATCTGATGATTTTTAAGGCGAAATCAGAATTTCAATGCAGTGTATTGCACTTCGCGTGTCACATCCATTTTTGCCGTAGGCGAAAGTAAAAGTAGGTGTTCTTGGCCGGCTTCCAATGCCTCAGTAATGACGTCATGACCGTGTAACTTGCGCTATCTATTCTCCACTTATCCCGCTACACATTCAATATGAATTTTATTTTACTTTATTTTTTTTAATCACCTTCAAAAAAAATTATGATCATTCCTTTTTAAACAGTCCTCGTTTCAAAATGTCGAAATTGTTTTTTTTTTCTAAATAATGTTATTTTATAAAATATTTTTTTATTTGTTTATGGCGAGGTAAGCAACACAATTCTGATATGTTTGAGAAATACTTTGTGCATTTAATATGTAATTTTGTGTTTGATAATTCCTTCAAATTCAGAAAATACTGTAAATTATCACTCATATTACTCATTTAGCGATGAGTAAAAAAAGTATTTTTAAACAAATACAGAAAATATAGTCCCATTGGAGGTTAAGTTGGAGTTCTATTAAATTTTGGGGTTCATAAAATGTGAAATGCGTTGGCAATTTGAATAGTGGTTTTTCATATTCCCAAAAGTGATTTTTCATGTTTCGAAAGGAATTTTTCTCGACAACTTCTTAAATACTATACATACTGCAAATTTGGTGGTGAATAAATTAAAATTTCTTTCTGTTATCTAAATTATTTGAGTTATGAAGCAAGAGTCGACGATATTCACAGCTCTATAAGTGCATTTGCACATTTTGACTGGGTTTAAATAGCAGCATTTTTGATTAATGTACATTTGTATATTTTGTCTTTTAATTCGAAGCCCTTTCATATAGTAGTGTTTAAAAAAATTCTCTTTCTCTCTCAGTTTCTCTCAGACTTCGGACTTGATAAATGTTATGAAAGAATGATATTGTAGCTATCACTTTTGTAGACGTTATGAGCATCTGGTAAAGCATGTCTGTGTATATATTTTCACTAGTTTATTACAGTAGAGTGGAATGAGGCAATTACGATATTTACATGATTTATATATTTTTAAGAGTTATTGAAACCTTTTTGATGCATGGTTTCCTATTTCAATGTAAATAATATTAACTCAATTTTAACAATTTGTTCTCAATTTCGGTAAATGTTAGTGTTTAAGGAATACAATTAAAATCAAGCTGCGTAACAAATAAATTTTAACACAAGCACTCATCAATTATAACAAATAACCTTTCCTTATATTCTTGGCAACTGCCAATCGATATTAGTCCCATAAACACATGGGAAATAAATAATAATACTTTCTGAATAATACGCTAAACGCATCATTTCTAATTTCATAACTTCTGTGTATAAGTATGCTTTCACTATTCGAAAATGAATACTAAAATCAAACCTGTTTGAAATTTCTTAGTAGCTCCCTGAAGTCCCACAACACAAGGCAGACCATATTCGCGACTTACAACAGCTCCTGAAATGAAATACTAGTTTAATAATCAATCATTAATAAGGTTCTGATTATAAAAATAACAATGTTAGCTAAAGCAGTGGTCCCCAACCCCCGGGCCGCGGACCGGTACCGGTCCGTGGATGAAATGGTACCGGGCCGCCGAAGGAACATTAAATTATTTCCATTTTATTTACTTTGGTGTATTTCTCTCGGGTTTGTGCGGTTCTTATCTATGAAATGACCACTCAAATTAGGAGGCAGTAAATCAGAACTTGAAATTTGTTCTGTTACTAGAGCTTCAATTATGATTTCTGAATTCTGTATGTCTCTATTTTCCAATTTTGACAAATGTGACAGCTGTTTTCAAGTTGGCAGACAAAGTAGCTGCATTTAAAGCCAAACTGAAGTTGTGGGGACGGCGCGTGAACAGAGGCATTTTGGACATGTTTCAGACATTAGTGGGTATTTTAGGCGAGACTGAGCCTAAACGTTCATTCTCCCAGTTAGTGCACGATCACCTGTCTTTGCTTTAAAAGAGTTCGAGAGCTAATTCTCAGCCACAAAAGACCCACGAACTAGTAAGGAATGGATCCGCGACCCATTTGTCAATAAATCAGGCGAATCTAGCATGTCTGTGCAAGAAGAAGATCAACTGCTGGAGATTGAAAATGAAGGCGGAATTAAAACTACGTTCGAGACAACAACTTTGCCGGTGTTCTGGATTAAAGTCATGGCGGAATACCCTGAGATTGCCACCACAGCACTATTACCATTTCCGACAACCTGTCTATGTGAAGCGGGGTTTTCTGCAGTGACAGCAACCAAAACAAAACAACGGAATAAACTGGACCTAAGCAACACACTTCGGGTGTCATTGTCTCCTATTACCCCCCAGATGAAACCATTTCGTAGCAAAGAAACAAACTCAGGGTTCTCATTGATTTAGCGTTCTAGTGAGTTAAAATGTTAAATCACTTTATATTCATATTTAGGTGTAACTGTATTTTATTTTGAAGGCATGTTTCAATACAATTAAATTAAAATTATTGAATCTTAACAATCTAAAATATAAACAATCAACGTCCTCCCCCCCCCCCTCAGCGGGCCGTGTTAAAATTATCAAAAGTTGATCCGGTCCGTGGCGATAAAAAGGTTGGGGAGCACTGAGCTAAAGCACTGAATTGAGAAAACTTTAATACAATGTTATTGAAAGATAAATCAAATCTCTCGCAAAATTAATACTTTTAATTTCATGCAGAACCCTTTGAATTAATAAACTGAAAGAGCAACCCGTTTACAGAATTTATTTCTAAGGTTTTGTTAATGGTTACGATTCATGGCTTTTCTAGTATAATATATTATTTGATGCAATGTTTTCAAGTTCAGAAGACTTTTACGGTATATTTCAAATGGCTTAACCTTTTCAAGATTTTATTAATATTACAATAGGAAAATCAACTGAAATCACTTTAACAATCTTCATTAACTTCTAAAAATCCAAAGTTCTCATTTAGGGCAATCAAATATATGGAAACAAGAATAAATATAACGTGTAGTTGTTTTATTAAAATTTTGTGAATAATATATATATATATATATATATATATATATATTTCTTCCGTGTCAGGTCAAAAAGGGTTAATTCTGACCTTTGATGTGTCCAAAGTATTCAAGTACATCATTAATTTTAAAAGTAATATAATACGTTTAAAATTGAAGCTAAATGAATCTCGAAATCTATATTTCAATTATTTGTTTTATGGCATCATCTTTTCTTCCAGAATATCTGTGAGAAAAAGCGAAATATTTAATGTAAGATTCTGAGAAATAGCAACTTAGACCTAGCTTCTCTTTTGCCCCCTGACACGTAAGATTTGATTACTTAATTATGAAGTATGAACTTTGAGTGTAGGCAACAAGCTTACTTAGCACCAATAGTTTAAATTTAAAAATGTAAAGGAATGGAAAATGTATGGTATATTTGGACAAAATACCTTATTATAAAATGATGTATTAAATAGCAGTAAATCATATCTATCACATACCATGTCATAATCAAAAATAAGGGCTGCATAACTTGACGCTAGGTTATTTTAATATCCAAACAATAACACTCTCTTAACATTACCTTAATATTATATAGACCTTTAATGAAATTGTAAAACAAAATTTAAAAAACTGGTTGAATTTTTACACTTTGTAAAATTATGTAATGCAGCTCAATCAAACTGATGAAAAGTTTCTATAATTTCAATAAAATTCTTAAAGTCGATGCAAAGAACGAAACATATTTGTTACGCAATACAATTCAGACATTGTAGCCACAAATTATTTTCAGCAGAACATGTTTCTATTATGAATAGAATTTACCATGAGAGATGAGGCCACCCAATTCAGTTACCACACCGGATATGATAGGGAAGTACGGAGTCCATCCAATGTCAGTACTGTATGTGATAAGAATTTCTCCCGGCTGAAAAATAAGAGGGGAAAAGTATGAAAATATACATAAATATACTCTATTTTGTTTTAATGAAAGCATAAAAACAATGTTCCTGAAAATAGGGTGCAAATGTTGAATCAAAGCGCCACACAAAATATAATTATAGAAAATGAACTTAGTTATTCTTGTAGATAACTTCCTCCAGCTTGTTTGAAGAGGATTCATAAGAAACTCATCAAGAAATTTTAATTTTGACCATATCACTTATTCCCTCTTAAAACAACCATTCTAGATGTGAAATGTTCTCAAAATAAAAAATATTACAAACGAAAAAGACGAGAAATTGTAATGCCTTGCGCAAATTGTAAAATAACTAGTGAATAACGTCCAAGTATTTAAATTTTATGAAGGTATATTTTATCAGTTATCTTCCCCTTGGCGATTTAAAAAATTCTATAAACATCCCCCCCCCCCAATCTACTACTATATAGGGTGATTCTTAAAAGATGGGCAAAATTTTAAGAGATGATAGTATACATCCAAACAAACAACTTTCATCAAAGAATGCATGGTCGGAATTAAAACGCAAAGGTGCTAGAGTGTGCAGAAGGTGTTGTTGTTATAAGAGACATAAACACACAAAGAGAGAATAAGTGACAAAAGCAAATTTAATGACATGTGATTACAATAAGTGTTCAAAACAGTGACCGGCAGTGGCTATGCATGAGGTACAACGGCGAAGAAAGGATTGGCGAACTTTCTGAATAACTCCAGGCATATCGCATACTTCCCCTGCAGCGGCCGAAAGTCTGGCGACGAGATCTTCTGTAGATTCAACGGGGGTCTCATACATAAGAGCCTTCAGCTGACCCCACAAAAAGAAATCATTACATGAAAAATCTGGCGAGCGTGGTGGATAAAACACAGGACCACCTCGTCCAATCCATCGGTTCGGAAAAGTTAAATCCAGATAGTTTTGCACCTCTTGTGCATAATGATATGGTGCTCCATCTTGCTGGAACCACATTACATTCTGGATGTGTGTGGGAACGTCCTTCAACATGTCGGGCAGCACCTGTTACAGAAACGTGTGGTATTTTTCCGATCAAGGCGTTCTGGCTGAAAATAAGGTCCGAGTAGGTGGTCTCCGATTATTCCTGCACAAACATTGATAGAAAAGCGCCGCTGATGAGCATGTGAATAAGTGACATGTGGATTTACATCCACCCAAACATGTTCATTGAGGGTGTTAAATGCACCTTCACGTGAAAATGTACATTCATACATGAAAAGCATAGAAGCGAGCGAATTCCACACGACGAGGATAATCGTTTTGTCAGTTCTTGAACTCGTTGAACATGGTAAGGATGCAGACGTTCAGCCTTCAGTACTCGCCATGTCGTGTATTGTGATACATGTAACTGCCTAGCCACTGCTCGGGTACTTGTACTTGGCTAATCAGCCACCATATCCAGAATGGCCTCTTCCACGACTGATATTCTGTCCGTCTTTGCACGACCTGCATCCAACCGGGAAGCCAGAAAAGATCCCGTCTCGCACAACTGTTGGTGCAAGCGCTCAAACGTTTTACGGTCGGGCAACCGCCTGTTGGGAAACCTTTCTCCGTACAATCGTTGAGCCTCTGAGCTATTTCCATTTGCAAGTCCGTAAATAAAATGCATATCAGCCTTTTTCTTATTAGTGAAGGGCAACATCCTCCTATATGTTCCTACCGCGATTGACAGTTTCACACTCGGATCAGAGGCTTTTATGTATTAATCGAGGCGAAAATTTGCATACGGGCACTTCTTTTTCCCATATTACATTTGCAAGGTTCAAGTTTTCAAATGCTCCAGCACCTTTGCGTTTTGTTTCCGACCATGAATTCTTTGATGAAAGTTGTTTGCTTGGATGTGTACTATCCTCTCTTAAAGTTTTGACCATATTTTATGAATCACTCTGTATACACAGATAAAGAAAATGTCATTCCCTTACGGTAACAATGATTTTGATAAACAATAATGAAATAAAGTTCAAAATATTTCGTATATTATTTCTGTAAATCACATTTAATTCTGAAAGTTCTGCTAATAAGAATACATTTTTATTGCAAATTTTACAGTCAGGAAAGTTTTAGTTTTATCGTCAAATCGGAGGATATTTCGATACAAGATTTGAAATCATTGTAAAAACTTATCGAAGAACTAGACCCCCTTTGATGCTATCTTTCTTGCCATCCCAACCACTGGAGTCACTATAATTTTTAAGCTGATAAGACTAACATATATTTAATAATATTTAATCTAAAATGTTCACTTTTTTGACACAGACTTACTATTCAGTTCGTTAATTTACATTGACTGAGGTGCTTTAAATAGAAAGCGATTTCTAATCTAACAGAAAACTTGAGAAAGCATTTTTTTCAAAAGGTGCCTCGTTTGAATGAGGTCAAAAGTTGGTAAAACACAAGAACACGGAACAGGAACCTAGTCGAATTGGTGAATAAAATGTTCGTCGCCAAGTACCTATTTGGATAAACAGCCATATTTAATGGATACCACTTGCTCGCAAGTGGAATTGGAAATAGCAAACATACGATGAGTTACCATATTCCAAAATTATCACCCTTCGGCGATGGCACCGAGTTCTTATGTCTAGCACATAAGCTTTATAATATGGATCTGTTTAGTGGAATAAAAAGAAAGTTGTAAAAAGCTTTGTTTTACCTTTAAATGGGATGCATCTTCCAATGACATGGCGACTCTTGCGAAACCCTTTGTCACTCCTTTACTTACTGGTATACCTGAAATATAATTTAATAGAAATATTTATTTCAAGACCATTAATTCAAGTTCGTGGTAAAATTTATCAAACATTATTTCAGCTTAACCTCTACTTTTTTTAAATGCTCAGTTAATTTTTTAATATATTTAAAATAAATATGCACTTAATTATACTTTCTTCAATATCATTTTTCTAAGTATGTTTTACTTTCATAATGTCACAAGATGTCGGTTTCGAATAGTGTAGTATTACTTTCATCCCACAACACGTATTGTGATAAATTAACCTCATCGAATGGTTGAAAGAATCCTAAAAAATATTCTATTGGTTTCAGAGTTTTAAATTCTACTTTGCTAATGCATGCAACAATTTCAAAACTATTATGTAACAATTGTCAAAACAATAAGCCAAGTTAAATTTTCTAGTACAGGTGTAATTAAAAATGAGCAAAAAAAATTAGTTAGGATTGTTTTACATAGTTCAAAATTTTAAATTGACAACATCAAAACCTATTCTTGTAACATAATTTTCACTTGAACAACATTTCAGACTCTTTTCATTGCCTCAAACACATAATTCTTACGAATTTCGATAGTGAATATAATTATCCTTATTTTACCTTTCATAGTTAAATCCGCAATGAATTCATAAGTTTCTGAGGATTCAGAATCATCGTTTATCTGAAATGAAAGCAATATTGTTAGCAAAGTTTGAAACGCATACAATGGGTAAACACACATAGATCTATTGAAAGTAAAGCTATGCTGCTAGAAAGAATCGGTCTGCCAATTGAGAATTCTATGTGCCTCTTAAATTGTGTTTCAGAATAATTATTTCTATTGCTAATGGCAACATCATGTCTTATACATACGATAATTTTTAATGGTTGTTAAAGCTAGAATGCATGACTGCGTACACACAGATTTTGTCTATGAGAAATGCTGAAGTAGTAACTATTTTTACTCATACATGTAAATGCTATCAGGATAACCTGTTTTTTCATTCTTTATCTTATAATTCGCCCCAAACTAGTTTATTACATCACGTCTAATCACATTCATATAATACATTATTTCAAAGAACACGAAACATAATTTATTACACAAGAGCCAAAAATATCAAAATTCTTCCATAATTCTCAGTTGTTATAAGAACATTAATACTGCTGTGTCAAATAGGAATGTAGCGTTTTTTGTTTTTGCGTCAATCTTTGCTACATAAAATAAAATCAGTGTAAAAAGTAAAATTTTAATAATTGAGAATCGACTATTTCATACCAATAAAATATTTCAACTTAAAAGCGATTTGAAAATTACGAATAGGTTGCGATGCTTGAAGCAAACTTTCCGATTAATATATTAATCATTTTCAATTGAAATAAAAGGGGATATAACCTACTGGTTTCGGCAGTCCTCTCATGATTTCTGGATATTTGTAACCATCAAGTGTTGGAAATAACCTTCTCCTATAATTAGCCCTGTAAGAAAATTAAAGATGTTCAGAATAATATACATAAATGAAGGGAGAAACACAGTGGTGCAAGACACAAATATTAAAAATTGTGATAGCCCATGATTTGACAGTTTTACACACGTTTTATTTATGTGTAATAAAGATTTGTAAAACAAATTATTTATAAATATTGTTTGATATGATATAAAAATTAATGAACTACAATCGAAACTGATATCGTTTGCAATTTAATCGGAGAGTCTGATATCGTTTGTAATGCGACGTTATATTGGCAACGGTAACTTTATGTACATAGAACAAGTAAATAAATGTAGAATAATGTGCTTCATTAAGGAGAGGAAACAGTTCTCGTGAATCTGATCTGAAAGAGCTTTGAAACATATTATGTAAAATATACAAAATATATTGTGTAACTTATAGCTTAATTAACTAATAATTTTAAATTAATTAAAATAGGTCTACATATTAACTTAATACAGCAGATAACTGTATGAAAAGTTTTGAACAAAATAACTAAATTATCATTAAATAATTCTAAAACAATTATAGCAGTGACATTGGTAGAACCATACTTGATATAATTTAAATTTTTAGCTTGGTTTTTGTAACTCGTTACTCGTAAGGCGTATATTGACTAGTTCATAGTTGAATTACGATTGAGACGATGTCGAAAATCATTAAATTTGTACTTTTAATCAAATGTTAATAAAAGAATTAAGGTCCATTTAGGTCTTACCTTGAAATGATACTTGGAGATCTGGTCTTCAATATCTCATCAATTTCATCCAGAGTCATAAAATAGATAAGGTCTGTGTCAGGGATTCGACCTTCAGATACCATCAGTTTAGCAAGATGTCTATATCCATGTCTCAAATAATCAATTGATTTAATTGTAAGTGACTAAAATGAAAAAGTAAGCATACTTATTTAATTACTAATTACTCAAGAAAAATTAAGACACTTCAGTATTAGGGTGGGCCGAAAAACACTTTTTTTCGAAATCGCTGTTCTAATAGTGCGGAGAGGGTTCTCTCTGGGTTCAATAAACACGGTGTAAAATATTTTTTTGATTGGATAATATCTTCTGCCCCCGCATCGCACTTGAATTTTGGAAATTTGGGTAATAATTGGCAATTTTTATTCGGCATAGGAAATATAATTATTTTCAATATTGCTATTCTAATAGTGCGGAAGAGGTGCCCACTGGGTTCAATAAGAAAGGCGTAAAATATTTTTTCGATCGAATAATATCTTCTGTTACCGCGTCGCAATTGAAAGTTTGCAGTTTTTGAAGAAAATTGCACTTTTTTATGTGTTATAGAAGTAAATCAAACACGAAATATAGATGGGTACAAGTACTGTTTATTGCTATATTGTATTTTACATTTGATTATATTGCCTGAAAATTATTAAATAATAGCTGATTCGCAATATATTAATATAATATTTGTTAAGAATATTGTAACCATAGAAATGTTATGACATGCCAATACCAAAAGTTTACTTACATTTCATCAGCAAGAAGAAGCTTGAAATCAGCCATATGGTCGAATTCAGGCATAATAAATCGGGAAAAGAATGTGGATCTAATGAACCCGTCTCTACATTGAAATCCATAAACCTTAGCGGATGCTTCTGTCACTAACTTGGCAACTGCCTGTGTGTGACATGGGAAGTGAACAAAGTCCCATTCTGGATTTTTCTTATCACGAACAGTGTAACTAAATACGGCAGTGGATATATCACGGAGGATTGGTGGAGAAGTAATAGTGATTGATGACCAGTCAATCAATTCCGTATAGTCAGCAGCTACAAAATTCAGTTTTGGTGGGAGAAATACATGTACTGACTTTACATTAGAAGATGACTCTCTAGACTTAATTATACGTCGTGCAGCAAGTTCTCTGATGTGCGGTCTTTCATCGTTCAACATACTCAGACAAGAGCAAAGAACGAATTTCTACACATTACTCCATCAACGACGTCCTTGAGGTCTTGAGATTTTTTTATCCAATGGCGGGCACATATGAACTTAATCATTCGACACTACAAGGCCGGAAGTTACGGCCACTTGTGAAGGAGCACCCATGCTTAGTTAGCTCCATCTTTCAGATAATGTTTAAACTATATATTAAACCAGTTTGGAGTGTAAACTTTCATAACAAATTCAACGATTTGTTTCAACTTCAAAGAAGGATCTGGAGAACTAACATACTTAGAACTCTGTTCGCTGTTGTTAGCCAGCGTGAATGTGATAATGGACCAGGACTCGTCTAGCCAGTTCATCAGAATACTTACCCAATCGCACCGCTTGATATATTTCTAGAAAGTACATTTGATCCTTGCTTAAGTCACGTCTATCTGTTATTGGTAACTCGCCGTCAATAATTTTGAAAGTTGTCACTGGCAACGTTTCACATGTAAGGAGAGTCTTCCCAATATTTACGAAATATGATTTTGGACCATTTGCTGTCGCATCCAACGTTTCAAACAGGTGCCTCAGAGTTAGTTCATTAAAATGCAGGAAACATATTACCCACTGCAGAAGTTTACCAAGTTTCAGTTCCGAAAACCGAATTACACCATATTTCCATTCGGTATTAACATATGCTCAGTCACAGCCAATTGCCAGAAGCTGTGAAAGATCTCTTGTGATCCCTTCAAAATATCCGATAATTGTCGCGGAAATCTGTTTTGCGGTGCCAAATGATGGACACAAATGAGTAATGTAACGTGAACCCGATTCTTCAATAAGAGATAAATGTTCCTATTTTGCTTTTCTCGTGTATCTTGTAGTATCTACTCTCTCCTCTATCAATGTAGAATCTTTACGACCATCGAAATACAGCCCCTTCAACGGTAATGCCTGAGCTTCGCTTTAAAACTTGAAATTTTAAATCATTTCTAACTTTAGCATTTCCCTTCGCAGCTTGTGTTTTTGTCAACCACCAAATCTGAGTTGTTTCTAGTTATGAGTCCGGCATCGTGAAGAACACTTGAAGACATTGACGCCACAGCCCTGTCCTTGCGAGACTCCAAACCTGTCGGCAACCATAGCAGTTGAAGGAAGGCCAAGTTGCATTTGTGATGATTTAGATAGAAACGGAGTTAGTTAATTGTTTGTACTTTCGATCAGTAAAAGTGATTAAATTGTTCGCTGTCGATAGTTTGTAAATGTCCAGATTTAAATCTACTTCAGGTATATCTGCAGAGGAATGTGAACTGTGAACCCCCCAACCCTCCTTTCACTTCCTGTCAAGGATGTCACTCAACTTACAGAGAGCATGAAAAGACGAAAAAAGTGCAATTTTCTTCAAAAATAGCAAAATTTCAATTGCGATGCGAGAACAGAAGATATTATTCCATCGAAAAAATATTTTACACCTTTCTTATTGAACCCAGTGGGCACCTCTTCCGCACTATTAGAATAGCAATATTGAAAATAATTATATTTCCTATGCCGAATAAAAAATTGTCAATTTTTACCCAAATTTCCAAAATTCAAGTTCGATGCGGGGGCAGAAGATATTATCCAATCAAAAAAATATTTTACACCGTGTTTATTGAACCCAGAGAGAACCCTTTCCGCACTATTAGAACAGCGATTTCGAAAAAAAGTGTTTTTCGGCCCACCCTATTTAGTATCCCCCATTTGTACTACGTAAAAGTAAACAAAAGTATGTAAATTCTAATAAAAATACCTAAATTTTATATACAAGATGTAGCTCGTCTTGTTGATCGTAAATTGACTTTATCGTGCAAGTCTTTGGTTTGTATATTTATTTTGATCACAAGATATAATTACACTCTACATTTAAATTGTTATATCTCTAAAGTAGGCTTTATAACATAGGATAATGGCAAACATTACAAAGATTAATTACATAGATTAATAATTAAGAAGCAAAGTAATAATTTTTTTTTAAATCATGTCCTAGGAAAAAAATGCATTTATAACATACGATTGAATCTCGTAATTTTTTCTAATTAAAGGTCAAAACCGAATATGAAATAAACTTCAGACACACAAGAAACTTATTTTTTAAAGAATATTTCGCTCAATAATATCATAGGTACGATTAAAACATGGAACATATCACACATGGCTATAGGGTTTCTATAGTAGGCTTGAAAAATGTATTTCTTTCCTGAAAAAATAAGTAATATGTATAAAAAGTTATGAACAAGTACTGCCTTTTTACACTCTACATATTCGATCTTGAAAGAAAATCCTCCTTTTAACACATTAAAAATCGCTGTTATGAGTGAATTTTTTTCTCTTTTAATTATATGGAGAAATACATTTTTATTTTGTTCATATAGTTAAGAAATATGCTATTATATCTGACTTTAAAAATTGCATTCGAATTTGGATTAATTACATTCATCTACAAAGCAGTACTTACTTTACCGGCTTCTCTTCCAATAACAGCTCTACGACAATTCGGCAGAACAAATTTCATCTTCAACCTAAAAAAATACACCTCATCTAGAAACATTAATTAAAAAACATGTTTTAGCAAAGTTTAAAGCAGTTTTTTTCTTACCTAGACCAAAAGCCTAAAGAAACATTTAGCTCTGAGAATAGTTTCTGATAACTGTTGTCTTCTTTCTCTCCGTCATCTTTACAAGTTCCAACAAGATTCTAAAATGATACCAATATATACTTTGCAAATGCAAAAAAAATAATATAGTATATAGATTTGTGTTGCAATGACGACAATGCTGTGCATTGAAATCGCGCGCGCGCGGAGAAAACAAAATTCATTCTTACAGATCACAGCAGAGATAAGTTTTGGGTAGGCAGTGTAAAAGTATGATGACAGTAACATATTCTTCATCCTAGTTTACAAATATGATTGATGGGAAATACTCGACATTAACGCAAATCTAATTGGTCTATTTAAGGAGACACACTACCCTAATAATGATCAAAACATCAATTTGTTTTTCATTATATTTTATTAACCATACAACTTTAAAGATATTGTGCAAAACTTTACAATTGTAGCTATATTATTTAGTGAGTTATTAATGTTTTTCTGTTTCGAATGGAAAGACTGAAACCCATTCACACTTTAAAGTGCTTTTTCTGAGTTTTCTATTTTCATGATTGCAGTGTGTGTGTGTGTGTGTGTGTGTGTGTGTGTGTGTGTGTGTGTGTGTGTGTGTGTGTGTGTGTGTGTGTGTGTGTGTGTGTGTGTGTGTGTGTGTATTTAAAATGCTAAGGTTTTTTTTGTAATTTACGTTGAGATTTGAAACATTTTGTGGTTGTTTACTATAATAAATTTAATAACTTTATGCATGGAACAAATATTTGGAAAAACAGTTAATTATTAAAAAATTGATATAATCAACAATGACTGCTTATCTGTTTTTCAGTGTTTGTTACAAAAATATTTTTTTTAATAAATAACTGTGACATATGCTATTGAATGTAAAATTAAATTTTCTAATTATTGTGAATGTAAAAATAATTTTTTGTAATAATTACTTGATGTGTGGTTTGAATAAGGTGCACTAAAACATTTTGTTGTGAATATGAAAAATCGATGAAGGCTGTACTCGGTAAAGCCACAAGTGTTTTACGTGGTGGGGGAGGTAGTGAATGAAACACTATTTTAAATTTTGAAAGAATTGTTTAGCCTTATTGTTGTCTTTGGTTGTCAACTATTGGCTGCTTTCTTTATCTTCCGTGCTTGAGTAGGCGATCTGCATCGGCCTAGAATGAGTAATTCCACTCGAAATACTGGGTACAGCTCCGTCGTCTACGCTCGCAAATATACGCCGGCGGCCTCTTCTTCGAGACACTACCACCAGCGTCTCACTCGCTCGATCGATGCAGTTTGTAACTTTTCTAAATCATCTTGAAGTCGCCTTTCATTTTGTACGAGTTCTCTATACGTAATAACTTGTCCGAGTTCTCTACAAGTAAAATGTACCTAAGACTACCTTCGACTGATTGGAAACGAACATTTAACATATGATTAGTCCTCGAACCATGAAAAGACGCCCATCCATTGATCCATCGGCGACATGATAGTAAACTTTTGAGATTTCACCAATTTTGTTATCACTTTAAAGATGCAACACCTACCCTGTTATCAGATTTAATATCGCCAAACAGGGCAATAAGTTGCCAAATCAACCAACCAAGTCGATTTTTCACAGAGTAGATACGTGACTACTAGTCGACAAGTTGGACACACTTTTTGAATTTCTCAATAGTAATACTGAGTGTAGTAACCTGCGAATTGTAGACGGCGCAGGTCTAGTTCTTGTATCTTATCCTGGATGTATTTCTCTCCTCTGTGTCAGTAAAACTTCCCTGTGTGCGTGTATATTCATTACTTGACATTGTGTTTGGCGCCACTTGGTCAAATATGGCGCAGCAAAATATATCAACCAACTAATTAAATTCCTATACCCCCTAAGAAGTAATTGCCACTTATAGTTAAGGAGAAGACAATGTGATAGTAATGTAGTAGCCATAGTTGAAATACGCACTACATTATGCACACAAAAAATGATGGTATGTACCAAAATACTATATGAGTTCAATTTACATTAGGTCACCAGAAAGGAAAATAAATTTATAGATTAAAAGAATAAAATATGTTTCCACAGTTAATTTTAAAGACAGATGTTAAAACACAATAATGTCTCGCAGAAGTTTCTATTTGAGTTTAATTTATATTAAATTGTAAAACAATGTTATAAAAAATTACAATATTTTTACCTGCAAAAGTTGAACTAAAAGTTTGGGATTCATGGCCCATGTAACCGATCGAACATCAAACTAAAATGAAAATAAATCAGATTTTGTAGGGGCCTAAAAATTCATTTCATAATTTTAACAAAACTTTGAAAATGAATGAAATTGTGATAACGTTTGATCATTTGAATTTCTTACCTCTTTCAGACATCTGTGTCCATGTTTTACCAAAAATTCTCGAAACTTACGCCCTGACGAAGATGAAGATGTTTGCAACCACTGCTCGGCCTCCTGCGAAATAAATGTACAAAAAGTCTACAAAGATACTTAGAAAGCATATGATGTAGTGTTAACCAAATATCAGCGCATGTACAATTGCAAGTGTATTAATATTTATTCATTTTTGTTTTGTTCAGAACAATCTATCTTCTTAATTAAAAGTTTTAATGATCTGCCCTTGTGTCATACTGAAACTATTTGAGTTTGGTAGACTGAGACCTATTATTAGTTTATTGATCTTGAATTGGGCAGTTTAAACAGATTCTGAACACAAAATAAGGTATATTAAGGTACAAGATCTCATTAAATAATTCTGAATATAGCTCATAACCAAAAATACCAAATATTATTACAAAATTACAGCAAATAGTTAATTCAAAATAAATAATCCTTATAATTTGTTTTATCGAATATAAAATTCATTGCGCTTAAAAATTTTGAAATTTTTCTTAAAATGTTGCGTAACATATGCTACTTTGCAAAACAGTTAGGTGTTTTACTACATTTTTTTGCATTAAATATGAGAGATACGCTTACAAATTGGAGTTAATTTTTTTTATATTGAAAATACATGGAAAATTAATAAACACAAGGAAAATTAGACCCACCAATTTAGACTAATTTATCAAAACGTTTCGTGTAATAACTTTCGCACAACTTAAAATTTTAGGTCCCTACTTTATGTAAAAACTTTATAGTAGAAAACACACTCACAGTTTGTACGAGGGCAAAAAAGAATGATCATAAAATTATTTTTTTTTTAAATTCTGTACTAATCCTCCAAATTTGTATGGTCTTTCTCAAAATACTCCCCATTACATGCAATGCACTTATCCCACCTCTTTCCCAGTCTTCAAACACATACTGGAAGCCATTTTTTGACAGATACTTCAAAATCACCTACGCAAATTTTACCACTGCCAGTGATGATGAAAACCGCTTTTCCCGGAGGTGTTTCTTCAAATTCGGGAAATGAAAAAAAATCGCATGAGCAACATCAGGACTAAATGGAAATCCTCCTCCTTTGGAGGATGAAGAACACACATGACATTGGTTTTTGAAAGATCTGACGATTTTTTAAGGCTAAAACAAAATGTCTATGCAATGTATCGCACTTCGGGAATGGCATCCATTTTTGCAGTAGGCGAAAGTAAAACGGCGTTCTTGACCGGCTGTCAAGGACTCAGCAATGACGTCATTACCATGAAACTTGCGCTATCTTTTCTCCACTAATCCCGCTACACATTCAATAAGAATTTTATTTTTCGTGATTGTTTTAATCACTTTTAAAAATATTATGATCATTCTTTATTGAATAGCCCTCGTACAAATTGTATTGCAAACGGATAATAACTGCAGAGATGTTTTAAAAGTTCACTGCCCTCTTAACTTATTGCATGTCTCTTAGAATATACAATTTGAATGCAAATGCAAATTCAATGCAATAGTTGATTAAAAATTCTTCAGAAGTATTATTAAATATTCGATTCTTTAAAATTATTTCGTATATGGACTGAAATAATGCCAATATTCAATAAATATAAGTTTTGGAGTATCTGTATGAAGGTGTGCAAACTACATTCTTTCCTACAACAAATTGGCAAATCTGAAAACTGGATGACAAATGTCTATTACAGCATAATGATGAAAACTTCGAAACCATTTTATCTCAAAACGTGACTTTGTGTTATGCCACTGTTTCAAATCAATAAACTTACAGGCTATGATTGATTTATACACATAAAGTAAGACAATAAAACTCGCTTCATAACTTCGTCGAGCTGATACCACCATTTTGAGCAAACCATGTAACGTAGTAGTAACACAAAAGTATGCGAATTTAAATGCAGTTTAAATTTTAGACTTTGCAATTGATATTTAAAATAACAACAAACATCGATTTGTAAGTTATCAGTCATTAATATTAAAATAAACACATGTGGAAATAAGAAACTCCCTTTTTGGGTTACTGAAATGGAAGTTGGTAGGTTTCTGAAATGAGAAACTTATTACATATTTCCTTACAGGTACAGATAATATTTCAGATGTGGTTTTAGATAAAAATTGAAAGATGCACCTCATTTGTCATAGATTTAAATGCTTCACTGCTGATGTCTTTCTCGATCTGGATGGCCATATCCTACAAAAAATATACAAGAAATTTGAAAAAAAGACATATTAACAAACTAAACCTCAAAATTTATTAAATTTTGTTTGTTATAACAAACTAAGCATCAAAATATCCGTATTTGAGCGCATACCTTCATAGATCGTGGAACGTCTGCACTTTCTACATCCGATGATGTGGCCAAAAGTCTCGCGAAGTCACTATAAACATCAGAGTCGAAATCTAAAATTGTCAACAAATGTTCAATCGGAAGTTTTCTGTGAAATTACTTCGATGGGTTAATTTGATAAGCACGTAAGTTGTGCCCTTCCATGATAGCATTGAACTCAAATGAAGAGTTTGATCAAATCACACTGTCTAGAGAATCCCAAATTTTGATGCTTATAACTGTAAACACTTGGGTTGGGATTCATGGCTGGTAATATTCGCTTCAACTGTATCAAATACGACACACACACACACACACACACACACACACACACACATACAAGACTAATACGTAATGCATTAAAACTAAAAATGTAGCTTTAGAATCTTCTAAAGCGCGCGTTTTCTCTAAATCTGAAACGTCAATGTTATCCAATTAGAGCTATATTTGCGACCATGAATAAAAAAATCGTTTATTAGTTTTTTTTTTATAATTTTTTTTTTTTTTTTTTTTTTTTTTGGAATTCCTCGTTTTGGGTTTTCCTATCTGTATAAAACAATGTTTCCTGACTCCTAACTTGTACAATATACCCGCAATGATTTTCATAATAAATTTAAATAAATATAATAAATTATAATTATTTGCATAATACATTAGGATTACTCTCGTAATAAATTAGAACTATTCTTATAATAAATTAGAATAGTCATCTTAATAAAATAGAATTCTCATAATAAATTAGAATAATCATCATTATAAAATATAAAATTATCATTCTAAATAAAATAATTACTACTTAATTATTCTAATAATATAGTTATTTTCATTTGATAAATTATTAATAGAAATCATAAATAAGAATAATTATCACAATAAATTAGAATGGTTATCATAATAAATTAAAATTCTTCTATATGGATAGATAATAAATAGTTATCATAAATTAGAATAATGGTCGTAATAAACTAGAATTATTGCGAATGTGAAAATGAGAACAAGTCAATTTTCAACTGCAGACTTTATTATATACAAATAAATTTCTGGAAGACGTAAAACGGAAAAAATTTGCTTGATACTGTGTGTCTTGTGTCTTGCGCATCATGGCCAAATACGGCACTTTCACCATAAAACCCCAAAGAACTTACATACTTTCAACTCTCAATATTTTGGAAACCTTCTTAGTTTTATTCCAATGTACTTTTTGTATGGGTCGGTGGTTATCCAATCACGGTTTATCATCTGGAGGGTAGCATGTTAAATGTATCGTGGTATAAATTGTCCTCACGTTGGGCATGGTGTGGAAGTTTGGAGAATGGGATTCCAGCTAGTGTTTACCTTGTCATGTGACCGTGGTTTAAAGCTACGAGGTGTTGCCCTCGGATTTTTCCTTTTAATCTAACTGTTGCCAATAGCATAGGGCGTTATGTTACACCAGTGCGAAGCCAATTCAACTACTTGCCTATTATATATATATATATATATATATATATATATATATATATATATATATATATATATATATATATATATATATATATATATATATATATATATATTTCACAAGAATTTCTAAAAAAATGTAACAAAAGTCTTAAAAAATAATAAAATATGAGGAAATGTTGGTGGATGAGCAGCATTAATGCTGCTCATATGTAGAAAACACCATTTTATGTTGTTTGGGTCAGGCTCCTCCCTGATGACGCCCTGATCCACCAACATTTCTTCATATTTTATTATTTTTTAAGACTTTTGTTACATTTTTTTAGAAATTCTTGTGTTCTTGAAATTATATTGCTTACCATGCTATGTCTGCAGCTTCAGCGCGCTTGCATGGGTAGTTTCGAGTTTCGGTTTCTGGTTAATGCACCCCGGCTGTTTGGTTATTTTTTGTTATTTTGTGTGTGTTATGTTATTTTGTATATTTTATGTTGTTATTATATATATATATATATATATATATATATATATAACACTTTTTTGGTGGAAATAATTATACAATAATCGTTATAACTATTTAGGAAGCAATTTGTTTTTAAAAAATCCCTTTTTATGTTACGCAATTTTTCATTTTGAGATCGTTTCGAAAAGATAGGTCCACCTTTATAAATCTTTGCACCAAAACGTTTATTTACACAAAAGTTGTATAAATATCACAGTTTAGTCTTACTGAGGGATTACTCTGGCTGCTGTGGAGATATTTAAACAGATTTGAACATCACGTTGCAATCAAATGAAATGGGTCGTCGTTGCAGTCTTTCGCTGATTGAGCAAGGGAAAATTGATGCTTTAAAGAAGTGTGGAAAATCGAATAGAGACATAGCTAAACTTTTAAACAGATCGCGTAATGTTGTAAACAATTTTGTGCGACTTGGAAATGCTTATGGCACTAAAAAATAATCTGGTCAGCCATCAAGAGTGACACCTCGATAAAGAAGGAGTATCGTAAAGGATTTAAAATCTGAAAATACGAGCTTATTCACTTTGGCCAGGCAACAAAACCCTCCAATATCAAAATCTACGGTTCATATAGTGGTAAAGAAGTTCGGCAATTTAGTTTACTGAAAGAGGAAAGCGGCTCCGAAATTAACTAAAGAGCATAAAAAAAAGCGATTGAAATTTGCACAGGAAGTGATGTCCTGGAAAGAAGACTGGCATCGAGTGATATTCAGTGATGAAAATAAAATTCAACCTGGATGGTCCAGATGGCTGGCAGTATTACTGGCACGACCTGCGTAACGATAGAGAGATATTCTCGAAGAGGCAAGTTGGAGGTGGTTCCGTTATGGTATGGGCCGGATTCGGACGTGCAGGAAAAACTGATATAGCATTTGTAGACAATCGTTTGAATGCTGTAGCCTACAGACAGCTGCTTGAACAATATTTTCTTCCACAATCAGAGCACATTGGAGGCCCGTTCTTTATGTTCCAACAGGACAATGCTCCTGTGCATACTGCAAAGTCCACTTTTGAATGGTTTCTGGATAATGGCAGCCCCGGCCTGATCCGGTAGAAAACATATGGGCCATACTCGCAAGAGCAGTGTATGCAGGCGGAAGGCAGTACAACTCTACTACAGACTTAAAAAACGCTATTTGCTCCGAATGGGCAAAAATCGAGACAAACTCTTTACAAAGACTTGTAGAAACTATGCCGAATAGAATTTATGAGCTCATTCTGAAAAACGGTGGGAAAATTTCGTATTAGTTGAACACTAATTCGATGTTTGGTTCAGTGGACCTATCTTTTTGAAACAGCTGTTTCACATTATTTTTGTCTTCTGTATAATTCCTATGATTTGTATATTATTTATGCATAATTTTTTGATTCCATGAACTAACGTAGTTTATAAAATAGCACTTTGTACACAATAAAACTTTTTTTACCAACATAACTTTCGATTTTACTAGTGGACCTATCATTTCGATACACACTGTATATAATTATCATTTACTTACTTCCTTTTGCACCGCAGAGAATTGAAAATAAATGCATATTCCAGTTTGAAGAACTTTCTGAGCTTAGTAAATGTTTAGTGACGCCCTGGAAAGAAAAGGGTTTGTTATAAAACAAGCTGAAAGTGTTCGAATGAGTGTGTCAATTTATCAAATACACTCTATAAGAAAAAAAAATCGACGTATCAAGAAGGAATCATCCTATTGCTTTGAAATTTCGTATGCAAAATGTTTTGACCAAATATGCAAATGATTAAAATTTGGTGTCCAATGCATGAATAGTGCGATCTCCAGGGCATCGGAACTGCGCATCCAGCAGATCAATATAAGGAGTTGTTCTTGAACTGTTGTTAAAAATTTCTGCTGCATTACGATTTAGGATACCTTTCAACGACTGAAAAAATGCCTCGCCGCAGGATTCGAGCTCATTACGAGCAACTTTCAGAGTTTGAAAGAGGTCGTATCATTGGATTGAAAGAGGCAGGTGGGGCAAATCGGAAAATCGCTCGTCATGTGAGTCGAAGCGATGCGGCGATTAGAATATGCTGGCAAGAGTGGGTGGACAGTGGCAGATTTCAGCGTCATGATGGTAGCGGTCGACATAGGGCCAAAACAGATCGCGAGAACAGAGTAATTGTCAGATCAGCTGTCACAGCGCCTGATTCATCTCTATCAACCAACAGTCGTGCGACCCACACACGAGTGTCCGCCATGACCATTCACAGACGGCTGAGAGAGCGAAATCTACGCTCGTACCGACCGTTACGCCACCTGCCACTCACGCCCTACACACTGTCGAGCCAGATTACAGTGGTGTTTGGCTCTATCAGGCTGGAATGATGCTGACTGGGCACGTATAGTCTTTAGCGACGAATCCCGCTTCCAACTGTGTCCTGACGATCATCGAAGACTTGTCTGGAGACGCCCAGGGCAGCGTGCCGATCCTGCTTTCACTATTGCACGCCACACGGGTCCTCAACAATTAGTTATGGTCTGGGAAGCCATTTCCCTTGATAGCCGGACCCCTTTGGTCGTCATTAGAGGTACACTTAATGCACAGCGGTACGTTGATGACATTGTGGGACCTGTTTTGCTACCGTTCCTTTCGCAGTACCCTGAGCTTATTTTTCAGCAAGACAATGCCAGACCACATACGGCACGTGTTGCTATGAACTGTCTTCAAGCTTGTCAAACACTTCCTTGGCCAGCCATATCAAGAGATCTCTCTCCCATCGAGCATGTCTGGGATATGATGGGAAGGCGACTACATCCGGTAGGGAATGTTGATGACGTAGTCCGACAATTGGAGCAAATTGGGGAGCTTTATCGGTCTATGCCACGCCGTGTGGCAGCTTGCATCCAGGCTAGAGGCGGGTCAACACCTTATTGAGCTCGTTACTGTAACTCTGAAATAAATCATTCAATTGTTCTGAAATTTTAATCATTTTCTATTCTGTACATAATTTTCCTATCCACCTATTTTTGTCTCCATCGGACAACTCCTTCTTGGTGCGTCGATTTTTTGTTATAGTGTATAAGAATGCTTAGTGGAGAAAAAAATAATTAATCTATTTATCATTAAAATTTTAAATAAGTTAAGTAAGAAATATTTATTTGATAAGAAAATTGTTGAAAATATTAAATGTAAATACACAGTCAAAATTGTCCATAATAGTACTTTTACACCTCAATTGTTGGTAACAAACTTTAAATTTCAAAACATTGAAGAGAAAACTACACAATCCCATAATTGCCCGTTTATACCTGAACGTTGGTAACACAAACTTAAATTGCTTTAATATTTAGAATTTAAAATACTAAAGGAAACTACACTTGCACATACAAAGGTTCCGTGTAAACCCCTCAGAAGGTGAAAGAAAATAAGTTTCGTAAACATAGCTTAAATGTAGAAACTTCAAAACTGTAATTTAGAAAAAATTTCAAAGATACACACAATTCAAGACTTCTGAGTTAGTGGTTAATCTGAACAGATAACCAAAAACACTACAGTTCCATTCCAGAGGAATTTCTTTCCATTTCAAAACTCATCGAGGAATAGCAGCTTCGGCTCCCTCATATATTGCTGATATATTTTTTTTTGATTAAACAGTATCGCCAGATTTAAAAAAATTCCCGAAGCATATTCCCCACACGTTAGTGCACCGGGTAATTTTAGCACAGTTTCTTTATATCTCTATGGCAAACTCTGTAAAATTCACGCTAATCATGCATTGCTTCGACAGAGTCCTAGCACCGCCGGTTGAATGAGCATTTTGCATCTTCAATTAACGCATTTTTGTTCTAATACTATAATACTAAATTACAATCACTCATTGCATTAATTGGTTTTGCGTAATATCCACTGAAAAAAATTATATTGAAGAAAAATAACAGATTTACTCACATCATCAAAATCGGAGCAAGAATTCAGTATTCCTGTAAAAGCTTCTGTTGATGTCTTCGTTTTCAAAAATTTCATATCATATTTGTGTAACTTTTCTTTGATTTTTTGTGTACCGTATGCATGGCAAAATAAATCCTGTAAGATGAGAAATAAAGTATAACATTCTACATGAATTAGTACATTAAAAAAGTTAGTCATACAGGGGTTGGACAAAATAATGCGAAGACTTGTGAAAAGACAATTTTTGTTATTAATAGGCCGTTGGTCCTCCTTTTGCATGAATTACAGCTTGTATCCGACGTGGAATTGACAAATATAAGTCACGTACAACATTCAGCGGGATACGTTTCCTCTCAAATTGCAAAAAAATTCCTAAGTCAGAAAGTATCCTTGGAGGGGGGAATCGACTGTGCAGCTTGTTTTCCAAAATACCCCACAAAGGTTCAATTATATTGAGATCAGGGGACTGAGGGGGCCATATGAAGTGCTCTATTTCATCGTCGCGTTGATAAAACCAGTCTGGGGCAATTCCACAGGTGTGAATGGGGGCATTATCATCTTGGAAGACCGGTCGTTTATCAGGAAACACAGTTTGCACCATAGGGTGAAGATGGTCGGCCAGAAGACTGACATAATCCTCTCCTGTAACACGGCCATTCAGAACAACAAGTGGGCCAAGACCACGATGTGATATCGCACCCCAAATCATCACTGAACCGCCGCCATGTTTAACCTTAGGCCAAAGACAGTCAACTTGATAGGCTTCTGGTGGCGTTTTTCAAACGTAAACACGTCCATTTGTCGGGAATAATGTGAACGACGATTCGTATGACCATATTACATTCTCCCATTGTTGTTGTGTCCAATTTTTATGCTCGCGACACCATATTCGTCGCTTCAAGGCATTGCATGAAGTAATCAATGGTTTTGAAATAGCCGCTCTACCATGAATATTTGCCATATGCAGTTCACGCCGGATAGTCTTTGATGAAACTGCTTCCTGTAGATGTGTGTTCATCTCGGATGTTATCTGGGATGCTGTTGTCTTGTGTTTTTTTGCCACAATCCGCTTCAAAACCCTTCTGTCTCTGTCATTCAGCTTCGATTTTCGATCACTGTTGTGCTTTTTAGATTATGTTTTACCCTGTTTCAAATATGCTGACATTACAATCGACACTGTACTTCTACCAACACCTAGAAGGGTGGCCGTTATCGTTTCTGAAGATCCAGCAAGACGGGCTCCAACAGTCATGCCTCCTTCAAAATCAGAGTGGTCAGCCATAATGCAATTTTAACACAGAAATATATTTCGTATCCGATTTCTATCACTGCTAGTAGCAGACTAATGTGCGTACTTTCTCATCCGCTAGGTGGCACCCTTCACCGCTAGAGGGCAGGAGTCTGCGAGAGGTTTCTTTCGAGTGCTATTTTTTCACAAGTGTTCATATTATTTTGTCCAACTCCTGTGTATGTATTTTAATAATATAAAAAGGAGATTAAGGATTCTTGTCTGAATTTTTTATTGTAGAAAATTATTTAAAAGGGGACATGACAGGATATAAAATTGTATTATTTAATCCTCCTGGTGGTTGTGTGAACGAGGTGCTCTTTCTAGGAAAATTTCTTTTAAGAATAAACACATATTACAGAAAAAACACTAAGTAACCAAGGACAAAACAAAAAGAGTGTCATTTTTGACGGCGTCTTAATTTGCAAGGGAAAAAATGAAATTGGTTTAAATCATATCACGTTTAGTGAAATATGACTTCAACTCTAGCTTTTGAGAAGCACTACGCTTCAAATACAATGCCTATTTGTCTTC
The DNA here is from genome assembly GCA_947359465.1 of Metellina segmentata. Classification (NCBI taxonomy): domain Eukaryota; kingdom Metazoa; phylum Arthropoda; class Arachnida; order Araneae; family Tetragnathidae; genus Metellina; species Metellina segmentata. The sequence continues at coordinate 92,685,523 of OX375876.1, forward strand.
CAAAAAGTATTTCATGAAGATGGATATTACACTATACACTACTGTTTGGTAGAGGTCGGTCTAGAAAGTAATGAGTCTGGTTCCATAAAATTCGTTTATATGAAGATAATTTTACAGATAATATGCTTCAAAATAGCCTCCTCCATGCATTAATACACCGATGCCAACGACTCTGCCACCCATTGATGCCTCTCTGGAAGTCTTCAACTGGCTGTTCAGAACGCGCGTTACGTTTTACAGCAAGTTCTCCAGACTGTCAAAACGATGACCTTTAAAGCTGGATTTTAAACGATGGAATAGAAAAAAGTCCGGCGGCGACAGATCGGGGCTGTACGGTGGTTGGGGCAGCGACGTTGTATTTTGCCAGGAACTGAGTCACCTTGAAGAATGTGTGAACCGACGCATTATCATGGTGCAGAATCCAATTGTTTGTGAGCTCCGGATGGACTCGCGCGCTTCGATTCCTCAACCTTTGAACCACTTCCTTGTAAAAATCTGCATTAACTGTCTGTCCGAGTGGCACGAACTCTGTGCACTATTCCCTTGGTGTCAAAGAAGTCAATGAGCATGGACTTTAGTTTTGATTTCGAGATATTGATTTCGTTTATATTTTCAATCGAGCCTTCTTTGGACGAGGAGATTGGAGCATGTGCCACTCTGCACTCTGTCTCTTTGTATCGGGATCATACTGGAAAACCCATGTTTCGTCACCGGTAATCACTCGCTTCAAAATATTAGGGTCACTTGCTACACACTCCAACAACTGACCATTAGTGGTGTCGACCCCTGATCCCGAGCTGTTGGACGTTACAGTGGCAACGAAAGGGGAAGCCGTGATCGGAATAGCAGTGTCTGTTATCAGAGGTCTCCACACAGTTTTTGAATTTGGCTGTCATCGCAGTGACAGCTTAACTGTTCACCGAGGACCATCCATGGAACTGCGTGCCGATTTTTACCAGCTCCAGAAGGTGTTTTTCAGAAGAGCTCTGCTAAAGAGTAGCTTTCTAAATGCGCGTGTTCACAATCACGTCCAGGTCAAAATTCAACAATATGTGTGAAAAACAATGCGACATTTCTACCTCAAAGTACATTAAGGTGGAGACAGGTTGCACTGCTGTATACACTACTGTATTACAAGCTAATATTAAGAATGGTAGAAAGTTCTCCACGTCTTTTGACTAATTAATATACTAAACCCTCATTATAAATTTTACTGTTCGCTAACTACATATTCCTTCCATGAAATGTTATCAGTTGCATATTTTAAAAAAGGACGAAAGAAGATATTCAACGCCTTAAGAATATAGGGTTTAAATTCTTTTCTCGTCTCTTCTTCCGACAGTTTCAATGAGAGACAGTTAGAGTCCCAGGGGGACTTCATACACCCCTAACGACCATCTGAACGACAAGGAAAGCACCCTGATAAATGTTTCAGAATTAACAACCGGAAATCAGTGGTGTTGATCCCTGATCCCGAGCTGTTGGACGCTACAGCGACAACGAAAGGGGAAGCCGTGAAGCTTCGGTTTCCTAAGAAATCGTAGCCGTGATGTATCGGTGGGTGATGTCACTAAAACGTTGCTTATACTAACACATGGTGTTGGTTTCCTAGAGAGCGTTGTTTGTGAGCGTAACAAAAATGATCGGAGCCGCCATTTCCATGACTGGCGTCATAGCGGTCTCAAACAGATGGGGAACGTTTTTTCTCTTGTAGCGGCCAGATTTCATTTCTTGCTCCAAACGATTCGAACGGAGAGGAGCGAAATAAATAAACATTTTTGACTGCCATTGATTTATTCGGTTTTGTAAAATCGGGATCGCGTTAAACACAGATTGAAAATTCCAACGGATTTGAAATCTGAGGAAAATTTGACACCAGATCGATACCTTAAATGTGATTTTCTTTAAATAAATAATTAATTTGTTTAATAAATAATTAAGTAATCAAATGGTAAATAATTGAATAATAAAACGGTTTTTGATATCGATCTGGCGTAGAAATTTACGCTGATTTGAAATCTGTTGAAATTTTCATTCTACCTTCAACGATCCCGAAGTTAGAATCTTTAAACTAGAGAATAAAAAAAACACTTTGTTTTGTTTCTCGAATAAAACAAACCACGACAGCCGTCTGTGTTGCCCATTCTCCAACGTATTCTGTCCGTCTAAGTTGACACGTCGGGATTTTTGTTTAGACGGCCGTCTAGTTACGCATCATGACGTATCACGGCTGTTAGATAACGACTCCATTTTCTTAGGAAACCGAAGCTTGAGAGGAATCGCAGTGTCTGTTATCACAGGTCTTCAGACAGCTTTCGTAATTTGCCGTCATCCCAATGGCAACTCAACTGTTCACCAAGGATTAACCATAGAAGTGCGTGCCAATTGGTACGAACTCCAGAAGGTGTTTTTCAGAAGAGTCCTGCTGATGAGCTGCTTTGTAAATGCGCATGTTCACAATCACGTCCAGATTACCAATTCAACAATATGTGTGAAAAACAATGCAACTATGTTTGCCACAAAGTACATCAAGGTGGAGACAAGTTACACTGCTTTATATACTGCGGTATTACAATCTAATTTTTGTAATGGTAGTAAGTTCTCCACGTCTTTTGGCTAATTTATACTAAACCCTCATTATAAATTGTCCTTTTGGATAACGTCATCTTCCTTTTATGAAGTGCTGTCAGTTGCATATTTTAATAAAGAACAAAAGAAGATATTCAACGCCTTAAGATTGTATGCTTTAAATATTAATTTAATAAATGCTAAATCGAGAGTTATTGAAAGCAAAGGATATTTTAATTGAAGCACATGCAAATTTGAAAAAAAGACTTCCTGAAACCAAATTGTTTTCAAACTTTGAATACGGAATACATCATTTGGAGCAAACTGTTGGTAAACACATTCTTTCTGAAAGAATATTTCTAAACTGTCTAAATTAAAAAAATTAAATTTTTATAATTTTCTAAATTATAAAAACTAAATTTTCTAAATTATAAAAACTAAATTTTCTAAATTATAAAAACTAAATTTTCAAAATTATAAAAACTAAATTTTCTAAATTATAAAACAGGAAAATCACTTTTCAAAAAGTGAAAATAATTCAGATTTACCCGATAATTTCTAAATTCTGTCATGAAAGTTGGTGGAGGTGGATCAACAATTTTTTCACGTGCACACTCCAACAGTTCTGGATCATCCAGTATTCTACCAAATATGCTGATCATGAATCCCTTTGCCATGGGCGAATCAGTACCATACCTATTCAACAACTGAAAAATTTCAAAGTAAACCGTGAAGGAAAAAAAGCACATAAAACCGTAAGCAAAACAAAGATTTCGAAAAATTAAATGAAAGTTTGTCGTACATCGACTACCGTCAACATGGAATGACAATTGAATTGCAGAAAACCACTTGGATAGTATTTACTCTGCATAAAATTATCTATTTGTCCTTTCTCGTGAGCTTGTTTCTAGAACAAAACATCAGCGTAAGGTCAAAAATCGTATCGTTTTATTAAATAAAAATATTACTTTATTTTCTGGATAGAAAATTCCGTACTCTACCAACTGTACCAAACAATTTCATAACTACTTCCATCCCAAGAGGAGATGTTGCTCCAGGCAGAACTTCCCTACAAAGAAAAGATCAAAAGAGGCTTGTATTTTTCTACTTCAAGATGACAGCCAAAATTCAGTAGCGCCTTAATAGATAAACTATTTTGGGATAAGCAAGACCCCACTCACTTTATATGTATGTATTTTAAGAAAGTTGGTTGCATTACTTTTTATTTTTACTAAAACAAAATTATTTTGTACAGATCTTTATCAATTTTATCAAGATGCTTGCTATATTTGTCTCGTGTTAGGTAGGCCACAGCATAAACATTTGAAGTCCAAGGGTCTTGTACTCTACGAATCTCTCTTTCTCCTGACGTCACCTACATGGTAACATGACCTAATGACTAAAGTCGAGGCAAGAACCATTATATTTAGTTACTTATGTTATCTGTATCCTTTGTTATTCTCCTGTTTGTAAAAATAGCAACACTTGAAATAATTCTGTGATTAGAATAAACTTTATAGCACGTATTACAGCACTTGAATGAATAAATTTTCAGCACCTAACAACAATTGTAACCTGAAAAATTTAGTATGTTGGGTAATTACACGGTGACTAACATAACAGTTGAATGATTTCTTTAATGTCTTTTTCTATGCACTAACTTTATTTTTGTCATAATACCTTAAACATGGTGTTATTCTTCTCGGGACACATGGTTTAATGCTAGTAAATACAAAAATAATATTTAAAATTTGTTATTTGGACATTCAGAAAGCTTTTTGACCAATGAGACTAACATAACGGATATGCAACCCTAGTATATTGTATTAACTTTCATGCCCATAATTCTTTGAAACTGAAACAGGAAACTAATTATTTTCTTCTGATATAGTATCTGTGAAAGGTTATTGTTATATTATATTAAGTGCAAATTTGATGTATTTTTTAGTTATAATACAAAGAAATAAAGTTTTAATAAAACTTACCTGTGACTAACATAACATGTGAATACACATTTAACTTTAAATATTACAGATAATATTAACACAAGAGTAAGAATGTAAATAGGATTTTATTAAAAATTTGCATATATGCACATAAAAATCATAGTTCAATCTTATAATTTAATCGATAATGTCCACGAGAATTTACAGTGGGCTGTGACAAAACTTTAATAATTTGTGCTGTTTCAACCAAAAATATGTCCTTATTTGTGGGGAACACAACGGTTGCCTCTCTGCTTTTCTTCATGAACAGCACCTCATAATCATATTCATGAGTGTTTAACACCCGCTCAATATTTTTTTTTTGACTTAACAGTCATGAATTGCACGACGACAAAATCGCAAAATGTCACAATTTTTGTCTAGGGAAACATTTTAGGAGAATCTACTTCAAAATCATTAACAGTGACATCAGTTTCAGTTTCCCTTTTAAGACTACCACTTCTTTAATGGATGTTTTGAACTATGCATACTATAAATTTTCCCATGTTAACAACACATCGTGACTACAGAATGCCTTCCACTGGATTAACATTCTTGAAACAACATTTGTAATTTGTTTTTCTTTTCCATCATTTCAGTTTTGCCAACAAACAAGCATTTTGTTTTCATATTCAGATTTTTTTAGTTCGCGAAATAATTCTTTTGTGTTGCCCACATTAGCTTCCCCTCTCAAAACTCTGCTCCTCACATTGTGCTTACGACAGAACCTTCTTCATTGTGTGGACCCTTTCCATGATAGGATTCAGTAAAATTCCATGACCTGTTGATGTTAGAGGAGAAGTACTCTTTGCCCTCCCATTATATAATAATTTTCAGTGATTTCAGCGAATAATTTGCCAGAATGATTTCTCAGGCGAAATCATTCTGCAAAGGAAAATTTAAGCATAGGACTATGCTTAAATTTTCCTTTTGCTTCTGCAGCTCGCCTCCAAATGTTATATGAATGTTTTAAGATATTTTTGATTTAATCGATCGGCATTTCTTTAACTTCGTGTTATCAATTTAAAAATATGAAATTTTACATAAAATAGAAAATAAATTATTTATTATACTGTGGAATGAAATATATTGACTTTTTCTTAAAACAATTTCAATATTTGTTCCAGATTTAGTTCTTCATAAATAATCATGTTATGTTAGTCACATGTACTGTATATATATATATAGCCAGAAGACAAAAAAAAAGTTACTTATGTTCAATCACATCTTTCTAACTGTAACCATCGCATAAAAGACTTCTTCAAGAAAAAAAAGTCGTGAAAAATTATGATTTTCAGGGTAGAATGGAACTTATTTTATGTTTTTGTGACGCGTTATAAGCCCTGCAGATGCCTTTGACACTCACTGTGATTTCATGCTCGTTTTTTAGCTCTATTCTCAGACGGTTTGGCAATTAAGTACAGATCATAATATTACCAGATTAACATACTTTATTCAAAATTGTACAGCGAACAAGATGGAGATCGGCTTTTACTGATGCAGCTATTAGTTTAGGGTGCATTAAGTGTTAAGGTAAAAAAATAAGCTAAATCACTTGCGACAGGAGCGTTGTTTTGCGAAGCAAACCAAACGGGATTGCGTAGCAATCACCGGGCGCTTGCAAGCGTTAGCGAGCAGAGGGCGGAGTCTTCGTTGTGATGCCGTGTACCGAAAAGTCATATCAGGATTATACGAATTATTAAGATAGTTTCGCCGTTGCAGGAGATTGACTCCGCGAAAGGTGTGTTGGTTTGCGAAGCAAACCAAATGGTATTGCGAAGCAAACCAAATGGTATTGCGTAGCAATCCCCGGAGGCTGCCGAGCAGAGGGCGGAGCCCCGTAGTATACTAAAAGAACTTACCCGACGTTAGCAACAGTGAAGTATTCGCCTTCGCATCTCAAAGGAGCATCGAATTCACGTTTTATTTCGTAATCTGTTTCCCCTGCTGCACTGGTTACGGGACGGGACTGCAATTTAATTCTCTACTTTGAGCAAAATTTAAAACAACACACGAGAAATATTGTATTAAAATTATATACGACTTACTTGCAACATGTATACTTTGTCATCAAGAATACCCCATTCAATATCCCTCGATGATTTATAAAAATGTTCTATCTGAAATTGAATAAAACTAGACACATTTAAAAAGATGTCGGTATAGCGTATTTTAAAGCAGTAACAAATAGGAATTTCTGTTTTAAAATCGCTGAAATGTGTTATAAATGCAATGGATTACAAATTATATTCGACTACTTTGACCTGTTATTTGTTTTATTATTTTGGTTTAGAATCGTAATTTTCAAAACGGCTGTATTAATTGTTTAATAGAATAATTTCACACCTTCAGTTCTATGCTAAAGGTAAGTATTTATGAAGACCGTGAATCATTAGGAAAACAATTTGCCATTTGCATAAATATTTTTTAGGAAAAATTATCCTGCCGTAACTAAGTACCTTTAAAAAGCTCTAACGGTTTATTTGACTTTAATACCTGTATTAATTACTGGTATACGATGAAATACTGATCATTAAAATATTATTGTTAAAATAAATTTTACAAATAAGAATTTCAACTGCTTCACCCATTACCAAATGATTGTCTTATCACCCATCAGCAAAACATCTACATGGTCACCTTTGTAATCAGGCTGACATTAGGGCCAGATCCCACCTGCTTCGCTGTAAAGCAGTTCGGGGAGGCTGAAATTTCCTAATACTGATGAGCGAGAGAGTTTTTGAGTGATATCTCCGGGTTACATCTTTTTTCTGTATTTTCTTTTTTCTGTTGTGGTTTAGAATTATTTTATAACCAGATCTTGTTCACGTCACCAATTTTTTTATGGTGACGAGATCAAGATCTGATCAGTTTCGCCAGTGACGAGATACCTCTTAGAAGCAAGCATCAGTGGTGTTAAATAAAAAATATCAACAAGGTACAAAAAATAACAATTATACAATATACAATTACGAACAATAATTTGTAAAGGCAAATAGTATTCCATGTTTTCAATTTATAACAGTTTTCCACTAACATACAATAGATATATTTAATACATATTCTAATAGAAAACTTTAAAGCTTTTTGAAACACGGATATGCCTCTTCCTGAAGTCAAATAAGCAAGTGTATGATAGTAGGTGTAGTATGACAATGTGAAAATGTAAGAATAACACTGGTACCTGAATAGCTAGCTTCCCAAGACGTATAGCCGTTGCTTCTGATACACAGCTTTGATCTTTTGAGTTTTCAGGTAAATCCTCTGTCACTGTACCACCAGAATCTATGATATAAATATTAAACACAACTTATTTTACCATTTAAAAATTAAAAAATATCATAAAATCTCTCAAAAACTTGAAAAATACTTTGAAAAGGAGAAAAAAAAACGGAAAGGAAAAGGAAAAATTCAGGTCAACACCTTTTGTGAAGACAGGCATCAGTAGGCATTGCAGGATGCCATGACCCCAGATTTGACACCATCTTATTTCTGGATATATGGTCACTTAAAGTCTTGGTTTTATCCATGAGGTCCTTCCAGTTATTCGGAACTGAAAGATGCCATTCGGCGTGAGATGCGGGTTGTGGACGATTGATGTCATGCCTTAGATCGTGTTGAACACTTACTTGCTGGTGTATAAAAATGAACACAACGTAGTCATTTTGATGTTTAATGTTTTGACTGTTTACAGCTCCATCTATCGGTGGGTTTAAAAACCACTATTGTTTTCTGTCCTCCCCTCCCTCTATGCAATATTTACCACGCAAGTTGAACTCAACGGGAAAATTGTTTTTTATGAAGTTTTTACGATTTTGTGGCTCACTCTCTCTCGCGCGCGCGCGCGGCAAATGCTGACTCAACTTGTCTTTCATCGGACCTTGTGTCACAAATTTCAGAAAGAGTGCATGTGTGCTTGTGTGATAACTGAATCATAATTAGACACGGAGGTCATACCTTCCATAATGATCCTTTGGTGTTTCGTCCCAATATATACAGAATCTTGTTCTAACTGACCGTTTTCTTTCCTGCGAAGTACAATAGTATCAGGCTCCACAGATCCTGATACAACTGTCTGAAAAATAAATAAGAAAAAAGAGACAGTAATGATATCAGTTCACACGTATGGTTGGAAAGTCTAATCATGTACTATAAAATTAGAATGATTGAAGTAAAATCTCGTGCATACGTTTTCTGTAATTTCTCTACTAATGTTCTTAACTTAATATTCACAATATTCTCTAATCAAGAAGCTAGAATCTACAAGTTTGGTCATAAAGATATCGCGGTTATTAATGTTGCATATATGTATGCGATCCCTCATAACGCTAAAAATGGTAAGAACACTCAATCAATGTTCTTACTACTATTTCTACTTTACTTTTTCGTAGGCTGTTATCCAATTTCTATACACTACTACCTAGTATGCTGCACTGCAGTAAAATCAAGAAAGCGATATCTTTAAGTTTAATCTTCACCAACTTTTGAATGAGTGATCGTATTGTTACTCTCCAGTGTTGTTAATTATTAGATACAGATACCGCAACATTCAACAAACGTCAATTCGCAAGAACTTACTCCACGAATTGCCCATTGGATGTTCTTTTAATGTGTTCAAGGGTTATGAGGCAACATATATTTTATATGTAACTTTTTAACATTCATTAATCCAAAAGACGACTTTGTATCTCAGTAGTAAGCCATTATATTTACTTAAAAGTGCATACAGAAGAGCATATAAGTATCAGATACTTATAAGCGGAGAGTGTAAGAACCGCCAAGTCGATAAATCCAAACTTGGAAATAATGTATTTTTGACAACCGAGGCAGTACTATACAATAACATACGAATTTCAGGTGAAAAATTTGTAATTCAAAACAAAATTCTTGTCAGGAATGAATGGAGCACCCTCAACGATAAAGTACCAAAAAATAAAAAAAGGTAAAATGTATAAAGTTAACCACTTGGAGTTAAAAAATATATAATAATCCAATACCTCTCCTAATCCATAATTTGCAGTTATTGTTATGAAAGAAGGGTTGTTCGTAACTGGGTCACATGTGAATAGAACACCAGAAACTTCACAGGCCACCATTTCTTGAATGACGACGGCCATAGGCGAGTTCAGAACTTGACCATTTTGCCTAATGAAAGTAAACATGATTTAGAGTGTAAAACATTTTAAAATTAAGTTCACTTCTAAAGGTTTGAGACTTGGCGAACCGGAACCCCTCACCTATCAAACTGCAAAATTAAATGCATCATTTCATGTCTCCATATTATAGAACACAAAAGTGCATGTGAACGTACAAGTGCTAATAAGTTATTGAATGTGAATATTGCTGATTTCTCATTGGAAAAAGCAAAATCAGATATGGTTTTTTGGGACTTTTAAAGTAACTTAAGAAGGTTGGAGGATATTTAACTTTTGTGGATTCAAAGCTGCAATTTTTCGTTTCTTTTTCCGATTTCTAGGAAGGGGAATTTTTATTAAATATGAAAGTAGAAGATATGAGGAGGGATTTTTTGTCAAGCAAAACACAGGTAGATGTAGTGTTTCTGATGCGGAACGTGTTTTCTTTCTGAACGTGACGTTACTTCACTTGTTTTCTTAACCTTTAACTGCTGTCATGGGTCTCACAGACCCCGAATCATTTTTAACAGGTCGTTTCCACCCCTTAAAGTGAATATTGGTCACTGTTCTATGCAGTACCGTCCTACTACGTCCAACAAAACCCACATTCCAAGACTGGTTTGGCTGCCCCAACTATTTCGTGTTTTACATTATTTGCATTTCTCGCGTGGTCTCTTATATCCCTTCACAGCATTTGCGTTACCGTTCATGTTGAATGAAATCGCCTAAGTTTGAGTTGGAAGTTTCGGCAGAGAGACTAAAATGGCAAGAAACTTTACTAAAGAACGACCTGTGTATTTTACACAAAAATAAATTCAGTATATTGTTGATAATTGGTCGGAAATAGAGTATTTGGACAGAGAAATTTCGGATAATATTATTGAAAGCGAACACGAAACGGATTCGGAAATTTAGGCAGATGAAGATGAAGACATTTCAAGTGCGTCTTCACAAAAATGATATTTCTACGGAAAAATTAACTTCAAATGGGATGCCCGGAGGGAACCTAATCGTGCCGTTAGAACACCAAAACACAACATAATTTTACAGGTTCCAGGGTCCTGCAAACGTCCTGCAAAATTAGGTCCGAAAGCTGAGCCTGAAGAGACATGGAATCTATTTAACTTATATAGTAATATAAAATGTATTTCATGTTAAGAATTGACTTATCTAAATTTAAAATGAGTAAATAATAATTATCTGAAGAATTTTTCATTAGTATATTATATTAATCAACTTTATTCGCTCTTTAATGAACGAGGTCTGAGAGACCCCACCACACTAGTTACAAGACGGTTTGTGACACAGCAGATAAGGGTTTAATACGATTTCAGCACTTCGTCAATCAAAATTCCAAACTGAAAATTTATAGCTGATTGATCTAAACTCTTATAAGAGCGAACGGCAAAATCCCAAAACGTCCTTAAGCTCCATATTAAGGTATCCCCGCTATGTATCATGTAAGCCTTTGAGCAGCTGAAGCAAGAACTTTGCATTTCGTCTTGTTTGTTTGTTGAACACTAAAAATCTCCCTCATAACCACTAAAACCAGCTGTTGTTTCTTATTTCACCAATAATCAAAGGACACCGGATCCCTATGAAAGCATCTCATTCAAATTTGAAAGTGCTGGTTCCAATATTACAATAAATCAACCTCGCACTGGCTTTGCGGAAGTAATTTGACAATGTGAGTTAACTTATGAAAGGGAAGCAAACATACGAGACGGTCTGTGAATATTTTACTTCTGCTATCTAAAACAAAATATTATCGCTGATACATACAGGGGTTTAATAAAATGTAGCGTATCGCCATTTTGGTCAGGTTTGACGTTTCATCTAATTGGCTTTGACCAACCATCATATAGCAATTCTAAAATTTTATTTTCGAAGTGCTGATTTTGTGTTCAAAAAAAAAAATCAACTGTTGTCAAGTTCGGAATCGGTGCATGAAACACTCGTACCGCCACAGAAAAACTACAATCATCAACACTTAGCTTGACAAAAAAATACCTCTCATATGTATAATCTAAAATCTTTTAACTGTAGCAATTCCCTTAGGAGATTTATCCCGGACCTTCGTCAGTAGCACGTTGTGTTGCAATAGTACGATGTTAATTTTCAAAAATTAACAAATTACTTTTAACTGTCTTTTTCTATTAACTATTATAATGTTACGGTTAAAAGTTGATAGACTGCCTGGCCGAAACACTGCTGTATCAATTACAAAAAATAGCGATCATTTCTGTAAATGAGTATAAGTCATCGCTTTACTTTAAAATTTGGTATCAAAGGATAAAATCCTTTTTACTGAAAGGCGTACTTATTACTTTGAAAAAGACGTGAGCTCGAAACCTGAAATACGATCATTTACGTGTCGTCTCAAAGAGTTAGCAGTGACTTTTTTAAATTTTGTTGGAAAAAATCATACAAAAATATCACCTCTGATTTAATAAATTTCCCTTGAAAAATAATCGATACTAATATTCTATGATAGTAGGTAGTTGACTAACGTCGCACTGGAGCAACACAACGAGCTATTAGTCACGGTCCGGAATCAATCCCCAAAGGAAAGATCACGTACTTTTTCACGGTTCGGGATCAATCCCTAAGGAGATGCCACGATGAATCCCGAGGATGATCACCACGTCACGGAGGACAACACCACAAAATTTTGAACTACGGTCAAATGACGAGGTGAACACTTGTGTTGGCACTCAACTCTCTAAACTTCCCCACCATGTCAACGTGAGGATATTTAAAGCCTCGGCAGATTTAATGTGCACCAACTCTGTGTACACGACAATCTTTAGCTGGATTAAGTTTGAACTCGCAACCCTCTGGTTGCTAACCGTTACTATTTAAAGTGGGTTGCCATCGTCCATAATTCTATGGAATATCCATTAATGAAATAAAATACAAAGAAAATAACATGATTGTTAAACGAAATCTCGAATGGAATTGCCATCATCACTTATGAGTAAAGTTCAATTTTGCGAATATTTGTATTGTTTGCAATAACAGAATATATAAGAGACATTTTTAAAACATCACTTTTTAGAACATAACGGTATTTGAACAAAAAAGAATCGGTGTTAATAAGGGAATTTGATTCTTTTTAAGTTCTCTATTTTGGTAAGTGAAATTTAACATGTTTTCCGAGTATCACACTTTGGGAATGCATTTATCAAAATGTGATCTCGGAAAACATAAGGTGTTATATTTCACTAGAGAAGTAATAAAACTGCTCTAAAGAAATTATAAAACATTGTCCACACGCAAATTCGTGATTACATTACCTTTAATTTTATCTTTTATATTTTAGCCTTTTCTGCGTAATTTTATGTTAGACATAAATCTTTTAAAACTTCTGAAAAGTCAGAACAGATGTGAAAGAAATTTTACCTTTTATATTCAATCGCTACAAAACCAAACTGAGAAGCCCAGCATTTCTTCACAGCCAAGAATATCTACACGTAAATAAAGCATGTATTCGTCACGGCATTAAAATATTTAAGATCTGATTTAAAAATTATAAGGATCTGTCAACATATTTTTAATCATTCCAGCATACGTGGGGGGCTCCTGTACATTCTGTTAAAGTTAATGATTCAAGTTTATTAACAGTACTATCTCTCTCTTAATGCAATCGCATAAATATTAATTAATGTAATAACTATGATTTTAAAATGGTAGAAACGTTTAAAGAGATTATGGATCTTAAACATTTCAGTTAACACTTAATGCTATATGAGGAAATAGTTAATAATGCAGTGCGGTCCATAAGTCACTACACCATATAATAAAAAAATTTTAATTTTCCACTTTTCGAAATAACTTTATTTAGTTTTTATACAACTGAAATACACTTTTTTAAATAATATTAAATCTAATTTTCTTTTCACAGTGACGGGCTCACAAGAGCATTTTCTATTATCATTCACAACCTTTCTAGATCAAGGGTCTCAAACTCTTCTAAAATATTATCCTTGAGCTGCTAGACAGTCTAGGACTTGCTAGCGTATACCCTACCTGTAAGGTAACCTCACAGAAAACAGTCTTCATCAGTTATATCCTACCAGATGAAATTATTGCGTTAGATAATTTGTTCCCTGAAAATCTCCACAGATTAAATTTTTTTTAATTAAAAGCCTCTAAACAAAATTAAATTATTTTGACACGGTCGTCAATCGGTCCTAAATTTCTACTTATTAAATTACTCCAACCAGTGTCTAATTTTAAATGAACTATGAAAACAATTTTTAATATTTTAATAAATCTTTAAATTTAATTTATTTATGAACCATCCAGTAGTTAGCAATTAAAATTACTTCTAGGGCTTTATACTACTAGATGCATTGTGAAACATTTTTTCATGAGGTGGCAAAAAAAGTCAAAATATCACTCGTAACATAATACATAGTTTGGCATCTATAAGTAAATGTAATTACTTCTTGTAAGCCCTGAATACCGAGAAAAGTGTCCATCTGTCCAGCAGCAGACATGGTTGAAGTATCTTCACCTGAAAAAATTTTTAATGCTTAAGTAAGCTATTAGAGTGCAATGTGTGCAATAATATATAGATAAAAATTATTCTTGATAAAAATAGACTCCAATACATTATTGCACATAGTACATACTTGACAAAGAATTTACATTTTATCATCATCGTCGTTCATCTTTTCATTACCTGTCGCAGATGACCGAACGGCGAATTTCGTAGAATTAATGTCATGTCCAAAAATATCCTTCAGATCTTCAATAACACTATGGCAAATTTTTTTTGGCAGCAAAGTCTTTTCTACAATGCTAGAAACCCTAAAATTCATTTTAATAGAATTAGAAACTTATCTTACCGATAGCAAAAAAAAAGTTTTTTGAAGAAAACAAATGTAGCAAACACAAATAAAAGAAAAGTGTAAAAGCTGTTCTTTCTAACTATTTTAAATTAGAACTATAATTCTATAAAATGATACATGAAGCAAACTCGCAAGACTTACATATTACAAGCAACTTTGATATCTCCTTCTACATTCCCACTAAAAGAATTTATCAAAAAGTACAAAATAATTCGATTAGAATCATATAAAGAAGTCAAATTAGAAATAGAAGTATGGCAACATAATATAAAACAAAAGACGTGAGATAAACTTACTAAGCTACGTTTTCCAAATGTTTGACTGCATTGTTAATTTCAGGTGTTAAGAATTCTTCATATGCAGCAGTGGTGACTACGATGCCCTTAGGAACGATGAACTACACGAAAGCAAGCACGGGTATTAATTCAACAATGGCATCAATAATAGAAATTTTGTAACCATAATTTAAAAGAAAATTATTCCAGCATAAAATCAAGCTTACGGTTTTGTTTTTATTGCTTAGTTGTGTTAACTTTCCAAGCGAGGACCCTTTTCCACCAGAAATTTCTCCAAAGGGGCAAATTTCATCCGAAAACTGTACTGTCAGGGGTACAGCTGTAAAGAAAAGTATATTAGAAAAGGTGAAAAAATGTATAAATATTTACAATGATTCAGCTTCCTTTGGCATATTTCTTATTCCCGGGTAAATTTTAAGCATTCGACTGTCAACCATCGCTAATCCCCAATAGTCTGAACCATATTTTTTCGAACTATGCACCGCGGAACATACGCGTTCCGTGTATAGTGAATAGGTACGTGAAAAATTCCGTAAGAGCTATCAATGACATGTTTATGTGAAGCAGGATTTTTATAAAGTGCTGCAATTAAGACCCCATTCACATAGGCATGTAAAACGCACGTTTGTCGAGGCTGTCAGAGCCCGCTCTTCAAGGTCGCAAAGATAGATACTTGAATTAGAGGAATAAATAAACAAAATTTAATGGCGGGACCTTGCTAGACTCGCCATAAGCGCGATGAAACGCTTCATGTGAACGTGGCCTAAACCAAAGTCCAGGAAGACACGACGTCACAGCAGGTACAAGAATTTTTAACTTTCCAATACAACTTTCTACTTTCTTGTTTATGCCAAAATAATTAACAAATTAAGAACGTAATTTTACAAAAATATATTTTATTTCACTTTTAATGTGTGCTCTGATTTAAATTATTAGTAATTGTGAATAAATGTTAGTTTTTTCTCAACGCTTAGATTTAATCATTTATATCTATCTACACGCTACAAAATAACCAAGGTGTTTAGTTAAAATTTCAGTATTTGTGAAGAGCTCCCCGTGGTAGGGAGAGTTTGGTATACGCTGGATCCATGCAAAGCGGATGTAAGTACTTTTTATCTACTGTTATAAAAGAAAGTGTTTCTGTGTGTGTCTGTGGTCCTCATGCAGTGTCCTGGCGAATCTATGGTGCTTACAATAAAGGAATTTGGCACACAGGTAGTCCTAATTTTTTTCGATTTTTGTGTCCAGACCGAATTTTAAAACTTAATCTGGAACATGTTTTAATTCATTTATTAGTTTTTTCACCTTCCGTTCTTCTCTCGGGGAAGGCTTCTCGATTGAATACAGGAGAGGATTTCGCAAGGTGCGACTCATTCTTAAAATTATTATTTTACCTTTTTAATGTGTTTTGTATCAGTAAGATTTAATGTGTTTTAATTGTGTCCAGACAGATTCTTAAACTATAAAATATAATATTTTTTAATTTATTTATTGGCTTTTTTTACTACCTATTCTAGGCTATTCGGCTATTCTATATTATTCGAGGCCATCACGGCGTTGCTTGTGGTGTTGGTTTGCGAAGCAAATCAACTGGCATAGCAGTCACTGGGGTTTGGTGAGCGTTAGCGAGCAATGGTCCTACTTGATCCAATGACCTTTAAAACAAGGGGACACAAAGGGCTTAAATTTCAATAGGCATAACAGAACAAGGGGCCATGGGTATAAATTGAATAAGACACATTTTTAATAGGGATTTAAGGAAAAACTACTACTTTAATAGGGTAATAGACAGTTGGAACGCGCTGCCAGAAAATATAGTTAATTCAAAGGGAGTGTACGAATTTAAGATACAATTGGATTGTCAGTGGGAATTGGGGAATTCATAAACAAAGGACCAGCCTTGTTGGGCTTGAGCCTGTAGCTGGTCGTCAATATTTGTATTTGTATTTGTATATGTATTTGATCCCACGAAAAGAACTGTCACGGACAACGCTGTGCTGGTCACACAGTGGCGTGGCTAATTTTCAATAATGGTTGATTGATTCCGGAGTTATAAGTACATGCATCGAGAAAAAAAGCGACCACACTTCTAAAAACTTGACAAATAATTATTTCTGGAGAAATTAAATTTTGTTACAAATTTGAAAGATTGCCCAACCGCTTGATTTGATTAAAGAAGCTTCTACTTTTCCACCTTTGACGTGCACATTGGATTATCTCAATCTCAATTTAAATCTTTTTCACCTTCTCATCTGACGTAAATGAGTAGGTGAAGTATAATTAAACGTTAAATTCGCGTTATCGCTCTAGAAACAATTTAATATCCTTTCCCGTGAAATGACTGAGTACATGCTCGTATTTCCAGTGGCGGGTCCATGTACAAAAGACTCGAGGAGCAGGTACGTGTCTTTATATTATTTTCAGGTTCTACCAACTATAAGAAACTTTTACCAGAGCTTTTGTCGGGCTTGCATCGGAAGGGTTGTGGGTTCTGTCCTCAGCGGAGCCTGCAATTCTGATGGTTGCGAGATCGGCGCTTGGACCTGGCTAAAGACCGTCGTGTTCGCTAATGGTGGCTGGGGCACGTTAAATAGGTCGTTGTCACAAAGTCCCCCCATGTTCCCATACCAAATCAATACCTCTGGGGGTACCTGATCAGGGGGTTATCGGCCTCGGATTGGGATCTAAAATTACGATATGTGTGAGTGAATGGATGGGTTAAAGGGACCTTCCTGTAAAACGGATATGTCATGTATGAAGAAGTCCAACCCTCCGGGCCAATGGCACCCCCAATTGGACCATATATGGCCCGCACTACAACAATAACAATACCAGAGCTTTTGATTGAGAAAGCATTAGGCTTAAGGGACATTGAACTTTTAAGGATCATTTTCAACTTAGGTATAAATTAGATTTGTATTCTATTGGTCTCTGCATAACAAAACTACGGCTAATGTTCTACTGTAAAACTACGACAGTCTAAAACCAAGCAATAGATTTTTTTTATGCATTTGATCCAATCTCAGTATCTCAATCAGTTATTAATTTTAAGCTACAATATTGCTTACCGTTAATTAGATTATACTTACTCTCAGGAAACTGTACAGTGGGTGTGGGTTTTGATACCTTTCTTGACACGTTATAAACTTCGCTATAAATAAAAATAATAGAACTAAATTAGAGCTAAATCAGCGAAATTCAGATCTTAAGAATTTTTATTTTGATAGTGACTCACCCAGTTAAAATTATACCACTCCCTTTACGGTTTCCCAAATTGAATTCGATGAAAGAAAGCTCGGCATATCCATTCCATCCTTGGCCACTATATAATACGATGTTCTCACTTAAAAAAGTTCCAGTTATTTCGTATTTTTCACCTATAATTTATGAGTAATATTACATTTTTACCCAACTCCATTTCTAATAATTTCACGCATGAAAAATGCATCAAGCAACAGACAGCAACTTGGATTAAAAACTAAATGTTTCAACTGTAACAAAGAATAGATTTTGGAAGGCCATAACTGATCTGTTGGACGTATCCTAAGGACCTTATCTGGACTGATGGCAGGTTAAACATTCACTCTTGTCTCCGAGCCCGAGATCAGTCAACTATACATTATTCATCTTCGCTTACGGTTACCTAAACCTATCCTTCGGACCATATCTGAACTGATAACAGGTTAAACCTATTCTGACTGTCGTATCAGGTCTCTGAACCTGAAATCAATCAACTATGTCTTATTCGTCATTCGCTTACGGTTATCCAGACCTATCGAACGCCTTCTCTGGACTTATGGCAGGTTAATCTTATTCGGACTGTTATATCTGGAATTCGAGCCTGACATCAATCAACTTATATTTTATTCATCATACGCTTACGGTTTTCTGTATATATTGGCAGGTTAAACCTGATCCCGACAACAAAAGCTAAATAGCTAATATTATACTGCCACGTGGTGAACTGTGCAGAACATAAATAACTGAAATGAAAGAGAGTGTTCCAGGTATGGAAACGCCATTCGACATTAATGTCAGGTGATATGTTTTCGCAATTGTTTTTAAAATTATTCTTATTAAAGTTTTTTTTTTATAATAGCATCATAGAACGTTCTGGTTGCATCTTGTAATGAATCACCAAACTTCAAAAACCAAAATGTAGCGGTGATTATTATTTATTTCTCGATCGAATTTCACTACTTTTGTTACTCTTTGCTATGTTTTATAAAAGAAAAATAAACCTTTAAATTTTCTTCTTTTGAATTTTGAATTTTTTTTAAGCGACAATATTGAAATTGCTTGAAAACTTACTTGAAGTGAAGCTAGCTTTAATGTTATTTTTTGTGTTGAATTGACTAGAGGGTTTAATATGGATATCCAATTCTTTCAAGGGTTCGATGTCTCCACTTGGTTGAACAACAAAGCCGTAGGGCAAACTATAAAATGTACAAATAGAACATGCGAAACCTTAATACCTCTTGTCAGAACATTAACGTGGCAAAAATAAAGACCACAAAATCGGGATTTTACGAAGGCATTCAAAATTAATGTTTACTTGTGGAAAATGTTTGGAGTTGAAGCTAGGCCCAAGTGAAAGATAAGTCCATTCTAAATGTGGTGAAAATTAAAAAGATAAATATTAAAAAGTTACATTCAAACAACAGAAAAGTAAATTAAATTAAATGAAAATTTTCTATTTTACCTGTGGTGTATTTCCCAATATAGTCGTAAATTTACAACCAGCCATGTTCGCACTTTTCCCTGTGGATGAAAATAATCCAATAATATATACTTCATTTATAATTTGGTAATTTTGAAATTAACGTCGTACTGGAGCAACACAAAAGGGCTATTGACGACGGTCTGGGATCAATCCCTTAGGGGAAAGATCCGAGGACAATACCTCGTAATTTTGAACCACGGTCAGATGACGAAGCAACACCTGAGCTGGCACCCCACTCTTCAAACTTCCACACCAACTTAACTTGGGGACTTTCGGCCACGGCAGATTTAAAGGGCAACAGCAGCCTCTACACCATACGCTTACAAACATCCATGCCCGGACCCGGATTCGAATCAGGAACCTTCCGATCTAGAGCCTAACACCTTAACCACTATACCGGTTGGTCGGCATAGCATTTATAGTTGATTAGAACATTATAATTGAATTGTACTGGAATATTCTAATTTAAGTTAATTAGAACATTCTAATCAACTGGAAATAGAACATTATATACAACTGAAAATAGAACATTCTAATAAACTGTAGTTTATATCAAAAATCTTGTAATCAACACACACACACACATGCAATTTGAACATTTTAATCAACTGCAATTAGAACGTCCTTGTCAACTTAAATCAGAACATCCTAGTCAAATCGTCAACTTCAATTAGTACTTTCTAATTAATAGTAATTAGAATACTCCAATTAACTGCAATAAGAGCGTTTTAATCTATTGTAATTAGAGCATTCAATTCAACTGCAGCATATAGGTATTTGAAAAAAAATTTCAGTAAAGCTCTTATTGTAAATATTTATTATTGAACTGTGTTAAGAGTACAAAGAAGAAATGAGTTCTACTCACCTATATTTCTCATTTTCTCTCCAAATAGATACATTTCATACTCGTCCCCACCATTTACAGAAACGGTTCCGTCTATTACTCCCGACTGAGCGTAGAAGTTCACAGCATCACCAAAACTTTAAAAGATAAAGAAGTCAAAGCGTTTTTTAAATGGTTCATCTCGTATTCTTTTCTACAATATCAAAATTATCTTCGTAAAATGGGTGTTCTATTCAGCTTTATATTTCACTTGTGAGGAAATTGACCTTATGGTTCTTTCACACCAATAGAATCTGGATCATCCTAATGAATGTGCATCCAGTAGCAATAGAATAACGAAGATTTGAGAGCAGTTGCCACAAGTAATAGCTTGACAGCTTAAAACCTTTCATTTTCCCTGGTTCCGGATACCTTTCACCTGAATATTTATAAGCCAGTTTCTACTGGACTCATATTGACAGGATTCTGTTGGTGTCAAAGGGCTATTATAGCTAAATGGCATTTAATTTATGAAAACTTGTTAAAACTGTTAGTGGAGAAATATAATTTTTAACAAGACAGTCAGAAATTTGTTATGGTGATTACAAAAGATAATAACTAAAACTGAATATTATTCCCATATTAATTAAAGAAATCAATAAGAGTGGTATATGTAAAATAAAGGAGAGAAACAAATGTAATTTATTAAAACTTTGTTACTCTGAACGTGTCCATTATTTTACATTGTTTCATCAACCAGGTTCAACACCTTGTTCTTTAAAAATTGTTGGAAAGATGTATGAAAGTGAGATACACAAAGAAATGCCGGTTAGCAAAACGTACGGATTTCAGACGTTCAGATTTTGTTCATTGTACTGTATTAGTATATCGGAACCAAAAAAATTATCACTTGTATAATTCAACAAATAATTTTCAAACACAAGTATATTATTTAGTGCGCTAACTCACTGAGAGAAGTTTAAAAACTCACACTTTAGTAAGTTGCAAAATA
Organism: Metellina segmentata; assembly: GCA_947359465.1. NCBI lineage: Eukaryota > Metazoa > Arthropoda > Arachnida > Araneae > Tetragnathidae > Metellina > Metellina segmentata. The sequence goes on from OX375876.1 coordinate 92,706,921, forward strand.
AGTGTAAAGTTTTAACTTTTGAAAGTAACCTTTTTCATTAACTTAATTATAGTTCGGGGTCATGCTCAAAAATGAATCCAAAAGTATGGTTTCTTCCATATGTCCAACTCACTCATTAACAGGCGGAACGAAAGGAATTTTCCAGTTAGATCTAGCAAATGACGAAGCAAACCCCTTAGGATTGGAGTCCAGTGAAAGGTCATACACATCAGACGAAGCTTTCCATCTAGAAAAATAAGTGTGTAAACTAATAAGGCGGCAATAAAAGTTCATTTCGATAGTACAAATTTTTCTATTAGAGTTAGTTCTTAATATTTTTCTTGTATATACTCTATTGTATTATAAGCAAACTGAAGGTATGAAAATAAATAAAATGTTCACATTATATATAGAGAGAGAGTGTGTTGTTTAACATGCATAGAGAGTATGTCCATTCATTTTGTATGCATATTTTCTTTGAACGTCGGCTTAATGTTATAGCATAATAAAACAAAAAATTTTGTCTTCGCTCTCTCAGAAAATATGTTTTCTTAACTATGAATTCCTCTGGAAGCCGAGAAAATTATAACATTAATAATAACATTTAAATCAAAGTATTGAGGTTTAAAATGGCTACTCTTAAAATGAAAACATGTATTAAAATATATAGACAAAACTATTTTAACTGATCTCGAAATCAAATACTTGACAGAACAAATACCTAGACGGATGACGAATGTGAACTCTTGCGATGAATGAGGGGTATTTGAATTGAACTTCTCAAATTCAAGTCATGTTAAATTGCAACTGGTACTATTATTCTAAAAATTATATTTTTATTTTTATTAGTTTGTAATTCAATAGGAAAATTGATATAATTATTTAAATATTTTTTAATGCAGTTTAATGCAATAATCTAAAGCCTTCAAATGAAAACTAGAAAATTGTATCAAGGATGAAACAATTTAAGACGGTTTCAAAGGGAGTTAATGCGACATTTTTCCATTACCCTTTGCTCATTGAAACCTATTCGTTTTTGTAATAACTTTCACCACTGTTACAGTAGTAAATTGAGTTTTGATTTGTATTGAATTATTTTTTTAAATAAATATTAGAAACTTCCCTAGTGGATATCAATAAAACATAATTCAATATAAAAACTGACACCAGGTGAAAACACATTTTAAAATAATATAGATTGAACTATGCAGCTACAAAACTTTCGAAACAACTTACAAGAACACAAATTTGACAAAAAGTGTTTCCTCTAAATGTCTCTTATCCGGTGAAGTTTCCCTGGTAAAAAAAAAAAAAAAGATATTCCTTAATCAAATTCTTGTAAAGTATAAAACACCAGTTTAGTTTAATGTATTGACACAGCGAAGTATTTTCAGTTAAATTAAAAATTACTTCAACATTCCGCAATAAAATATTCTCCATCTTCTCATTGGAGACAAGTATTGCAATTGCAATTTTCCGCACGAGAAATTGAGACATTTTCCCTCAAAAGGCTGCTGATAGCCGGTTGTTTCAACTTGGCGATACGTTTTGCCATTGGCCAGTTTTAAATGAATCCATGCTTCTGCCACTTGGTTGGCACCTCTTACTATCCGAACAAGCAGGCATTCAGACTTGGAATTCACCCCATAAAACAGAACTTCATCAACAGCCTGAAAATGATAAAAGTTAATTGTTTTTATTACAATATTGAAAAAAATTTGCAAATTCTATTTTGGTACATGAAATATTTCTTTTAATTTAATTGATACCACGTTTGACTTTCCTGTCGCTTCTACTGACATAATGTGACGGTTTGGGAGAGTTGTTCTGAAGATTGTTTTGAAAAGAATGAACAAAAGGAAAAAATTGAAAGGCATATTTATTATTCTGTAAAATTTTTTGTTTAAGCTGGTTATTTACCAAATATCTAAACCTGTTGAGCAAAGTGTAAAATAAGTGTCAAGTGCATAAGATTTAGCACCAGTTGATAAAGTATATGATTTTTGTCGTGGCCGACTGTAGTGTAGTTCAGGAGATAAGTTAATCCTATTACACATACTGATTACAATCCATTTACGAAGCTTGGGAATAAAATATATCGTTATGTTACAAACTCATGGAATACTTCTCGTTATAGTTTCAGTTCGTTTTGTCGTCATAAGAGTTCTTACGATCTCAGTTAAAGTTAATATACTACATCTCCTCCTCCTTTCCCCCCCCCCCTTAATTATTTAACTCCCGCACTTGATTCCCCACTGAACGAATTTGATCAACATGACCTCCCGAGTATGACTTGAACATCAATGATATAGAAGAGAGTACCGTCTTGATTTACAACTTATTCAAACTTCCCTCTTGAATTAGCTGCTCGGTAATCTCTGGCTGCAACAGAATCACCGATATTGCATTTTTTTATCTCGAAATTCAAACCTTTCTTCAATTCAATTCAATTCTTACCTTTTCGTGGATTCTTGATTTTGAGTCAGGTAAAAGTAAATCATGCCTTGTTCTAATATCACGTTTTAAGAATAGAATGGCTGCACTGTGCATTGTCGTGACATTTTGGAGCGTTCCTGTATTGCAATAAGAATATATTTAGCTTCTGTTCCATACTACCATCATAATTTTGCATTGTTTTCAGTGTATAAACATAACGTTATGCTTGACCATTTCTCGACGGCTTGCATGGTGCGCTTGTTTTGTGTTTTATGCCATTATTCTGCATAAATCTCTGGAATTCATAAGACGAAAACTGTGGTCCGTTGTCACTTTCTTGTAAAACTGGCAGTTCAAATCTCGCAAAGCAGTCTCTGAGACACTCGATGGTTTTGTGTGTTGTTGTTTTCTTCATCGGATAAACTTCCAACCATTTTGAATGTGGATCCACAATTAACAGGAACAAATATTCAAATATTGAACCAGCAAAATCCACGTGTACACGCTCCCAGGGCGTACTCAGGTATTCCCAATGATGGACTTTAACTTTCGCTGGATCAGCTTTATGTCTGGCACAACAGTCAACACACAATTTCTTGCAGCTTCTTCCATTTCTTTATGGATGTTTCTCCAATAAACGACTGACCTGACAGTCGCCTTCATCTTAACCATACCTAGATGCCCTTGGTGTAACTCTTCCAAGACATTTTTCTGATATCTCTTCGGAACACAAACTCTCTGCCCGTACATAATGCATCCTTCTTCTATGGTATATTGGGCTTCTTTCCTTTCTAAATTTTGGCCTGTCCTCAAGGCTTCCAAAAGTGTACCCAATTCCTCATCCTTCCCTGTTGCTTACCGCAAATCCTTTGAAATTGATAGGTAGGGTTTCATTTTGTGACATCTGGAACATTGTAAGGTCGTCTTTAACTTCTAATTCTTCTGAAGTTCTGGGAAATCGAGTGAAAAAAATCTGCATTTCCGTGGTCTTTATAGTATTTTGATAAACTATATCAAATTGGAAAGACTGCAAGGTTAATGCGTAATGTAAAAGTCTGGTAGCTGTTAGTATAAAGAGTCTACGCTTTGACCCAAACATTGCTACAAAAACTTTATGAACGGTTATCAAAGTGTATCTCCTGCCTTTTAAATATAAATAGAACCTCTTTCTTCTCATACTATTGCTAGAGCTTACTTGTCAATTTGGGAGTATTTCTGTTCTGTTTTCGTGAGTCTTTGATGCAAAAGCTATTGGTCTTTCTGTTCCATCTGGAAGTAGGTGAGACAACCTACACCAACTGGTGATGCATCTGTTGCCAGCAATAGAGATAATTTTGGTTCATAATGAACTAGCACTCAAGGTGAACGTATTTCTATTTTTATTTGCTCAAAAGCATCCTGACAACCCATATATAGACCAATTAAATTTATTACCTTTTTAGTTAAGTTATTTAGAGAATTTTCTATAGTTGCTAAATTTGGACAGAATTGCCCCCCTCCCCTTATAGAAATTTACTAATCCAAAAAAACTCTTTACCTCCTGTACATCCTTAGGTACCTGGGCTTTAACAATAGCAGAAATGTTTTGTTAAGTTTTGTGTAATCCATCAAAATCAATTTTATGTCCCAAAAATTAATCTCATTTTGTAAAAACTGACTTTTACTTAAATTGAGTTTTAGACCATGTTCTTTATATTTAAAAAAAAATTTCAAAGCTTTAAAATGCGAACTTTTGTTAACTCTTAACTTTGTTTTAATTAAAATACTAAGAAAGCTTCATATTTTATGATTAATGCAGTTGTATTTCGTATTAATGTTTTAATAAAGGAAAAAATAAAACGATTAATGAAAATTACAGTTTTATTTTTTACTCACAGGTTTAAAAACAAATAATTATCTCGAGCGAATTATCTCGAATTATCCGTGCGTATTTCTCATATATAAAGATAAAGGAATTCTTCGTGAAGCGATTTGACAGGGAGAGATATCAACTTAATTTCGCTGAGATAGCCATTGAATAGAATTAGATAATCAGCAACGAAGTTTCTCTTTAAATAATGTGCTACTGTTAGCGTCATTTATTACAATGTAATAAAAACGTTAATCACAAAATTGATTTCATATAATTCCATTTTTCCTATAACGTGGTTGTACATACTAAAAAATCGAACAAACTTCGTAGAATATTTGGGTCGCTCTTATCATCCTTGCGTACCACCTGAAATGTTACCACTACCACCAGTGGTACGCGTACCACCGGTTGGGAATCCCTGCTCTTGATCAATGTTATACTTCAAATAATCTATCTAAAATTGCCTTATCTCTTAAGCCGCTTTCGAATACATTAACATAATATTCAACATATTATTATCATAGTCACAATTTATTGCCAGTGCTCTGAATTCCGCTATGAAATTATTATTTATACTTTCCCTCCCTCATTCTATTTACGATTAAGAAATTTATGGCGGAAAGGGATAATTAAAGGTTAAGGGGTCAAATTTTTTTTCGAACATCTTTTAATTTCTCTAAACTTTGGTCAGAAGGGATGTCAGGAATCAGCAGATTTTTTAGCAATTGATATAATTTCGGACTAAGTGATGAAATAAAAATTTTAGCCCTTTTATCAACCTCAACTTGTACATTACGGTATGTTTTAAAACGTTCAATAAAACTATCGAAGTTTTCGTATTCTTCTTTGAACTTCTCAGATTGTACGGTAACTTTATTATTAGAACCGTTATCCTTATTTTGCGAAGAGCTTGAATTAATTCTTGATTCTGACGTAATAATTCAACAATTCGCTGCTCCATCTCTTCTCACCTGATCAAAAGATAAAAAACTTTTACCTTGAGCCATCTTCGGGTATTGACCTATCCATTGAAAGAACACTCTGTTTCGGTTTCACCAAATCAACGGGCTTCGCATCCCGTGCTCGTCGCCAGTCTGTCGTAGCCGACTGTAGTGTAGTACAGGAGAGAAGTACTCTTAATCCTATTACACATATTTATTACAGTCTATTGACAAAGCTTGGGAATAAGATACATCGTTACGTTACAGATTCATGGAATAACTTCTCGTTATAGTTTCAGTACGTGTTTTCTTCGTAAGAGTTCTTATGGTCATAGTCAAAGTTAATACACTACAAATTTATTGATGGTTTCCCTTCGTTTTGAGTGAGCTTTTTGAACGAGATATCGCATCCAAGATCTGCTAAGGACGAAGTATCTCGTTGAGGAAAAATTCCTCATCAATCCAAGAGTAATGAAAATTCAAGTACGAAAAACTAACTGTCGCTAGTTCAAAACTGGTGACAGTTTGGAAACGGTTTTGCAACAAAAGCCGGAAATGCAGCGCAGTTTTCGCACCGAAGATAAACCGCCAGGAGAGTTAACATCACCGTTATGGAAGAGTTACAAATTATTAAAATGCACCATTTCTTGTTTACTTAGATTCCGGTTTTGCTTTTATTCTGAACTTTGTTACTTTGATATGTAGGGTTTGGTGGTCAGAATCGATTGGACAATAATCATGGCACACGATTCCTGGACGAAATGCAACCCTAAAGTATGAAGTTTTCGAATGGACGTGTTTGTCTGTACTTGAGGCTTCCGGGCTTGCACTTCCGAACAAGGCGTGTAGATAAGATGACCAACATGGTCCAAGTTCAAGTAGTACGTCCTTGATCGATGGTGTTATTTTCCTTTTCGTCTCAACTTCGTGCGAGGGCATCAGAAAGTTTTTGCCCCTTTTTTCCATATTTGTCTTACCATGCAGGTGACACGCCTGCACCTTCTCCGTCGAATGCAATCAGTGGGGGGAGTCTAGCCGAGGTAGAGATGCATGTCGCCACTCAGATTTACAACGCATTGATGGATGAAGGTCTCGTCCGTTCTGAAGGGCCATTCCCAGACACTTCGGCGTCTAAGCTCCACAAAGGGAATATTGGTGGTCGAATGTCACAACTCCAAGGGGTATGAACATCAGAGTACGAAAAACTAATCTCCCCTTGCTCAAAACGGGTGACAGTAGAACCGGTTTTCCACCAGAGGCCGAAACTGCAGCGCAGTTTTTGACGCGAAGATAAACCTCCAGAAGGGTTAACATCATCGTTATGGAAGAGTTACATATGATTCAAATGTACCATTTTGCTTTTATTCTGAACTTTGTTGCTTTGATATGTAAGATGGGATGTGGTCAGAACTGACCGGACTATAATCATGCCACACGATTCCTGGTCGTAAAAGAACCCTAGAATGTCAGGTTTTCGATTAGACGTGCCATTCCAAAGAAACGCCCATGTGTACCTACAACTGACAGCATAACCCTCCAAGTGTTTTCGACGAAGTATGTCGTCCACCTAAACCTGACAACTGGCAGCATAACGTTAAAGTGTTTTCAACGAGGTATCTCGTTCCTCAAGATATGAAATATTTTAAATAATGACGATACATCTCATCATCAAGGTAATGCCGATTTTTGATGATGACTAGATCAAGATCGGTTCACTTTTTTCTAACGATGAGATGTCCGTCATAATCTAGTCAGTTTTACTAATAGCGAGATACCTCGTCGAGATAACCATCAGAAGGGTTAACTCACAGTTTCATTTTTGCATATCCATCCGGCGATTTATTTTGGTGCGTGTGTCCTAATTTACTTTCAGATACCAGCACCTCCAGGGATGGAGTTTTTTGTTGTTTTTTGTCGGTCATTCGAATGACCGGACTATCTCCAGAATGCAACATCCAACCGATAAAAAGGCGTTTGTGATCCAAATTCACTGCACATTATTCATCACATATTCAAAAATTTCAAAGACGTGGTACCTTGAAATTATCACACAATCAATCAAATTTAGATTGGAAGTACTTACATTTTCCAATACAGACTCTGGTAACGGTGATTCCAAATCTCTTTCAAGTTGTGGGATAACGTAACCTAATTTTAAAGGATCGCCAGTAGCACTGATGTCATAAATCTCAAATCTTCTAGAGTGCAATGCATTATAAATACGTATAGCAATGTACGATATAATCCATTTAATGTTGTAGATGATATCTGTAAAATATTTTGAAATCGACTTTTTAGATTGCTAAAATGGATGCACATTTTTTATGACATTTCAAATCGTAAATATTTAGTTTTCTGAACATAAACAATGCCTATTTCTATTTAAAAAGTATTGAATCATTAAAAATTATTACTTAAATTTTACCATTTTACTTCTTTTAAAATTATTTTTATTACATTAAATCTGCGTAATTCAAATAGAAAACACATTGTCGACAGTCACAAAACAAACGTAGTTAAAATTGCAAACTTCATAGGATAAAAGATAACATTCAAAAAATGTGAACAAGATGAAAGTCAGGTAATAAAGAACAAGGCATTGTAGCATCGTGAGAGCGTCCCTTATCCAGAATCGTGAGTGCTCATTCGGGGATCGTTTACCCGGTCCACCCCCTGGGCTGGCTGTGGAAGTTACGACTGGAGGAGGCTGTCTGGGGAAAGAAGCTTTTGAAGACAGAGGCTTTTTCTAGCCTGAGACGATTGTCATACCTTTTAGCTTAAGGCTGTTGTATTGTATCGGTGATGAATTTAGTCCTTTATTTTAAAACTGTAGCTGTATAAATTCTGTAAACATAATAATTCTCAATATAACGATAACGATTTTAACCTGGAAAGTGGTTTGTTTCTTTTTCGTCGATACGGTACAGTATGCTACTGTGTGTGTATGTTTTTTGTTTCTTATGCCTACACTGGCGGACCAGGGGAGTGCCAGGCCCGTCGAAGACGGCAAGAGGCGAGGGGAGTGCGCCTTCCATGTTATTGAGCCCCATTGGGAGGAAGTCCGACTTTGCTCGACATACATGACACATCCGTTTTATAGGAAGGTCCCTTTCATACATTCATTCACTCACACATATCGTAATTTCGATCCCAATCAGAGACCGATAACCCCCTGATCAGGTACGCCCAGAGGTATTGATTTGGTATGGGAACATGGGGGACATTGTGACCACGACCTATTTAACGTGCCCCAGTCACCATTAGTGAACACGACGGTATTTAGCCAGGTCGAAGCGCCGATCTCGCAGTCATCAGAATTGCAGGCTCCGCCGAGGACAGAACCCTGTACCGTCATGTAATAATTTGACGGACAGCTGGTTTAAAATTAAACTATTTATTTACATAAATTAAATATTTACAAGATAATTATGGGCACATCCATCGACAACCGAAACTTGCCTGAAGCCAAAGTAACAAAATTGGCAAAACAGAGACGTCTGTCTCTCGTCGAAGCTCGAGTCCGAATCCTCTCTCAAAAAACCACGTTCGCTTCGCAGAACCGCCGCTGACAACGAGAGGGGGGTGAATTCCGAGCCCTCTAGAGATGTTTATGTCCTCTCCCGAACAGAAACACACCCACACAGCTGCGAAAACCGTCTGTCATGCCGACTTGAGTCCCCCACCGCAAAAACTTGATCCCAGACCCGAGATTGGGGAACCGACGGAAACTCCAGCTGTGAATGGATCAAATGGGCCGCCGGCCGTCGAGGAGCCGCACGTGCAAAGACTAAAGTTGTTTTCGCATTCCGAAACATTCCAGCGTCCACGTGTTAGGGAAAAGGGTCGGCAAGTACAATATGGTACAACCGCCCCCACTACTGAAAAAACTTTTCCCAAAGGTGAAAAGTTTTCAACGTACGCATCCACAGACGCACGGATAATCACCCACTGGCAATTCAGAATAACAGATCACTTACCACCACCATATCCTGAAACCGTGACTCAAGAATATGTGTAAGGCAAGTTAAATCCAATCAATTTAAAATTCATATACCGGAGTAACTTTCTACTCCCTTATAGTATGGTCACTCAAGGCTCAAATACCAAATTAAAATAAAAACAAAATAAACACCAAACTTTAAGACTTATACCCAATTCGTTAAAACTAAAACCAAACCACATTAACCACATCACATATAAGAATTTCGTTAAGCGAAACCCAAAATTTCAATACACAATACGAACTATACAAATTCCATTAACCAGACAAAAATACAACAAAGCATATTTCTAAATTCAATATTTTCGCTAAGCGAACCCAGAATAAACAAACCCCATACGAACTATAATAATACTTTCATTAAACCAACCAAAATACACCAAAACATATATAAAATATCAATCTTGTTAAGCGAAAACCAAATTCCTAAGTTTCACTCAACACACGTCATGAGTTGCAATTTTAAGACTACAAATATTTGACAGTGGTTTAGAATGACAGAGTGAAAACATCCTAAACACAAAATTAATTTCCACTCTACACAAAACATAATTTAAATTTGCACGTAGCTTTCAGCGAAAAGTACTCGAATGAAGAACATAGATACAAGAAATCAATTCCACCATACGCAAAACATAGTTTACAACTTTTAACATTTAAAATCCTCAGCAAAAGATACTGAAATCATTGAATGAACATTTCATAATTACAAGGCTACCAATTTCACTCCGAGCAAACATGATTCACAATTTTAGCACTTAAAATCTCCAGAAAGAAAAAAGAAACATTTAAGTGAAATGCCCATAACTACAAAAATCTCCATTTCACTCAACTCAAAACATGATTCGCAATAATATTACACTATACAACACAAATCTTCCTCAATTACATTTTATTTAGCTCTTTGAATTTTCGAGAGAAGCGCGACTCAGACTGACGGCATTAAATTTTTTTTCTTTCCCAAATCGGTGTTCGATCGTGGAATTTCCAATTTTTTTGGTCGACGTTTTGCCAAAATCATCAATACCCTCCCGATTTCACATTCCTGCCAATCTCGTGACAATTTTATCTGGGGTCCTAGCCATTTCTCATACCGCAAGGTGTCTGGGGTTTTTATACTCTTCCCGTGCACCAATTCTGCCGGGGCGTAAACGCTGCTCACGTGTACCGTGGAAAACACTAACGGTGTGTAAGTTGTGGGTCCCAATCTGATCCGGCTCCGGAACCTAACGCTAAAGGTCTTGGCTTCACCCCTTCACTCACTAGCAACTCTTTTCTTTTCCCCTTTTGGCCCACGTGACCTATTTCAAAAGTTTCCTACTGAACGGAAACGGACACCTCTAATTCTTCTTCTAACCCTGGTCCAACTTCCGTTATCTTTCCCTTGCTGCTATTCGGTATTTCCAGGAAAATCATTCCCGTCGTTTCACTTGCTACCCCCACTGGAAGAACCAACGGTTCTTTCGATCGCACCTTTGCGATGTCGGTCAGGATTACCACCCTCGGAGAGCATAACTTGGCTACTTGGGGACTTACTTTCTCCCCTCCAGAAACATCGTCGTCTCTCTGCCCCTTTAGTTCTTTTTTATGGTCGTTAGCCTCTGTCATAGGAAGACTAATAGGCTCGCCCGATTTCAACTCCGCGTCGGTCTTATTTATCGCCAACGGGGCCGCAACATTTTCTCCACACTTCTGCAAGCGGGTTTCAACTGTATGACTTTGCTCAGCTCTCTTTTGTAGATACGGCATCAGTAATGCATGTTCGGCCTCCCCTCCGAGTCGTCGATTTATCGGTTCTACAAACACCATTTTCCCCAACCTCGGACAATTTGGCCTCAAATGGTCGCTCGCGTTGTACTCAAAACACCGCGGCATAAGTCTCCGGTCAGAAGTGTCAAATTTCCCTCCCGGGGAACTAGGCGGGAAAAAATCGTTCCTCTCTCGAGTGGGGGGGTAATTCTCCTCCCTTACCTTCGCTGGGAAAAATGTTCTTCCCTGGGCTTTTGGTCGGGATGCCTCAATCCGTAGTTTTTCAAGCTCAAAGTTATACCGTCTTTCTTGTTCCATATCCTCTCTCTCCTCTATAACCCTTTCTCTATCCTTTCTTTCTTGTATAACCCTTTCTAGAGCCACTTTTGTGCATTCCTCATCGTAGGAATTGTGCGAGATGATTAAATCCTTAATTTGGGGTGCAAATAATCCCGGAGTAACCGTTACTCCCAAAGGTTCAGCTAGTTCCTCTAGATCTTGTTTCCTACCTTTGTGCCCAAGTACGCCATTTCGAGAATTCAAAATTACTTCTCTGCTTTTCTTGCACAACACCCAATTCAATAATTTTTACGACATACAGTATACAACATACCCTACCATAATTTAGCAATTCTCATATACACAATACAGATTTAAGATACTTAAGCTAAATCAATTTCCTTTAGAGTGACCACACTAATTGAGATTAACAAAATTTTAGCAATTACACAATTCTTGAAACTTAGTCACAGTGACAAAATAGGGAAATGGCACTAACCTGTATCTGCTGACTTGGATCACTTGGCACCACTGTCCACAGGCTGGACCACGGGTGGAAACACTGCACTGCACTGCACTATCTTCGGCTAAAAAGCCAACAAACACACTCTTCGGCTGAAAGCCCACTGGTGTAGGTCGTCTCGACCTCTTCCACAACGCGCACAAATAGCACTGCGCCACTGACGAAAAAACGGTTCGCGATGAACCTATATTAAACGGTCAAGATGACCTCTGAACTATTCCCCTGATGAACAGGACTTGTCGAACTTTCCGTCGATTCCGCTCACGCTCCGTTAAAAAGGACCGGCAACTCGAAACCAAAACCAGAACTTCTTGCGACGAGTTTCCGTTTCGGTGATGGATGGGGTCGGTGACTTCGGTACCTCCTTCTCGCTTTCTCTAAGACAAGGGAAACGGTCTCCAGCGAAAATCCGAACTTCTGGTTTCGAAGTTCTATGGTTTCAGCGAAAGTGACAATCCGACAGCGGAAATGACAATCCGAACTTCTGGTTACGAAGTTCTATCGGCCTTCTCTTTCAGGCAAAACGGCAGGTTCGATTTACTTGTCGAGGCTGTTTTAATCTATCAACCCCGCTGCCACCAAATTAATAAGCTGTACCGTCATGTAAGAATTTGACGGACAGCTGGTTTAAAATTAACTATTTATTTACATAAATTAAATATTTACAAGATAATTATGGGCACAGCCATCGACAACCGAAACCTGCCTGAAGCCAAAGTAACAAAATTGGCAAAACAGAGACGTCTGTCTCTCGTCGAAGCTCGAGTCCGAATCCTCTCTCAAAAAAGCTGTGAATGGATCCTCTCTGAATCTCCAGCTGTGAATGGATCAAATGGGCCGCCGGCCGTCGAGGAGCCGCACGTGCAAAGACTAAAGTTGTTTTCGCATTCCGAAACATTCCAGCGTCCACGTGTTAGAGAAAAGGGTCGGCAAGTACCATATGGTACAACCCACAACCCTTCTGATGCGAGCCCGACGCTCTACTGACTGAGCTACCGCGGCTCGTGTGTGTATGTATGTGTGTGCATTGAAGTATTCTACTTCTCTTAATATTTTAATGATACAACCTATTGTTATGTATTCATTTAGTCTACCATTTAAATAATGAGTAACACGTCAGTTTTCTTTATCCGGATCAGAAAGATTGAAGCCCAAAAAAACAATATTTGTAATCTAACATTTAGTTTAAATTTAAGTATTTAATGTAGAATTGTAATTTTTTTACCAAACAAAATTTTTAACAAATTGAAATTTTCTGAAGGCTAAAAATATTACACGACATTTTTAACCATCTCAATGCAAACATTTCTTTTCATAATCCCCTTTCATTCTCTGGAACTATTCAGTGATATTTTTCTAAACGGATAATTCAGACGCTGTTATGAAAATATTATAACCTTTAGTCTAATGATTTTTGAAAATAATGCAAAGCATGAGATGGAATATAATTGACCAATGCAAAGTAGTTCCGAAAAGTTTGTCTAATCCTTGAGCTAAGTAAAATAACAATGCATAAAAATATTTAAAGTATTTATAACATTTCATTTTCATGAATCCAAACAGACAAAACAGGCATGTGTGCGGTCCACTATCTTTCAAATATTTCAACTGCCCGCATTGTTTCTGTAAATCCGACTTAAACCTTAAAACTCTATCTCGAAACAGAGATGTACACATTAAAAATAATGCTTTCCTAGTAATTGAAGTAAGTGCTTGTCTCGACATTCTGCTTCATCAAAATTGAAATTTACGTTTAGTACTGTGAAAACTTTAACTAAGCGAATACAGTGCCATTTAGTTTCTTAAAATCATCTAAAATTAAGCCCATTTCAATGGATAAAATAAACTATTTCATATAAATATGTTTCGAATAAAGTGGAGACCTTGAACGTTTAGTTAGATCTCAAATTAACGTAATTCAGCTTACCTAGTGGAGCGGTGAATAACCTCACAATGAACGAAATCATTGCGAAAAGACAGAAGATATCTTCTCGCTGCGGAGGAACCTCTGAAAACTAACAAAGTAGGACAGCATTTACTCTTACGATAATCCAATCTCAATCAGATAACATCAACCCTTGAAGATGCGATACGAAACCTTCAATTCAGTGATGACAAACACGTGATAGGGACAGTGATAAACATTTTATCGTGACAAATAATAGGAAATGAAATTATTCTTCACAGATGAACTAATCTTGTCACGATAGGGTTGCTGAGTCGGGATGATCAGTACGATTTTATATTGTTCTAAAGTGTGTTCTTGTAAAATATTTCTTTACAAAAACTCGATTTAATTACTAGTCTTTTCCCGATAGGGTTCGATAGCTATGAATGAGTCAGGAAAAATTAGTACACGTTAATATTTTTCTAAAAAAAGGTGTTGCTATAAAATATTTCATTACAGAAACTTTATTGCTAAAAATAAATTTAAAAAGTGCTATATTCGACACAAAAAAAGAAAGGGAGTAAAGTGAAATATCTGATTCGAAGACTTCGGAAACTGTTATTTCAGTTTTTCGAGAATTAATATCCCTAGTTAAAAACCTACTGATAGTCTATTGAAAAAAGCAAAATATTTTATTTAATTCTGATTGTTAAATCTAAGCATACTTAGTAAGTTTAAGTATTTTGTTATTAAATAAGAGGAGAATTTTAAAGAGTTCTCTATATCTCTCCTAAGAACTATTAGTTAAAACTCATTCTAATAAATGAAGTTGTACAGTATTGATATCGTTGTTCTAAAGTGTTGCTGTAAAACATTTATAGATATAATTCTCTTACGCGGCACGCAAAAAAGACGTTATTTGTTATCGCGTTTTGGCAACACTGTACAATTGTTTATTTACCACAAAGTCTCGTGCATCAATTGAATTTATAGCGTTATCGGATGAAATTTTATTGAAAAAAAAAAGGAATTTAGTTAGGCTTTTGCAGTTATTTTTTTAATAGAAATCAAAGAAAGCGGAGGATCTTTTCAGGACCACTTAAAAAACGGTCCTTTTCAGGGTCAACAATTATAGTTCAACAAGACGCTTGCACTACAACTTTCGGCAACAAACGCAATGAAAAGTGTCGGTCGTTCGAGTGCTGGGGAAATGTACACGCAAACAACATGCTGGGTTTTCAATTTCCAAAGCAACGCTCACATTTCGAGTCAAAATTTACTCGAAGTTTTCATTTGAATACTGATTTCAGAGGTACTGTATATATTTTCTGTAAAACAGCAAATTTAGATTTGAAAAACATTTTTTTTGGAATATCATATTATGTAAACAATCCCTTCTGCTAGGACACGTGTCTTTATTGAGGTGAGCGAAGCGAGCATAGGTTCGAACAGCGAACCAATGAGGACTGCGAAGCAATCCTCCGGGGGTTGGCGATCGTCAGCGAGCAGGGGGCGGGCCCTCTAGCATGATATAATAATAGTAATATAGCGGTATGAATAAATTAAAAACATAAATGTTTTATGTGATTCCAGAAAGAGATGTGTTGTCGAGGTGTGGAAGTTTGAAGATTGGGGTGTCTATTCAAGTGTTTACCTCGTCATCTGAGCACGGTTCAAAATGACAAGTTGTTGACCACGAATCTGTCCCTTCGTTATTGATCCCGGACAAACATTAATAACCTGTTATGTTGCTCCAGTCCGACGTAAATTCAACGACCTATAAATTTAAGTTAAATTTTAAAAAGTTACTGGTGGTTGCAATTATGCAAAAAGTTGCATTTATGCAGAAAGTTGCATTTATGTTGAGGTCATAACTCACTTACAAAGGAGGAATTTTGGTTTTAGTACATTACATGCAGCGTAGAACGTGTGAAAAAAAGTTGCATTTGTTGTAAAAAGTTGCCCTAGTGATGATAAGGAGGCATTTCGAAAAACCGACACGTAACCTTGAGTAGAGTTTATAAGCAATTTTATCAGCATGATGATATAATAAGCAACGCAAGCTTCATTCATGAAAGTGGTATTTCTTAGGCCACGTTCACATGGAGTTTTTCTAACGCGCGTTACAACGCGCGTTTTCAAAACGTCCATGTGAACACCCCTTTGCGCGTTTTGCTAGGTCGGCTTTCCTTAAGCATTACATTATGTTTTTATTCCTCTAATTCAAATTTCTATTTTTGCGATGGTTGAAGATAGAGTGAAAATTTCAACGGATTTCGAATCTGCGTAAAATTCTATGCCAGATCAACACCAAAAACATAAAGTTTTTCATAAAAAAAATAATAATTTTCTGTAGTAGTAACTAATTTTTTTGCGAAACGCATTTGGCTAGTACTTATCACATGCATAGAAAATTTTCTAGAAGCACGGTGAGGGCGAAATAAGAAATGTATATGACACATTAAGATTAAATTGAAGAACTTTACAGAATGTGATTATTTTCGCATCGAAACGCAACGCAGACAATTCTGCAAGACAGATGAAAATTTTATCTTTTGAACAGATCAAATTAAATCTTGAAGTTGAAAGTCTTTTTTAAACTAATTAAAAAATTTGAATTTTGTTTATTTAAAATATAAACTCTAAATATATTAATAGATATAAGTTGATTAGATGATATACTCTAAAAATGAGTAGGAGTGCCGCAGAAAACTAGTAAGTTGGAGGGTGCCACTGTTAGATTACAAAGAAAAAACACGGTCTATTTTTTTATTTCTTTTCCGGTATTTGGCATCTGGATGCTCCTTTGCTGATTTGCACTACAGTTACAGGGTCGGCAAGTCAACCATCGCAACTTTGATTAAAAAAGTGTGCTAATCAATTTGGAACAGATTAAGACCGATCTGTATGCCAGAAATGACAAATGAGAAGTGGGAAGAAATTTCAGAAGGATTTAAAAAATACGCTAATTTTCCGAATTGCATTGGTGCAATTGACGGAAAGCACATTCGAATTATACAGGTTCTCTATATTACAACTACAATAATTATTTTTTATCGCCTTGTTAGCTGCATGTGACGCCAAATATAGTTTCTCTAAGTTGACATTGGAGCATATAGGAAAAACAGTGACTCGGCTGTTTTGCAGGAGTCTTTATTGTACAGAAAACTTATAGAGCATGCTTTAAAAATTCCAAAGCCTATATCCACCGTTGATACCATATTTTTGCCTCATGTACTTGTTGGAGATGAAGCTTTTGGA
Source organism: Metellina segmentata (assembly GCA_947359465.1). Classification (NCBI taxonomy): domain Eukaryota; kingdom Metazoa; phylum Arthropoda; class Arachnida; order Araneae; family Tetragnathidae; genus Metellina; species Metellina segmentata. The sequence goes on from OX375876.1 coordinate 92,723,829, forward strand.
ATTTTGTAAAACGTCATGGCCCTATTTGTGGCAAATCTCTAACATACACCAAGAGAATTTTCAACTATCGCTTATCAAGAGCACGACGATGTATCGAATGTACATTTGGAATGATGGCGAACAAATGGCGAATATTTCACAGGGCAATGAAAACTAAAATTTATACAACCGAAACTATAATTGAGGCCCGTTGTGCTCTGCAGAATTATGTAAGACCGAGATGGGTATCAATATGAAGATACTCTTTATGAAGCTCCATTTACAAGCTTTAGTACCAGAAATATACCACGGGGAAACATGTCAGCTAAAACTGTGAGAGATAAATATGCCGATTACTTTGTGAATGAAGGCAAAGTGTCATGGCAGGATAAAATGATATAAAGGTTATTAAATATTAAAAATAAAATACAATAAAAATTTACCAAATATTTTCATTTTTTATTTGCTGTTTCCAACTTTAGAAAAAACTACGACAATATCTTTCCAAGATGACTTTTTCAAACCTCTGTTCTTATGAGCAGGGCACTTCATATTCCAAATAGCAGGAATTTTATGTATTTCATCAATTAAAAGATAGGTATCACAGAGCTCTGCTTCCATCGTGAACGACTAATCCCTTTTTCCGGTGTCAGCAGAACGCTTATCAAGAATTTGCTTACATTAAGGAGCAGAGCAAGGTCATTTATGGCGCCAAAAACTAACAAGTGAGTCATGTAACGAGTGTGACTGTGAATGTTCCAGCAAAATAGAAACGAAATCAAAGATATAATGAATATAATTACTACAGTCAATAGTGATAAAATTGCTCTAAAAATGTCGTGAAATGGCTTACAATAGAACTAATCAAAAATCTGGAAATTGATAATCGATTTTCGATCTTCATGAAAATATGATATAAAAATTACATTAAACGTAGTAACATTAATGATAACAATAAGATTGACAGGAGGATTAGAATATGTTGTATGAAAAGCAATGCCAGTAAAGCATCGAGTGGAGGATTGCGAGTTCGAATTCAACCAAAGACCGTCGTGTACAAAGGGGGCTGGTGAACGTTAAATCTGTAATGGCCAAAAATGTAATCACGTTGGCGTGGAAACTTAAACGGACCGTCGTCGGTATACATTATCTCAAAACTAAAATTACATAATATTCCCCTTTGTTGGAAACTATCTTCAAAACACCGAATGAATTCATTTGCATCCTATTTTAATGATATTAAATACAAAGTAGTAAATTAAGGCAACTAAGTACTCTATTCAAGATATATCTTTTCTATAAAACGAGATAAATAGTTCTTTTTGTGTTTGTAATGATTATCTTCGTCAAATGCTTCCAAATTCGTATTGCGAAAATATAAAATTGACAATTGAAAAATTATTTATTTAAAGAAAATCACATTTAAGATATCAATCCAAACTAGAATTTTCAGCAGATTTCAAATCCGTTGAAATTTTTACTGTATCTTTAACGATCGCGAATATAGGAACTTCGAATAAGGAATTAAAAAAGTGCTGACGCCAGTCAAAAAGCTTGTCATGTGAACAGCGTACCGTATTCCTATGTATCTCGAGCTTCAACCGAAGCGTTCGAATTATCGGTTCCTCTCGGCCCGCAGAAGCAATAAAAACACCCGATTCAGCAGTTTTCTGCATGTGAACGCTCCAGTAGAACTCTATGTATTTTGGCTACCCGCGTTTTGTGTCAACATCAAACGCGCGTTAGATTTCGCCTCATGTGAACGGGGCCTTAGCGAAGGCTAAAGGGATTTATTTTTTGCTCCATATTAACACGCTTATCAATTGATAGCTGCAGTCACGTTTGTTTGATTTGACCATGTACTTCACTATTCCGCGCTTGTGAATTGCCTAATGATTGACAGATTTCGACATATCAAGATAAACTGAAGAATAATAACCATTTTTCTCTAAAATCTTTATTATTAAAAATTTTATAGTGAAACAGTAATAACAACAAAACTAAATACTTTTGCATTGTCTTGGATGTATTTCTTCTATATCAGCTCAAACTTGAATTGTGTCTACAGGAACTTGTTTAACGACCGAAATCCCTTCTTACGAATAGGTAGTAAAGCGAATAAGTCCATGAGCGAAGAGCTTAACCGTTTCGAGAGTAGACACACAGGCCTGGATTTCGTCGACACTTTATCTTTTAGTTGGTGCTTGTAAATAATGCCGGATAGGACGAGACAAAAAAATCATCTGCTAGCGTTTTCGTGATCCACGATTTGTTAGTTGTGGATTGGTGAACCACGACATGGGAAGAATAAGTACGACATGGGAAGAAGGTAGGGTTGGAGGGAGTTTTCTTTAGTTTTGAGATAAGGGGATTTTTGATCTTGGGAATTAATCTAGGTGTTTTATAATGCCCAACAGAACATGTAATGAGAACATTCTGGCATTCGATGTGTCTAATTCAACGGCATTTACCTGTGTCGGCATCCGAATCAAGCTACGAGTGAAATCCTCCATAATTATGTTTACATTACATCCAGGGCCACCGTTGACTCCGTTTATGATGGAGTGTTTGGAAAAGGATGAAGAAAGGGGATTCATAACGGTGGGAAGTTTGTCACAAGTCCGTGTGATCATTAAACAATTACGTCTCTAAGTGAAGAGTACCTGTATGTATATTTACTTGACTTAGAAAAACATTGTTTGGCCACATAAACTAACCAACCTACCTTTAATATTAGCTTATCTGTAATTATAAAATGTAGGGTCTAGATCCGCGTACCGATTCGGAGAAGTTATTGGGACGGAGCAAACCAGACCTTAGTTGCTTCATTGAATAGGTATGTATTTTCTAAACAATACATTTCGTTACCCATACTCTCTGTATACTTGTAAAATAATTCTAAGGTGGACTCCAACTGCAAAAATAATGAGTTCAGGATATACCAAGAGGTTTAAATAACTATTTGTAAAATTAGACATTTTATGATAAATAATTTATATGGTTTAATATACTTGCTCAGACATAGAAACACAATAAGACAGACTGCACAATGAAGTTCAGTCACAAGTTACTGCATGTTCTCACTGTATACAGAACTTCATGAAAATATATCCAGCTATTAAGACGTAGTGCGAACACACACATACATATTGGAACAAGACGCGTAAAGCACTGATACTGCAATAAATTTAGACAAAATGGTTAAATTATTTGAAATTGGGTGAAAATGTTCCATTTACAAAATAACATTTCATTTTTATTTATACAGATTTCAAAGAGATTATAAAAATAATTTTAATCTTTTTGCAAGAAATCCGTTTACGAGAGAAAGAAATATATAAACAATTTTGCTATATGTATTTATTCTTACTAAATCAAGAATTCTTTTTAAATCGGTAAATCGAAAAGAAATATATTTTTGAAACCGTTATATTTCTTATATAACTTGAGTTAACGAGACGTTTCCAAAACGTCTTGATAGAAAATTTTGTAATTTGTTCATTTATTCATGAAAAAAGTTAATAGTAAAGATATTATTGGTGAAAATACAGATTCCTAAGTACCTGAACAGGAAAAAGTTCGGTTTGATTTGGTTTATCGGACTACGGTCCTTTTTCGCAACACACAAAATCAAAAGTTAATTTACATGAAACGTTTAGCTCAAAAAGTTTAACACAACTTCAAAATTATTGTTATATTCGCATAGAAAAAATGTGAATGCATCATTCATAAGAATGCTTCAATTCTTTATTAATGCAGTTAGAACTCTTTTTTACGAAATTGAAGAGACCGAGTTTGTGAAACTCAAAAATTCATTAAAAAGGAATTGAAATGCTTTTAGACATTCGGGTGGAATTTTATGAATTTTTTAAATTCCATTGACTGTAATAGGTAAATAAGAAATAAAATTAAAAAAAGGAAAGCGAAGTTGAAAAGTGATTTTTATTGAAGGTACAAAATTTGTTGATTTCTTGATGTAAACGTTGTATAAGTTCGAAACAGATAACAAGCTACAAATTATTGCTCATAAATCTGGTTTGGGTAATCTTTGTAGTATTCCTTTTTTTCCATCCAGTAACACGTAATCTCCTGCAATAAAAGAAAATAAGATCTGTTACTTTTGCATAATCCCGAATTCTAAACTGCATATATACTATGTAAATTTTAAATTAATTTTTTAAACATCAAACTGCCCTTGCCACAAAATTAGGTTACTTTACAAACGCAATATTTCTTTTATCTTACATATATTACAGATTACAAATTATCAGAGTGTGATTGTAATTTTACTTATCTTAAGAGTGAATCCAATCAAATTCAGTCAGTAAATAATAAAATATTCGCTTCATCTCCGATTTATTTTATCGTCATCTAACCGTAGTTCAAAATTACGTGGTGTTGTCCTCGGATCTTTCCCGTAAGGGACTGATCCCGGACCGTCGTTAATAGCCCGTTGTGTTCATCTAGTACGACGTTAATTACTAATTAGAAATTACCAATTACCGATTTATTTTAAAATTCAGTATATGAGAACCAATAGCGTATATTCAACTGTAACACTTTGAAAGGCGGTAAAAATATTCAATTTTGCTTGCCAAAGATGTTGAGTAACATATAAATTTTTGCAACGCACAAACTTTTCGAGGTAAGCTGGTTTTGTCTTTGCTCGTGATATTTAAATGTACTGCTAATAATAACAAGTAAAAATGTTTTAATACATTAATTTTTCAGCAATTTGTCACAAAACTTGTAAAAAAAATGTTCCCAAACCCTGGAGTGCCGCGAAGCGTCCACGATATCTAATCTATTGTTAAGCAAAAGGTGCCAGCAGTCGCTGTATAGTTGTCAGCCGTGTTCTCATAAAGCTGTATCTACTCATTTTTCGTAGAAATGGAAGATTTTTGATGAAAAAAAACCGATAGTGCAAGACTACTAATGATCATGCATCGACAAGTGGCTTGCGTTGTTACGAATACAGCTACTTGGATTTTGGCTGCACTTCAATAGAGGTCAACGATGAAGAGAGAACGCAGTGTGTGATCTGTTCTGAAGTTTTGTCATCCGAGAGCATGAACCCAAGTAAGTTGAGGCGTCACCTTAAAAAAACGCATCCCAGCATGGTCGATAAACCACATCAATATTTTAGCATAAAAATGAAAGATTTGCACCAACAAAAAATGTTTTCACTAAAAGCAAGCGTCAGTGCCAAACAATGCCCTGCTGGCGTCATTATATATATATATATATATATATATATATATATATATATTTCCCCCCCCCCTTGAACAAGAGGTTTTCTGGTTTAATACATATGATTTTTATTTTGATTTTGATCTTTCATTAAATTACGTATTTGAATGATATAAGTATATATATATATATATATGAGTGCCGAGAGAAAATTCTCTTTCTTTAAAGGGTGCCACGACTTGGATAAGTTTGGAAACCCCTGGTCTAGGATATTCGCAACCCTATGAGTGCAATTACGCATTTTGACAGGGTTTTAATAGCAGCATTTTTGATTCATATAATAGGTCATCCGGAAAGTTCTTTTCGTTTTCAAATCGAAGCTAGCTTTGTTATTATTATTTTGCTACCGCTGATAAGAAGTGACCTTGATTGAAGCAGATGTCTAAATTCGTTATTTTCTGCTTACACTGCATAATTATAGCATGGGTTGTGGTATAATTTTTGTCTCACTGCAGTACCAAGAATGGAGAACCAGAAAGTTCATTTTCGTCACATTATGCTCTTTTATTTTAAGAAAGAAAAATATGCGAGTCAGACTGTTCGTAGAATGTGTGCTGTTTCTGAGGCCACAGTTAGAAGGTGGTTTGATTAATTTAATTGTGGACATTTCAGCCTCAAAGATGATGGCCGCTTTTTATGACCATCCTCTGTAAACGGCTTTCTGTATGGTTTGACTACAAAAGAACTGTTCATTATAAATTGTTGCCATAACAACAGACAATAAATTCGAAAAAAAACATATCTCAAATGCCAATATTAAAAGCAAAAATCGAAGCAAAGCGGCCAGAACTGACCGATGGTCGATGTGTTTTCTTCCAGCATGACAATGCGCAGCCCCACATTTCACTGAATGTCAGACAAAGACTTATTGAGTTTGGCTGAAATGTTTTATGTCAACCCACCACCCCCATATTCACCATACCTTGCCCCTCAGATTGTCACTACAAAACTACACTACAAAAGTTTGACTACAAAAGAACTGTTCATTATAAATTGTTGCTATAACAACAGACAATAAATTCGATAAAAAACATATCTCAAATGCCAATATTAAAAGCAAAAATCGAAGCAAAGCGGCCAGAACTGACCGATGGTCGATGTGTTTTCTTCCAGCATGACAATGCTCAGCCCCACATTTCACTGAATGTCAGACAAAGACTTATTGAGTTTGGCTGAAATGTTTTATGTCAACCCACCACCCCCATATTCACCATACCTTGCCCCTCAGATTTTCACCTCTTCAGGTCACATCAAAATTCTTTTAATGACCTGGAGTTCCAATTCTTTGGAGACTGTCAAATAGCACCTCGACAACTTCTTTACAAATACTTCTGAAGATTTTTTTAAAGAATTTTCCAGCTGCAGGAAAGATGGCAAAAACTTCATAGAACAAAACTGTGCTTATGTGATTCAATAAAATTGTTTTATGTTTTTGTACTGCTTCGTTGAAATTTATCTTCAAAAACGCGCAGAACTTTCCGGATGATCCAATACATTTGCATTTTTTGATTTTCTACTCGAAGCCCTTCCATATAGTAGTGTTTAAAAAGAACATCATTTTCTCTTTCTCAGTTCTTTACAGATTTTGGGACTTGATAAACGTTATAAAAGAAGAATCTTGTAAAACTGTCACTTTTTCCCAGAAATACATGGGAAATAAATAAGAATGCTTTCTGAATAATACTCTTAACGCATCACTTCTAATTTCATAACTTCTGTGTTTATATATGCTTTCAGTATGCGGAAGTGAATATCAAAATCAAACCTGTTTGAAATTTCTTTGTAGCTCCCTGAAGTCCCACAACACAAGGCAGACCATATTCGCGACTTACAACAGCTCCTGAAATGAAATACTAGTTTAATAATCAAACATTGATACTGTTCTGATTATAAATATAGTCGCATCTCTCGCAAACATAATTGCCTTTAATTTCAATTGCTTTTCTAGTTTTACATATTATTTTTTGATGCAGTGTTTTCAAGTTCAGAAGACTTTTATGATATATTTTAAATGTCTTAATATTTTCAAGATTTTATTAATATTACAGTAGGAAAATGAACTGAAAGCTGTTAAACAATCTACATTAACTTTTTAAAAAAGTCCAATATTCTGATTTAGGGCAATCCAATATATGGAAACAAGAATAAATATAACGTGTATTTTGTATTAAAATTTTGTGAATAATATTTCTTCCCTGTCAGGACAAAAGTGATTAAGTCTGACCTTTGATGGGTCCAAAGTATTTAAGTGCATCAGTAATTTAAAAAATAATATAATATGTTTAAAATCGAATCTAAATTTCAGTTATTGGTATAATGGCATCATCTTTTCTTCCTAAATATCTGTGAGAAAAAGTGAAATATTCGATTTAAGATTCTGAGAAGTAGCAACTTTGACCAAGCCCCTTTTGCCCTGACACGTAAGATTTGATTACTGAATTATGAAGTGTGAACTTTGCGTGTAGACAACAAGCTTACTTATCACCATTGGTTTAAATTTAAAAAATGTAGAGAAATGGAAAATGTATGGTATATTTGGACAAAGTACCTTATTATAAAATTATGCATTAAAGCAGTAAATCATACCTATCACATACCATGTCTTATAATCCAACAATAAGAGCTGCATATCATTAAAAAACGGATTTTAAAAAACTGATTGCATTTTTGCTCTTTGTAAAATTATATAATGCAGTGTAATCCAACGTATGAAAAGTTCCTATGATTCTACAATTCCAATAAAATTCTTAAATTCAATGCAAAGTACGAAACATATTTGTTACACAATATAACTCAGACATTTAGGCCACAAACAAATTATTTTAAGCAAAATATGTTTCGATATTAAACAGGATTTACCATGAGAGATGAGGCCACCTAATTCAGTTACCACACCCGATATCATAGGGAAGTACGGAGTCCATCCAATGTCAGTACTGTATGTGATAAGAATTTCTCCCGGCTGAAGAATAAGAGGGGGGAAAAAGTAGGAAATATATACATAAATATACTCTAATATTATTTATTGAAAGCATAAAAACAATATTCCTGAAAATAGAGTGCAAATGTTGAATCAAAGCGCCACACAAAATATAATTATAGAAAATGAACTGAAGAAATGATATAGAAATGAAAAAATTTTAAACGAAAACGACGAGAACTTGTAAGGCACCAATTATAACAGCCAATTGTACCTAGCACCAATTGTAAAATAACTAGTGAATAACGTCCAAGTATTAAAACTGTAAGAAGGTAACAATATTTTATCAGTTATCTTCCCTTTTGCGGTTTAAAAAATTCTTTAAAGTTCGTCCCTGAACCCACTATTATGTACATAGATAAAAAATGTCATTCCTTTAGGTTACAATGATTTTGATAAACAATAATGAAATAAAGTTCAAAATATTTCGTTTATTATTTCTGTAAATCACATTTAATTCTGATAGAATACATTCTAATTGCTTATTTTATAGTCAGTAAAGTTTGAGTTTTGTATCGTCATATGGTAGTATATCGATACAAGATTTGAAACTATTATAACTTATCGAAGAACTAGGCCTTTATGCTATCTTCCTCCCGATTCCAATTACTGTAGTCAAAATAAATTTTAAGCCGAGAGGACTAATATAGCATGTGTTGAAATTAATATTTATACTAAAGTGTTCACTTTTGACCCTCACGGTTTTACTATTCAGTTCTTTAATTTACAATGACTGAGGAGCTTTAAATAGAAAGCCGATTCGTTATCTAATATAAAACTTTAGAAACTGTCTTTTATTTCAAAAGCGCCCTTGTTTGAATGTGGCAAGAAGTTGGTAAAGCACACGGTACAGGCACCTAGTCCAATTGGTGAATAAAATGTTCGTCACCAAATACCTTTTTAGATAGGTAGACATCTTTGATGGATTCCACTTTCTCGCAAGTGGAAGTGCATATAGCAAAGTTACAATGAGTTACCATAGACCAAAATTATCACTCTTCGGCGATGGCACCGAGTTCTTAAGTCTAGTACAGAAGCTTTATAATATGGATCTGTTTAGTTTAGTAAAAAGAAAGGTGTAAAAAGCTTAGTTTTACCTTTAAATGGGATGCTTCCTCCAATGACATGGCGACTCTTGCGAAACCCTTTGTCACTCCTTTACTTACTGGTATACCTGAAGTATAATTTTATAGAAATATGTATTTAACGACCATTAATTCACGTTCTGTGTAACTTTAATCGAATATTATTGCAGCTTAACCTCTGCTTTAAAAAAAATACTCAGTTAATTCTTTTAATGTATTTAAAATAAATATGCACTTAATCATGCTTTCTTCAATATCATTTTTCTAAGTATGTTTTACTTTCAGAATGTCACAAGATTTCGGTTTCGAATAGCGTAGTATTGCTTTCATCTCACAACACGCATAATGATAAAATAACCGCATCAAGTGGTTGAAATAATCCTAAAAAATATTCTATTGGTCAAGAAAACAAAACTAGTTAAAGTCATAAGGGAAGACTTCAGATTGAAGAAAGAATATATACACGTGAACCCTCAGAGGGGTTTAAAATTCTACTTTGCTTATGTATGCAACAATTTAAAATCTGTTATGTAACAATTGTCAAAAAAAATTAACCAAGTTGAATTTTCTAGTTCAAGTGGAATTAAAAATAAGCAAAAATTAAATAGGATTGTTTTAATTCAAAATTTTAAATTGACAATCTCAAAAACCTATTCTTGAAACATAATTGTCATTTGAACAACATTTCAAACACTTTTCATTACCTTAAACACATAATTCTTACGAATTTTGATAATGAATATAATCATCCTTATTTTACCTTTCATAGTTAAATCCGCAATGAATTCATAAGTTTCTGAGGATTCAGAACCATCGTTTATCTGAAATGAAATCAATATTATTAAAACAGTTTGAAACGCATGCAATAGACACATAGATCTATTGAAAGTAAAGCTATACTGCTAGAAAGAATCGGTCTGACAATTGAGACTTCTATGTGACTCTGAAATTGTGCTTCAGAATAATTATTAGCATTTCTAATGGCAACATCATGTCTTATACATACGAGAATTTTTTTTAATGGCTGTTAATGCTAGAATAAAAGATTGCGTACACCCAGATTTTGTCTTTGAGAAATACTGAAATAGTTATTATTTTTACTCATACCATGTAAACGTTATCATAATTACCTGTTTTCTCATTTATTAGCTTATACTTCGCCGAAACTCGTTTATTACATCGTTTCTAGTCACATTCATAAAATACATTATTTCAAAGAACACGAAACATAATTTATTACACACGAGACAAAAATATCAATATTCTTGCTTAATTCTCAGCCGTAATTAGAACATTAATATTGCTGTGTGAAATAGGAATGTAACGGTTTTTGTTTTTTGCGTTAATCTTAGTTACATAAAATGAAATCAGTGTAAGGAGTAATATTTGAATAATTGAATCGACTATTTTAAAACAATAAAAAATGTCAACTTGAAAACGATTTGAAAATTAAGAATAAGGTAGGTGAGCCGAAAGTGGCCATTGTTAATCTTTGAGGATTTTTCATAATTATCTGTTCATGTGTGTGGCTGAATTTTTTTTTACACTTATCTCTAACACATATCAATTGTACTTTTCTTTGTAAAATAAAATTTCATTATTTTTATAATACAATTTCAAAATTCTAGCTTTTGGGGCACCTTTGACTCATACTCATAGTGTTCCAAATGTGGCCCATATACTGAAAGCATTTTTAAAATGTGGAAACAAATACTTGTCAAACTATTTCTACTTCTAGAATAGTATTACAATGTTCAATTAAAAGTAAGTATTTAATTACAAGGAAAAAATTACAACAAATATTTTTCAAAATATACCTTTTTAATCGGATTCCATGCAGAGAGTGCAGGTGAAATTTTCGATTTTGTCTTTTTTTAGTAAGTCTCTGACAATCTTCATGCACATATCGCAAGCATTGATTACACAATCACACGTCCATTATTTTGTCTTTCTTGCATAAGCAAAGCTATTGAATTTCTAATTCTGTGGTCACTATTTATGAGCTGCCTTGTGGCAACACACTATTTGTGCAACATGGTTTGGCACCGCTGTCGTTGTTCACTTCATAATTTGGATGTGTGTCGCTGTTATATGTATTCCTTTCCTTGATGAAGCAAAAATGGAAAACAGATGACGCTAAAGCCATGTTTACGATATCATTGGCAATGGACTTATCACAAGTTACGCTTATTGAAAGCTGTTCATCCTCAAAAGAAATGCTTGGAAAACTGGACTCTATCTTTAAATTGAAGTCCGATTTTAACAAGATGGTACTAATGGATAAATTTCATCAGATGAAAATGGAGTGCAGCGAAACAGTGGTGCAGTATATCGCGAAGATTGAAAATTTTGTTCACCAAATCAAGGACTCTTGTGAATGCATTAGTGATGCAACCGTAATCATAAAATTCTTGGGAACATTGCCTTCCAAATATAGAAATTTCAGACAAGCCTGGTTGTCTGTCGATGACAGCAAGCAAAACTTATCGAATCTCACAGCGGGTCTCATTGATGAAGAAACCTCTTTATCGCAATCTGAGCAGAGGGGGGGGCCTTCATTTTTCGTTTCCAATCTCCCCAAATTTGAAAAGAAACACTTTAACCATTCGGAAAATTAAAAAAAAATTTTTAACTCAAAACAAAAGTAGGGATTAAACAAAAATAGTTTGCTATTCCTGTCGTATAAAGGGTAATTACACGCGAGAGTGCCGTTCCAAACTTCGTGAAAAATGTAATTATGTTCCAGAAAGAAGCAGACGTTCACCAAATTACAGTGCCTTTAGCAGTGAAATAATGAAATCAGTGGAGAGGAGTGAAGGAGAGTGGATCCTGGAGAGTTTATCCTGGATAGTTGATCCAGGAAAGTGAATCCTGGATAGTGGAGTATCTGCTCATATGACCTATAATCTCAATTATTTTGACCAGTCTATGTGAATCAAATGAATATGAGGTTATTCGTCTTGGCAACAATCTAGAGTTACTCATTAAAGGAAGAGAAAATATAAAAATCCAAAAGCTCATTCATGGAAAATGGCAAGAAGGATAAATACATAATGTACTCTATGTTCCAGATCTAAAGAAAAAATCTTCTGTCTGAAGGTGTGATTTCAAGCAAAGGTATGAAAATAATAAAAATGCAAGACTATGCTGATATCTACGACTGTACAGATGAGTTAGTTGGCACAGCAATACGTTCTGCAAGCAACTTATATCGTATTCTCTTTAAAACTGTTACTTCCCTTGAAGCAAATATATCTCACTAGAATAATTTGAAAATATGGTATGAAAGAACGGGACATATATATTTAAAGCTCTTTATGAACTAAGTGAAAGAGGATTAATTGATAAGTTAGATGTCCCAAATAAAGAAAAACTCTTCTGCGAAGGCTGACAATATGGTAAACAACACAGATTTTCGTTTGGTCCCAGGAAACACAAGTCTACAAAACCGGCAGAGATGTTATACAGTGGCATCTGTGATCCTATGTCTGTACAATCCGTAGGTGGAACAAACTATTTCATATTAATGAAAGACGATTACAGCGGTTACAGAACAGTTGAGTTTCTTTGGGATAAAAGTGATCCTCTAGAAGCCTTCAAGAAGTTTGTTCAACTATGTGAGAATAAATTTGATCAAAAAGTCAAATCACTCAGAGTTGATGATGGAACCGAGTACATAAATTTGCATTTTAGTGATTTTCTAAACAAAAAAGGTATTCAGTTAGAAACAACGTTTCCCTATACCCCTGAACAGAACGGGAGATCCGAAAGAGATACGCGGACAATTGTAGAAAGTGCACGATCTATGTTGTATTCCAAAGAACTGCACGGCATCTATGGACAGAAGTTGTGAATACAGCTGTTTATATAATGATTAGAATTCCTACAACTCAAGCTCCAGGTTCTACTCCTCATGAATTATGGACTGGAAAATCTGCCTCACTTAATCCTTTAAGAATTTTTGATTCAGAGGCATATATGCATATACCCGATACCCTACGAAAAAAATTAGAACCCAAAAGCAAAAAAATTATCCTAGTCGGGTATGAGAAAGAGTCCAAGAACTATCGTCTTTATGATCCAGTTGCTAAAATCATTAAAGTATCAAGAAATGTTACCTTTAACGAAGAAAATGCCAAGTTGATAACCTCACCATCAACATTCTTGTTTACTATTAATGAAGATGACATGAATGCCACAGATAATTCAGATGAGGTACCAGATAATTTGCCGAATAATCCCAACTCAAATAATGATAATCACCATGGCCTACGTCCCAGGAATACTCTAAGAGTTCCTGCTCGTTACGAATTAAATATGGCAGATATTGTAACACCACATATGAAGAAGCTATGAATTCTCTTCAAACAGATAATTGGATAGAAGCCATAAATGAATAACTGAATTATCTTGAGAAGAATGAGACATGGTATCTTGTGCCTATTCCAGAGACAAGTAATGTAATTGGATCCAGGTGGGCCTTTAAAGGAAAATATCTTCCTAATGGAAAGATTGAGGTATACAAAGCTAGGCTATGTGCTAAAGAGTTCTCCCAAGTGGAGGGAGTAGATTTGAGTGAAACCTTTTCAACAAACTCAAGATTCAACACCATTAGAGTCATGTTAGCTATAGCTGCACAAAAAAAATGGGAAGTTATGCAAATTGACATAAAAACTGCTTTTCTCTACGGTGAAGTCAAACAAACAATATTTATGTAACATCCTCCAGGCTTAAATTATGCTACAGACCTAGTATGTCAACATAAAAAAAATCTCTATATGGTCTAAAACAAGCTTCCATATGCTGGAACTAGACCTTCTCTGAATTTTTAACTGGTTTTGGTTTCAAGCAAAGTACTGCTGATTCATGTGTTTACAGTGGCCTCTTTCGAAGAAAGAAAGAAGTTTTAATTCTTTATGTAGATGATTCTCTGGTATTTTGTGAAGAAAGAGAAAATTATTAATTGATATTATAGATGACCTTGGAAAGAAGTTTGAAGCAACTATTTGTGACACAGGATGTTTTGTTGGAAGGGAAATTGACTAAAGACCAGATGGTTCAATTCTCTTACATTCAGAAATTTATATAAAACGTGTTCTGAAATCATTTGATCTCGATGATGCAAACCCATACACTATACCTGCAGATCCTGGAACAATCCTGTCGTAAGAGTCAAGTCCATTACCAGAAGGAAAACCACAACCTTACAGGGAAGCTATTGGATCCCTGATGTTCTTTGTCATCGCTACACTTCCATATATAGCTTTTGCTGTTAATATAGTAAGCCGATTTCAGACTAATCCTGGCCAAGTGCATTGGAATGCTGTGAAACGTATTTTTAGATACCTGAAAGGTACAGCAGCCTACGGAATTGAATATTCATCAGCAATTGATTGTACCAGTCATCTTGTTGAATACTCAGATGCTGATTTTGCTAGATGTGGACACAAGAAAATCAAATTCTGGTTATGTGTTCAAGCTCAGCAATGGTTCAGTAACTTGGTGTAGTCAGAAGCAATCGACTGTCTCTACGTGTATAACTGAGACTGAATGTATTGCAGCTTCGATTGCAGTGAAGTAAATGTTATGGATTCGGCAACTTTTACAAGATATGAGTGAAAGATATGAGTTTGATTATCAAACTCTCGTTGTTGATAATCAAAGTGCTATCAAGTTAATTAAAAACCCTGTATTCCGCAAGCGTACAAAGCACATTGATGTGCGATATCATTTTATTCGGAACACATGTGATGATGGAACAGTGAATATAAAGTATGTGAAATCTGAAGAGCAGCTAGCTGATATATTAACAAAAGCTCTTCACAAAGTAAAATTTGAGAAATTAAGGGAACTGCTCAATATAAAAGAAATGGACTATTTGTGCGGCTGAAATTCCATGGACTGTTTGTGTGACTGAACTTTCATGGACTATTTTTGTGACTGAACTTTCATTAGTTATGTAACCGAATAAGATAATCGAGAATTTGTTTTAAATGTTTTAGTCTACAATTTGCTTCTCATTTAATAATTAATTTTTATAAATGTACTAAGTGCATAATTGAGTTATTCTGTATTTGTTTTGTAAACTTGCGTGACAATATAATTGGAGGGAGTATTGAATTTCTAATTCTGTTGTCACTATTTATGAGTTGCCTTGTGGCAACACACTATTTGTGTAATACGGTTTGGCAACGCTGTCGTTGTTCATTTCATAATTTGGATGTGTTCCTGACTTGTGTCGCCGTTATATGTATTCCTTTCCTTTTTTCTATTATAATAAACCAGTTGAATTTTTTTAAAAACAGCTTACTTTTAGCTCACAACCAATTGTGTCAGGCATGGCGGTATCAAAGTTTGTTTTAGAGTCTCTTTTATCAGTGTACCAGACTGGATTGTGCTTTTCTTATAATGTTGCTTACTATTATGCTCTGATGATTACATCTTTCTTTTTTACATCATTCGATATTTTCTTCTTAATCTTCTTATCTTAAGACATGAAAAGACTTTCAACTACATTTTGTGCACGGTAGTTCAGGGCTTTTCTTCTGGGAGACCTCTGGTGTTCTCAATAGTGTGGAAATTGAAGAAGTCTCAGAATCACAAAAACTGAGGTTGCTGGATAGATCATAATCTTGCAAAGAATAATCACTATTACAACATATTTGTTTCCTAAGGTGGCTCACGTGTTCCCAAGGTGGCCCGGGTGTTTTGGGGGTTGGACTACCTTATGAACACTGGCCAACCTTTAGCTCGTCTACCTTAGTTTCCGATGCTTAAAGAACCCTTTCAGGTTAATATAGTATTAATCATTTTCAATTGAAATAAAAAGGGAAATAGCCTACTGGTTTCGGGAGTCCTCTCATAATTTCTGGATACTTGTAATCATCAAGTGTTGGAAATAACCTTCTCCTGTAATTAGCCCTGTAAAAAATTAAAGATGTTCAGAAGAGTATGTAAATGAAGGGAGAAACACAGTGGTGCAAAACAGAAATATTAAAAATTGTGTTAACCTATGTGATTTTGCATTTTCCATACTTCTTTATTTAGTATGATAAAGATTTGGAATAACAAATTATTTATAAAGATTTGGTATAACAAATTATTTATAAAGATTATTTAATGTGATAAAGATTAATGAACTAAAATCGAATGTTATATCGTTTGCAATTATGTCGGAGTCTGATATCGTTTGCAATGCGATGTTATATCAACAATGGTAACTTTAAGTACATAGAACAAGTAAAATAAATATAGAATTATGTGCTTCGTTAAAGAGAGAAGACAGTTCTTATGAATCTCAACTAAAAGCGCTTGGAATCACTCTCGTAATTTAAATCTTACATTTCTTCTTACTCTCTCTTTTATGCTTGTAATCTTATGAATGAATGAAATCGAACAGTATATATTTTTTGTGTTTAACATTGCTTCTACAAATAAAAATCAGCTTTCAATGGTAATTTTTGTCTGAATAATCTCAGTGATAAGGTTTAGGCAACCAAGTTTCTCACAATGAAAGTGACTCAAAATCGGAATCACCAGGTAAGTTAATATAATTTAACAAAAAAAAAACAAATATAGTATTATTTAACTTCTAGCTTAATTAGAAAAATTGGCTTAAAAATAATAAAAAAATAGGTCTACAAATTAACTTAATACAGTAGATAACGAAATGAAAAGTTATGAACTAAATAACTAAATTATTGTTAAATAATTCTAAAAAAATAACAGCAATGGCATTGGTAGAACATACTTGATATTATTTTAAATTCCTAGTTTCGTTTTTGTAGCTCGTTACTCGTAAGGCGTATATTGAATAGTTTACAGTTGAATCACCATTCAGACGATGTCTAAAAGCATTAAATTTGTACTTTCAACCAAATGTCAATAAACGTTGGCTGGGTTTTTTCGGGTGTTATGACGTAAGGGGCATATTTGGCCAAGCTGAGCCAAACAGAGCATGGAGTCAATAAAAGAATTAAAGTCCATTTTAGGTCTTACCTTGAAATGATACTTGGAGATCTGGTCTTTAATAAGTCATCAATTTCATTCACAGTCATAAAATAGATCAAGTCCGCGTCAGGGATTCGACCTTCAGATACCATCAGTTTAGCAAGATGTCTATAGCCATGTCTCAAATAATCAATCGATTTAATTGAGAGCGACTAAAAGCAAAAAATGGGCATACATGTTAAATTATAAATGGATACAAGAAAAAGTAATACACTTAAGTATCCCCCATTTGTACTGTGTAAAAGTAAACAAAAGCATGTAAATTCTAATAAAAAATAATATATTTCATATACAAGATGTAGCTCGTCTTGTTAATCGTAAATTGACTTTATCGTGCATGTCTTTGGTTTGTATTTTGATCAAAAGCTATAGTTACTCTATATTTAAATTATGTCTTTAAAGTAGCTTTTATAACATCGGACAATGGCAAGAAAAGGTAATTTGTTAAAAGTTAAATTACATAGATTAATGATTAAGAAACAAAGTAATACGTTTTAAAGAATCATGTCGTAGAAAAAAAATTCATTTATAACATACGATTGAATCCCGTAATGTTTTCTAAAGTTAAAAAATCCTGTATTGCGAGGACAAAACCGAATATGCAAAAAACTTCAGTTATATAACGAACATATTTTAAGACAATTTCTATCATTAGGATCAAAACATGGAAGAAATAATATATAGCTGTAGAGGTTTTATAGCAAACGTGAAAAATGCATTTATTTCCTGGAAAAAAAAGTAATAATTATAAGAACTTATGTGAATAAATACTACCTTTTTACACTTTAAATATTCAATCTTGAAGGAAACACTCCTTATAACTAGGGCAACTTTTTGCAACAAATGCAACTATTTTTCACGCGTTCTACGCTGCATGTAAAGTACTAAAACCAAAATTCCTCCTACATGGGGTGATTAGTAAGTGAAATAATGCTAATAACATGTTAAAAGTTTATCATATAGATGCTAGTTAATGAGATAAATGCAACTTTCTGCATAAATGCAACTTTTTGCATAAATGCAACCACCTGCAACTTCTTAAAATATAGCTTAAAATTAATTAATATCAAATTACTATTTCATTTTTGCTCTCTGAATCAACCCTTCGCTCACGTGCTTCGGATCTTGCCAACGCCGAAGTATTGCGGATCAAACACGTTCATGATAAAAAGGTGTTCGTCCTAAGACGAAAGTGAAATAAATGGCAAGAAGTACTTTAACACATTGGTTGACACTCTTGATAATCCAGAGGAAACTTGCGTAATCGACTGCAGAGTTTGAAAGGTGAGTGTCGATCATCAATATGTTGTTCGCCTTGTAGATGACGTTTTAAAATCTCTGAATGTTGAGCGAAAAGATTTTGCGCTTCTACTATCCGATACAGCACATTATATGATCAATGTTATAGATTTTTTAATGTTAAAGAAATTATTGACCAAGGATCGGCCATTCATCGTTCTTCTGTATTTCAGTATGTATTATAATACTGTTGTACACGACTAAAATTGTCAATATATTTTTCATTTTTTTATGAATAACTTATTTTAGAATTTAGTGTATAAAAAATAAATGCAACTTTTCCAATATTTTCTGCAACTAAAAAGTTGCCCTACTTATAACACATTAAAAACCACTGTTATGAGCGAAAATATTTCCCTTTTTACTGTGTTGAAGAATAAAATCCTATTTTGTTCGTCCAGTTGAGAAATATGCCGTTATATCTAATTTTAAAAATAGTATTCGAATTTGGATGAATTATATTCATCTACAAAATAGCACTTACTTTCCCAGCTTCTCTTCCAATAACAGCTCTACGACAATTCGGCAGAACAAATCTCATCTTCAACCTAGAAAAATACACCTTATCTAGGAACTTTAATTATAAAACATGTTTAAGCATAGTTTAAAGCAGTTCTCTTCTTACCTAGACCAAAATCCTAATGAGACATTTAGCTCGGAGAATAGTTTCTGATAACTGTTGTCTTCTTTCTCTCCGTCATCTTTACAAGTTCCAACTAGATTCTAAAATAATACCAAACACAATTTGCAAATTCGAAAAAATAATGTAAATATTTGTGTTACATGACGGCAATGCTGTGCATTGAAATCGGAGAAAACAAAATTCATTGTTACTGGTCACAGAAGGGGTACATTTTAGGGTAGTATGATAACAGTTTAAAAGTATGGCGACAGAAACATATTCTTCATCCTAGTTTACAAATATGATTGATGTGAAGGAGCCGGACACTAACGCCAATCGGATTGGTCTATTTAAGGAGACACGCTACCCTAATAATAACCAAAAAGTCTAAAAAATTTTTCATTATCTCTTATTAACTATACAATTTTAAATATATCGTAAAAAATTTTATAGCTGTAGCTATATTATTTAATGAGTTATTACAGTTTTTTTTTTTTCGAATGGAAAGACTAAAATCAAACGCCATTTAGAACTTTAAAGTGCTTTTCCTCAGTTTTTTTATTTTTCATGACTGTACTTGTATTTACACTCTAACAAAAAAATCGACGCACCAAGAAGGAATCATTCGAATCGTATGCAAAAATGTTTTGACCAAATATGCAAATGATTAAAATTTGGTGTCCAATGAATGAATAGTGCGATCTCCAGCGCATCGGAACTGCGCATCCAGCAGATGTATATAAGGAATTGTTCTTGAACTGTTGTTGAAAATTTCTGCTGCATTGCGATTTAAGATACCTTTCAACGACTGAAAAAATGCCGCAGGATTCGAGCTCATTACGAGCAACTTTCAGAGTTTGAAAGAGGTCGTATCATTGGATCAAAAGAGGCAATTGGGAAAATCGGAGAATCGCTCGTCATGTGAGTCGAAGCGATGCGGCGATTAGAAGATGCTGGCAAGAGTGGGTGGACAATGGCAGATTTCAGCGTCATGATGGTAGCGGTCGACGTAGGGCCACAACAGATCGCGAGGACAGAGTGATTGTCAGATCAGCTGTCACAGCGCCTGATTCATCGCTATCATCCATCAGTAGTGCGACCCACACACGAGTGTCCACCATGACCATTCACAGACGGCTGAGAGAGCGAAATCTACGCTCCTACCGACCGTTACGCCACCTGCCACTCACGCCTGCACACTGTCGAGCTAGATTACAGTGATGCTTGGATCAGGCTGGAACGATGCTGACTGGGGACGTATAGTCTTTAGCGACGAATCCCGCTTCCAACTGTGTCCTGACGATCATCGAAGACGTGTCTGGTGACACCCAGGGCAGCGTGCCGATCCTGCTTTCACTATTGCACGCCACACGGGCCCTCAACAAGGAGTTATGGTCTGGGGAGCCATTTCCCTTGCTAGTCGGACCCCTTTGGTCGTCATTAGAGGTACACTTACTGCACAGCGGTACGTTGACGACATTCTGAGACCTGTTTTGCTATCGTTCCTTTCGCAGTGCCCTGGGCTTATTTTTCAGCAAGACAATGCCAGACCACATACGGCACGTGTTGCTATGAACTGTCTTCAAGCTTGTCAAACACTTCCTTGGCCAGCCAGATCACTAGTCTCTCTCTGTCTCCCATCGAGTATGTCTGGGATATGATGGGAAGACGACTGCATCCGGTAGGGAATGTTGATGACGTAGTCTGACAATTGGAGCAAATTTGGCACGAAATACCGCAGGAGACCATCCGGGAGCTTTATCGGTCTATGCCACGCCGTGTGGCAGCTTGCATCCAGGCTAGAGGCGGGTCAACAACTTATTGAGCTCGTTACTGTAACTATGAAATAAATCATTCGATTGTTCTGAAATTGTAATCATTTTCTATTCTGTACATAATTTTCCTATCCACCTATTTTTGTCTCCATCGGACCACTCCTTCTTGGTGCGTCGATTTTTTTTGTTATAAAGTGTAATATGCTACGTTTTTTTTTTTTTGTAATTGAAGTAGAGATTAGGAACATTTTTTTGTGTGTGTGTGGTTATTTACCATAATATTATCTTTGATACTTTTGAGCATGGAATAAAGATTTGGAAAAACGGTTAATTTTTCAAAAATTGATAAAATCAACAATGACTGTTCTTTGCTGTATGGCTCAGTGTTTGTTTCAAAAATATTTTTTTTTAAATAAATAACAGTGATATATGCAGTTGAATGCAAAATTGAATATTTTAATTATTGTGAATGTAAAAATATTATTTTGTAATACTTCTTTAATGTGTGTTTGATGGAATAAAGTGCACTAAAACATTTTGTTGTGAATATGAAAAATCGATGAAGGCTGTACTCGGTAAAGCCACAAGTGTTTTACATGAAGCCCTATTTAAAATTTTGAAAGAATTGTTTAGCCTTATTGTTGTCTTTGGTTGTCAACTGTTGGCTGCTTTCTTTATCTTCCATGCTTGAGTCGGCGATCTGCATCGGCACGGAATGAGTAATTCCACCCAAAATGCTCGGTACAGCTCCGTCGTCAACATTCGTCCATTCATTTACACGCTGAGGCTTCGCCGACGCTGTCACCAGCGTCGCACTCACACGAGCGGTGTAGTTTGTAACTTTTCTTGAAGTAGTCTTTCCTTTGGTGCAATTTCTCTATACGTAATAACGTGTGCGAGTTCTCTCTAGTAATAGCCTTACCGCCGTATTCACCGTTAACTGGACCGGAGAAAGAAACCCGCAATTCGGAAACCGAGGGTTAGGTAAAAGCTAACCGCCGGTTCAAACTTGATTTCACCACTCCTTTTTCGACTCCGGTTACTGAACTGCAGGTTACTTAACCGTCAGTTACCGATTGATTCTCATTGGTCAAAACACAGACCTCGTGACCTCGGATGATTTGCTTTCACCTGGTCCGCGCGAATCCAGATAACGTTGCTTTTTCAGTGTGTATTTCTTTAATTTTATCTCAACTTAAAATGGCTCTACCACCAGGTAAATTATTTTGTACACAGTTCGAAAAATAACTTATTTTAGTTCTGGCCAAGCCGCATTTTGATGTCATCGAAAATAATCAATTTTTAAGGACCTGAAAAAAATGAGCTAATAACTGGACGTTTGAATACCACAAGAGCGATATTTTTACTATCTTATGAAGCGCTGAAAAATGAGTTTGACTCCCTTAAGGTTTTTGCTTTGCCGCTTAGGGTTTTTGGTAATAATTAATTTAATAATCTACTGGAGGCTTTGGTTAAGGTGTTAGCCTCTAGATAGGAAGGTTCCTGGTTCGAATCCGGGTCCGGGCATGAATGTTTGTAAACGTATGGTGTAGAGGCGGCTGGTGCACCTTAAATCTGTCGTGGCCGAAAGTCCTCACGTTGGGTTGGCGTGGAAGTTTGGAGAGTAGGGTGCCAGCTCAGGTGTTGCTTCGTCATCTGACCGTGGTTCAAAATTACGAGGTGTTGTCCTCGAATCTTTCCCTTAAGGGACTGATTCCGGACCGTCGTCAATAGCCCGTTGTGTTGCTCTAGTACGACGTTAACTAAAATTACCATTACCTACTGGAGGCTTTGAAAGCAATGAAATCGATTCTCTTCGACGAGAGAAATTCAGGGATATCAAAAGTTTGATTTTGAAATTCGGTATATGCTTAACATCATCCGAAGCATTTTCCCCCACATATTTGTAAAATTATGATTTCCATGGGTTTGAATTTTATGCTGTGCAAATTTTATACTGGGTGTTTGAATGGTGAGATAATTTTTTAAAATAGATCATTAGAGAGATAAAAGTTATGATTTTGTCTATAATGTTGGATACACGTTATGATTATGTAAATTGATTAGACTTAAAAATAGAAAAACTTAAAAGATAATTAAAATGCAAAACATTTTGACCTAGACGGATAGCTAAGTTGTGAAGAACACAATAATTATATCGGGCACACGATCTATGTGGCAGTTTAAACCAATTGATAGACAGGGGAATTTTTTTGGATGCCATATTTTCGCTCAACTGTGTTCCTAGTCAGTACATGTGATTTATTATACCCGACACAGAATAAAATTTAAGTAGAGAATTACCTGGAAATATATGTCACTAATTTGTAGTTTGTAAGACAATTCGACTTAATTTTAACAGAAACTTGTTTATTTCTAAAAATTATTCCTCAGGTTAAAATTTTCATAATTTAAAAATTGGTAATTCTTTTAGATTACGTAATTTTTTTACTAGGAAAACTTACATTTTTTTATTGGTCAGAGTAAGTATACATTTCACATTACCACCCCCGGGTAGAAAAGTAATAAATATATACAGGAACTTTAGGTAATATGGAGTATCATTTTTAATTTTGCTGTAATGACAAAACTAAATGCCACAAAACAAGCTAATTTAAACTGCTTTTTTGAATTAATCACCTATAAAAAACCCTTTTTATGACCCACAAATATTACAATTACAAATAAACATTTGAAACTTGCCGAAAAAAGTTTGGCCAGAGTTGTGTAAAGTCCTTTTTCGATGTCAACGACAAACTAATTAGAACAAATTATTGATAATACATCATACGCCTTTCTCTTTTGGATTCCATTTTCTCTATGAAATCGAATTGCCGAATCATTGAAATTTTATTCAGTTTATCCATCATTAGAGTTTGAAATTAATCGCAAATATCCATAACTGTTTGTAAACACACGAAAAATCGCTTACTGCGCATGCGCGGTTAAATCTAACCGAGCTCTGAGCCAGGTTCAAGTTCCGTAACTCAACCGGCGGTTAGTGGACTGAACCTGCGGTTCGGTTGACGGTGAAATGAACTTTTAACTCTGACCTGGGAAAAAACAGTTTTTCTCCTTCGACTGCCGGTTAACTCCCGGTCCAGTTGACGGTGAATACGGCCGTTAGACTACTTTCGTCTACCGGTTGGAAACGAAAATCTGATTGGTCCACAGGACATGAGTAGACGCCCATCCAGTGATTCATCCGCGACGTAGTACTAGTAGACTTGCGATTTCACCAAATCAACCAACCAAGTCGATGTTTCACAGAGCAGTCACGTGACTAGAAGGCGACAAGATACACACTTTTTGAATTTCCTCTCAATAGTAATATTCAGTTTAGTTATATTTCACATCTATGCTAGTAACCTGTGAATTGAAGACGACGCAGGTTTAAATCTTATACCTTATCCTGTATGTATTTGTCTACTCTGTGTCAATAAAACTCACCTGTGTGCGTGTATGTTCATTACTTCACACCTTGTGTTTGCCGCAGCTTGGTCAAATAGAGCTCTTGCGCCATCAAACTCAACCAAAAAACTTTTAATACCTTAGGAAGCAATTGTCACTTTTAGTTACGCGGTTTTTAAGGCGAAACGAGACGATGATGGAATAGTAATGTAGTAGCCATAGTAGAAATACACACTACATTATGTACAAAAGAATGATGGTATGTACCAAAATTCTACATGAGCTAAATTTACATAAAGGTCCACAGAAAGGAAAATAAATTTATTAATTAAAATTGTAAAATATGTTTCCACAGTTAATTTTAAAGATAGGTGCTAAAACATAATAAAGTCTCTCAGAAGTTTCTATCTTAAGAGTCCTTTTTAGTAAATTGTGAAACAATGTTCTAAAATGCTGATATATTTTTACCTGCAAAAGTTGGACTAAAAGTTTTGGATTCATGGCCCATGTAACAGATCGAACATCAAACTAAAAGGAAAAATCCATCAGATTTTGTTGGGGGCAGAAAAATTTATTTCATAGTTTAAAACAAAAATTTTCAAAATCGTGATAACTTTTGATCATCTGAATGACTTACCTCTTTCAGACATCTGTGTCCGTGTTTTACCAAAAATTCTCGAAACTTACGCCCAGACGAAGATGTAGATGTTTGCAACCACTGCTCGGCCTCCTGCGAAGTAAATGTACAAAAAGTCTACAAAGAAACTTAGAAAGCATATGATGTAATGTTAACCAAATATCATCGCATGTGATTACTCACCAAAATCATTGCAAGTGTATTAATATGTATTCATTTTTGTATTGTTCAGAGAAAACTGTCTACTTAATTCAAAGTTCAATTGCTCTGTCCTTGTCATACTGAAACTATTTGAGTTCGGTAGGCTGAGTACTATTATTAGTTTGGTGATAAAGAATTGGGCAATTTAAACAGATTCTGAACAAAATAAGGAATATTAAGGTACAAGACCTCATTAAATAATTCTGAATACAGTTCAGCAAATATAGTTCCAAAAATACAAATATTATTAAAAATTACAGCAAATAGTTAATTAAAAATAAATAATCCTCATAATTTGCTTTACCGAATATAAAATTCATTGCGCTTAAAAATTTTGAAATTTTTCTTAAAATGTTGCGTCACACATGCTACTTTGCAAAACAGTTAGGTGTTTTACTACATTTTTTTGCATTAAAATTGAGAGATACGCTTATCAATTAGAGTTAATTTTTATTCATATGTGAACAAACTATTATGTGAATTAAAATATTAACAATACATGGAAAATTGGTACACTCGAGTTGAGTCTCGAGTTGACTTGAGGATCAGTTGATCCGAGGGTAAGAGTTAACTCGAGGATTATCAAGAACGGTATTCTCAAACGGCGTGTTAAGTGATCCAGGGATTAAAATGAGACTCTCGCTGTGATTGGCTACTACCGTCTCCTCACGATCACGTGGTATTGTTTATATTTGTTACGACGCCCGAATCTGCATTCATACTGATCAATCACGCACTTCGCCGTATAATTGATTCCAAATTGTGATTAAATAGAACGTATACAGCATCTTAATTTGGGTCTGGGAAAAGAAATGCAAATGTATTTCATTTCAAATTGGATTTTTATGGAGACCTAAATTTTTCAAGAACGAATTGTACACAATGTTGTTAACACAATTGAATTGTTCACAATTGTACACAATGTGTGTGTCTTGACGAATGAATGTAATTCGATTATCTTTGTACTTGTAAATATGGGTGTGTGTTATTGGTGTGAAAAGTAACTTGCACTGTCAATTTTCTTTCATTCGTAATAAATCAATAGAATAATTTATATTCTACGACGAATTTGCAACTGCCATGGTTATGTTCTACATTTCGCTCTAATCGCACGGAGGTGCCGCCATCTATCTTTTCACGAAACGTTTTCCCAGCTACCTTTATCTTCATTTTTCTTTTGAATTTCTATAAAAATGTGTCTTAAATTTTTCTTTTTAATCAATATTATGATGAGGAGATGAACTGCTATGGTTCAGTCCAGTCGTCGCAAGAATACTGTAACTGAGCATAGAATGAAATGTGTCATCCATTTTGTTTTCTCGTTTACTTCGCAAAAAGATAGTACTGCGCATGCGTAAATCTAACTCGCGAGTTAACTCGCCGATTTTGGAGGATCAGAATGTAACACCGAAAAGGCAGTTTAAACCACGGATCAGGCATTGTGAATACGGTTTTTTCGATAATTCGGGGATTATCGTTGATCTCCGGGTTAACTCGGACTTGTGAATACGGCCGTTAATATTTTAGGTCCAAATTTTATGTATAGATTTTATAGTAGAAAACACAATCGGATAATAACTGCAGAGATGTTTTAAAGTTCACTGCCCCCTTGACTTATGCATATCTGTTAGAATATACAATTTGAGGGTAAATGCAAATTCAATGCAATTTGATTAAAAATTCTACCGAAGTGTTATTATTTTCAGTTGTTTGAAATTATTTCGTACATGGGCTAAAATAATGGCTAGATTCAATAAATATAAGTTTTGGAGTAAGTATCTGTATCAAGGTGGGCAAACTACATTCTTTCCAACAACAAACTGGCAAATCTAAAAACTGGATGACAGAAGTCTTTTACAGCATAACAATGAAAATTTTTTAACCCATTATATCTCTAAACATGACGTTGTGTTGTGCATTTGTTTCAGTCTATGAACTTACAGGCTATGATTGATTTATACATATAAAATAAGAGAGTCACACATGCTACGTAACTTTGACGAGCTGATACCACCATTCTGAGCAATATACCTTGTAACGTAGTAGTTAAACAAAAGTATGCGAATTTAAATGCAGTCTAAAATTACAGACTGTTTTGCAATTGGTATTTAAATGAACAACAAACACACACACACATGGATTTGCAATTCATCAGTCATTAATTTTAAAATAAACACATGTGGAAGCAAACAACTTCCTTTTTGGGTTTCTAAAATGGAAGCCTGGTAAGTTTCTGAAATGAGAAAGTTATTATATTTCCTTACAGATAAGGATAATATTTGAGATGAGGTTTAAGAGGAAAATTGAAAAATGCACCTCATTTGTCATAGATTTAAATGCTTCACTGCTGATGTCTTTCTCGATCTGGATGGCCAAATCCTGCAAAAAATATACGAGAAATTTGAAAAATAGACACATTAACTAACTAAACCTCAAAATTTATTAAACTTTGTTTAAAATAAGTAGCTAAACCTCAAAATATCCGTATTTGAGTGCATACTTGAATAGATCGCGGAACGTCTGCACTTTCTACATCCGATGATGTGGCCAAGAGTCTCGAGAAGTCACTATAAACATCAGAGTCGAAATCTAAAATCATCAACAAATAATCAATCGGAAGTTTTCTGTAAAATTACTTCGATTGGGTTAGTTTAATAAGCACGTAAGTTGTTCAAATCACCCTGTCTAAAGTATCCCAAAAGTTTTGATGCTTATACCTGTAAACACTTCGTAGATTTATGTGTTCCTTACCCGCTTTATGACTGGTAATATCCGCTTCAACTGTGTCAAATATGACACATACAAGGCTAACACATAAGGCTAAGTTACCTTTAAAATCTGTTAATGCGCACCTTTCTCCTAATCTGATACGTCAATAGTATCCAAGTCCACGACCATGAATAAAAAAATCGTTTATCAGTTAGTTTTTCTTGTAAAATTGTTTTCATTTTTGCTCCTAGAATTCCTCGTGTAAGGTTTTTCCTATCTGAATAAAACAATTTTTTCTGACACCTAAAATTTTTGTACAATACCCGCAATGACTTTCATAATAAATTCTAATAAATTATAATTATTCGCATAATACAGAACTATTCTCATAATAAATTAGAATAATCATCATAATAAATTATAATTATTCGCATAATACAGAACTATTGTCATAATAAATTAGAATAATCATCATAATAAATTATAATTATTCTCATAGTAAATTATAATAGTTGTAATAAATTAGAATTATTCTCATTGGATAAATTATTAATAGTTATAGATTTAAATTCATAAATTAGAATTATTATCAAAATAAATTAGAATTATTTCAAATATGAAACTTTTCGCGTACAAGTTTATTGCCAAATGTACACGGGCTTTTTTAAATACAAATAAATTTCAGGAAGACCGAAAACGAAAAAAATTTTGTTGATACTGCATGTCTTGTATACTGCATGTCTATACTGATTGTCTTACGTATCATGGCCAAATATGGCCCTTGCACCATAAATCCGCAAACTACCAACCAGTTTACATACTTTCAAATCTCAATATTTTAGAAACATTCGTATTTTTATTCCGATGTACTTTCTGTCCGGGTCGTGGTAACCCAGTCACGGATTAGCAACTGGAGGGTTGCATGTTAAATGTGTCTCGTGGTCACAATTGTCCTCACGTTGACTTGAGGTGGAAGTTTGGACAGTGGGATACTAGCTTAAGTGCTGACTTAGTCCTCTGATCGTGGTTTAAAGCTAGGAGGCATTGTCCTCGGATTTTTCACTTTAATGCTACTGTTGCCAGTAGGATAGGGCGTTATGTTGATCCAGTGCAATGCAAATTCAACTACCTACCTACTTCATATGTATTGAGTATATTCTTCTTCCCTCCCTATCTGTGAATTAAAATATTCGTATATTACTATTCACTTACTTCCTTTTGCACTGCAGAGAATTGAAAATAAATGCATATTCCAGTTTGAAGAGCTTTCTGAGCTTAGTATATGTTTGGAAGCGCCCTGGAAGAAAATGTATTTTGTTAAACAGCAACTTAAAAGTGTTCGAATGAATGAGTCAATTTAGAAAATATAAGAATGCTTAGTGGAGACAATTAATTAATATGTTTATCAATATAATTTTCACCGGATAAAAAAAAATCCGAAGCATATTCCCCACACACACGGTAGTGCTTCGGGTAATTTTAGCATGGTTCCTTTATATCCCAATGGCGCACTGTAAAATTCACACTAATCATGCAATACAACATAGACGTTGCACCGCCGATTGCATGAGAATTTTGCATCTTCAGTTAAGCATTTTTGTTCTAATACTAAAATACAAGCACTCATTGCATTAATTGGTTTTGCCTAATATCCAGTGAAAAAAACTATATTGAAAAAAAAACAGATTTACTCACATCATCAAAATCGGAGCAAGAATTCATTATTCCTGTAAAGGCTTCTGTTGATGTCTTCGTTTTCAAAAATTTCATATCATATTTGTGTAACTTTTCTTTGATTGTTTGTGTACCGTATGCATGGCAAAATAAATCCTGTAAGAAGATAAATATAGTATAACATTCCAAATGATTTAGTACATTAAAAAAAAGTTAATCATATATGTGTTTTAATAATAGAAAAAGGATATTAAGGATTCTTATCTGAATTTTTTATTACAGAAAATTATGTAAAAGGGGACATGACAAGATATAAAATTGTATTATTTGATTCTCCTTGTGGTTGTGTCAACAAGACATCTCTCTATTAGCATCCATTGATCTTCCGGACAGCAATCTTGCAAGTACAATTTTTGAAAATGACATTCTTACAAAGAGCACGAAAGATTGATCTCCTAAATCTCACCGATGAATTAGGATTAATTGTACAACCTGGTGCCAAAATCCCTGAGATAGTGGAACTTATTACTAAAGATGATAAGTACGAGGAAAGATTTGCGAAAATTCACGTTGAAGTTATCGCTGCCGAACGGCAAGAGACCGAAAATCGAGAATTTGAATTGAGAAAATTGGAACTTGAAGCTAAAATAAAGACTGATTGTCATGTTTCTTCAACAGTCCCGAAAACGCAAAACTTATTAAAATTAATGCCTCATTATAATATGGGTAGCGATATTAGTGTCTATCTGTCATTGTTTGAGAGACAGATAAGTCGTATTGAAATTCTCAAGGAGGATTGGGTCACGCATTTACTCCCATTACTTCCATTAGAAATTGTCAATATTGTCGCCAGAGAACCTGATCCAGATGCTAACGAATACAGTCATGTTAAAACATTGCTTCTAAAACGTTTCAAGTTAAGCCCTGAACAATTCAGACAAAAATTTGTTACCCATAAAAAAGAACCGTCTGCCTCGTGGCGCGATTTTGCTTTTGAACTGGAAAATTATTTTGATGAATGGACATCCGGATTAAAGGTCAAAACTTTCGAAGATTTAAAACGACTTTTGGTTTCAGACCAACTGAAACAGAAAATACCCTCTGAAGTACATGAACACTTTATAGATGAGCTGCCCAAAATTAAAAATATCGAGGAACTAGTAAACAAATTAGATGATTATGAGACTGCGCGTCGTAATTTCAAAAAAGAAACTAACCGAAGCACGTATGAAAATATCAATAAGAAGCCATTTATCAAGGTTCATGAAAACGCAGTATCAGTCGTTTGTGCTCAACCAAATGATTACAAATCAAAATATAAGTACAATTATGGTATTAAGCACGAAAATAGAACAAAAATACGTTGTTTTAACTGTAATTTATACGGGCACAAGGCCTTTGAATGTTTAAATAAGAAAGAAGGTCCGAAATGCTCAAAATGTTTTAAGTTCGGACATGTTTCTACTTCTTGTGACCAAACAGATGTAAATAAAACTCTAATTACTAGTACTAATAATCGTTCAAGTAAAATCGAAACAACTGTGATAATACAAGATTTTAAAATAAATGCTCTACTTGTTGGATTTATACTCTACCCTGATTATTATCTTTGTTTTGATATATTTGTTAAGTTGCGAATGGCAACAGTCTAGTTTTTGTGATATACGCAGAGAATGGCTTTTGAGTTGTTTTTAGAATTTTGCTAGAGAAAATTGTGTATTATTTTTACGCCATAAATGCTGCTGAGTGTTATTTTGTGGTTTAAAGCAGAGTGTACGTATGAGAACTGTAAATAAACTGTTTAAGTACTTGTGATATAAGACGTTTTTATGGAACAGTTTACTACACTCTGGATTACTTCTGATTCCGATATCCAAAACGGAACATCTGGCGTCCGCGACAGGACTCGACTGCTGTTTAATGAGTGAGTTTTTGTTTGTTTATCATACTTTCTGAAATGTTTATACTATTTTCGGAATTGATATGGAAGCAGCAAAGAAAAATAGAACTCAGCAGAGGAGACTGTTTAGTAAAGCATGTAATGAGTTTGATGCTGAAGAAGCAAACTTAGAAATTTCCGATAAAGTAATTAAACTGAGAGTTATTGAGGAAAAAGCTACGCTAATGGTAAATTCTGAAGAAATTGTTAAGCAGTTTCTTTTTTCTGAAGACGTTGAAGATGATGTAATAGAGAAAGAGATCGATGAATCAGAAAGTTATATAGACCGTTGGCGGTTTTTGCAGTTTAAGTTGAAACAACTTTCGCTTTCTGAAAGAGAAGACGTTGTTTCGAATTGTAGCGTTTCTCAGCAAAAAACATTATTACGTAACCCTAAAATACAGTTGCCTACATTTAATGGAGATTTAAGGAACTGGCTTAGATTTTGGGGTCAATTTGAGAAAGTCGATAAAGACCTTAATTTAGATTCGCATGTTAAGTTTGCATACCTATCCCAATGTATGGAGAAGGGAAGTGTTGCCGAAGATTTAATTAAAAGTTTTCCACCCGGGGGAAACAGTTACGATAAAGCTATCGAACAATTAAAATTACGTTTTGGCAGAGAAGAATTACTTATACAAGTGTATGTTAGGGATCTTCTATCATTAGTTCTTCAAAAGCAGAATATGAGAAAATCTTTGAGAAATCTTTATGATTTATTAGAAACAAAGCTCCGTGCGCTTGAGATATTAGGAGTAACTAGAGATAAATATGCGGCGATGCTTTTCCCACTTGTTGAGTCTGCTTTACCTGAGGAAACGCTTCTAGCGTGGGAACGATATAGATCTACAAGTCGTAGATCACATGATGAGGAAGATCAAAATACTACAAAAATTACAACAAAGACTGATCTCGATTCAATTCTTTATTTACTTCAAGATGAAGTACAGGCAGAGGAGCGTATAATTTTAGCCTCACAAAATTTTGGAGTTGAAACCAAACATAATTTTAAATTGTTCAAGGAGAAGAGGGCTGGAATCAATAAGCACAAATATGGGGACACTCGTCAAATAGCTAGTGCGGCTGATCTTTTAACCTCTTCAAAGGAACAGAGACAGTGCATATTTTGCCACAGTTTACATAATTCCACTGACTGTTTGAAGGTACGAAAAATGGCGATGAAAGATAGAGAGAATCTCGTAGAGAAATCAAGGTGCTGTTTTCTATGCTTAAAACCGGGTCATCAAGTTCGTAAATGCTACTCAAGGGTAACTTGTTTGGGTTGTGGAAAAAGACATCATATTTTACTCTGTCATAACATAAAGCAACAAGCATTCTCACCTACCGGAAAAGAAACTGCAGAGTTAGATAATGTTCCTAATGAGGATCAAGCCCTTGCGAATGTCTCCAAAAGCCCTAGTGTTATGTTACTAACATTAACGGTTTTAATCAGAGGGGATGGGAGAAAACGGAAGGCAAGAGCCATCATAGACTCTGATTCGCAGCGCTCTTACATTTTAAAAAATACTGCGAAAGAGATGAAATATAAAAGGGAAAGCTGGGAATATCTTCAACATTCTGTGTTCGGTGGAGAAAATACAGGAGTGTGTAAGCATGATGTGTTTACTTTATATTTGACAAGTTGCGATGGGTCTTATAACTGTCTTTTCCAAGTATTGAGTCAACCTGTTATCTGTGAAAGCGTTCCACCGACAATGCCTGCGATTCATTTAAAAGAGCTTACTGACTGTAGTATTCATGTGAACGATGATTATAAAGGTCCTATTGAAATTTTAATAGGAGCCGATGTAGCTGGAAAAATCATTACCGGGGGTTACAAATCCTTACCTTGTGGTTTAACAGCAATGGAAACACGTTTAGGGTGGACTATTATGGGACGTACGCACCAGATTTCTTCAGAGGAAAATGAAATCTCTGTAGCTAATTCTATGCTTTCTACAACTAAGACAATAACAGAATTGTGGACTCTTGACACACTTGGCATTACCGATCCATCTGAGAAGAAAACTAAAGAAGACCTTCAGGAATCAGTCAGAGAGCATTTTCTTAACACAGTTCAGGTCAACAAAGACAATCGTTTTGTGGTACATTTACCTTGGCTTGACGATCACCTTCCCCTGCCTGATAATTTTAATTTGGCTTTAAAGAGACTGGAAGGTACTGTGCGAAAGTTAAAAGAAGAACATTTGTATGACGATTATAATCAAATATTTGAAGAATAGACAAGAGAAGGAATAATTGAAGAAGTTCCTAAGCATGAGATTCAATTGCCGTCACATTATTTACCACACAGACATGTCGTGAAAGAAAATAGCACAACCAGAATCAGACCTGTGTTTGATGCTTCAGCGAAGCTGAGAGCTTCCCCAAGCTTGAATGACTGCCTGGAGAAAGGAATAAACCTTGTTGAGTTAATCCCCACTATATTAACACGTTTTCGGATGAACAAGTTTGGAGTTACGGCGGACATCCGTAAAGCATTTTTACAAATTTGCCTACAAGAAAACGACAAAGACTATTTGAGATTTCTTTGGTATAATGAAAACAATTGAACTGAAATATTTTAGACACTGTCTGGTCGTCTTTGGAATTTCTGGTAGCCCTTTCTAACTTAATTCTGTGATTCAATATCCTCTAGAAACGATTTTGGAGGAAGCACAACTTGGGAACTCGAAATATCTTGTGGATATCGTTCAGAAATTTAAAAACAGTTTTTATGTGGACAATTGTTTAACTAGTGTAAAAACTGAGACAGAATTGCATGAGTTCATTCAAGTGGCTACAGATATTATGTCAGAAAGGAAGTTTGACCTTAGAGGGTGGGAGCACAATTGTTCCCAGTTCTCAACAGAAGAGATTTCTTGTGTTAAAAATAAAATTATCCCGGTATTAGGCCTGCAATGGGTTTTAAACTCAGATACTCTTTCTGTAAATTTAAAGGAAGTTTGCGAAGATAATGGACCTGTTACTAAACGAAAAATACTGTCAGAAGTTCACAAAATTTTTGACCCTATTGGGTTTACCTGTCCAGTGACTTTGTACCCGAAACTAATGTTACAAGAACTGTGGAAAATGAAAACAACTTGGGATTCGGAGTTACCACCAGCAATATCTAAAAAATTCGAGAAGTGGAGAAAACAGTTGAATCTACTTAAGGAAATTGCTATCCCTAGATGTTTAATAAAAGACCTTGATGATACCTGCAGTTTAAGTTTACACGTTTTTTGTGACGCGAGCAAAATAGCTTATGCTACCTGTATATTTTTAAGGAATGAAAGTAAAAACTTAACTTCATGTCAACTAGTTCAAGCACGGTGCAAGGTAGCTCCGTTGAAGTCTACTACAATTCCTCGGTTGGAGTTGTTAGCGTGCACTATTGGTACCCGACTGTGCCAAAGAGTTATAGCAGATTTGAACTTGGGAAATATTCCAACCTTCTTTTGGACTGACTCCAATAATAATTTGTATATAACAGAGTACGAGAAATTAGATTAGTGAGTAAACCGGAAAATTGGTATTATGTACCTGGATCGATGAATCCGGCAGATCTACCCTCCAGAGGTTGTTCCGTTCGACAATTGTTGGAGACAGAGTGGTGGCAAGGACCTACTTGGCTCTATTACCCATCTGATGAATGGCCTAGATCTGAATTCTCCGTAAATAAAAAAGAAGTGTTGAAAGAAAAGAGAAAGGAAATAGTATCATCTATGGTGAACCTTCAAAATATCGACAATTCCTTCATCTATAAGTTTTCGAGCTATAGCAAAACTATAAGAATTATTGCCTGGCTACTTCGATTCATTAATAATAGTCGTATTCCGAGAAATACTAGAAAATATGGTAGCCTTGATTCCGAAGAAATTTCTGTAGATGAGTATGGAGTTATCAGAATAATACAGAAAGAAAGCTTCGTTAATGAACAAGATGAAAAGTTGAAAACTGTGGGAGCCTTCAAAGATAAAGACGATATCATCCGATTGAAAACCAAAACTTTTATATCGACCAGATAGTAAAAATTTTAGAATGCCTGCAATTTTACCATCTAAACACGAAGTTATAAATCGTATAGGGATGCACTATCATGTAAAAAATGCTCATGCTGGGACTCAAATGCTGCTTAACATTTTAAGAGAGCGATTCTGGATTGTGAATGGTAGAAAGACAGTGAGATCTATCTTATCCAAATGTATTGTCTGTAAGAGACATTCTGCAAAGAAGCTTGATGCTCTCACTGCATCTCTTCCAGAAGACCGTGTAATCTTGGCTTTCGGAAGGAATTATTCAAAACTGTAGCTCCAATTATGCTGCACCTGTTGTACTGTGTAAAAAGAAAGACGGCTCGCATCGGCTCTGTATTGACTACAGAAAACTAAATAAGAAAGTCATTAAAGATAAATACCCTCTCCCTTTAATAGAAGACGTTCCAGATAAATTGGAAACATCTAATGTTTCTACTTCATTCGATCTCAAAAATGGATTCTTCTACGTGGAAATCGAAAAGGCTAGCAGAAAATACACAGCATTTGTTACTCATAACAGGCAGTATGAATTTTTAAAAGCTCCATTTGGTCTGTGTACATCTCCAAATGTATTTATGCGATTCGTTAATAATGTCTTCAGAGACCTAATTCATGACAACACGGTCGTAGTTTACTTAGATGATATTATTATTCCTTCACAGGATGAAGCAGAAGGCTTAGAAAAACTGAAATGCGTTTTAAAAATCGTCGCGGACAATGGTCTAGAACTTAATTTCAAAATTGCCAATTCTTAAAAAGAAAAATAGAATTTCTCGGATATGTAATTGAAAATGGTACAATTCAACCATCACCTAGTAAAACTTTGACTGTGAAAAATTTTCCTATCCCTAAATCGGTAAAACAAGTACAATCATTTCTAGGACTGACGGGATACTTCCGTAAATTTATTCCACAATACTCGTTAATCGCTAAGCCATTAAGCGACTTATTACGAAAAGAAAAAGTATTCACTATTGGAGCAGAACAATTAGAATCATTTAACAAATTGAAAGACATTTTGTCTCATAAACCTGTTTTACATATTTTTAAACAGGGAGTACCTCTGGAATTGCATACTAATGCAAGTAGTCTCGGATTTGGATCTGTATTGTTAATGAAAACCGATGATGGAAATTTACACCCGATACAATACATGAGCAAGAAAACAACACCCCAACAGGAAAAAGTATTGCAGTTACGAGCGTTGGCAGTAATTGAGTCCCTAAAGAAATTTAGGAACTATTTGTCAGGTTCAAAGTTCAGAATTGTAACTGACTGCGCTGCTTTCCAGAAAACACTATCAAAGCTTGCAAGTATTTGCAAGTGTAAGCTTGCAAGAGCTTGCTCCAAAAGTAGCTCGTTTGGCCTTGTTCCTAGAAGAATTCGATTACGAAATTGTTCATAGGTCAGGAACTTGACATGTAGACGCTCTTAGTCGTAACGCCGTTTTGGTCGTTACACGAGCACAAGACGAATTAACAACTAAAATAATATCTGCTCAAAATGAGGACGAACAGATAAAATTAATCAAAACCTTAGTTGAGAAGGGTAAAGAAAAGGATTACTTTGTTAAAAACGACATTTTGTATACATTTGAAAACGGAAGAGATCTCGTAGTAGTACCAGAAGCGTTACAAAACGAAATTATACGGAAAGTGCATAAAAATGGTCATTTTGCTACCGCAAAGACAGAGAAATACTAGAGCAAGAATTTTATTTCTCCAAAGTACGTAAAAAAATTGAAAGTGTAATAGCTAATTGTGTAGATTGTCTATATATATAATTCTATTACGTGGCACGCAAAAAAGGCGTTATTTGTAATCGCGTTTTGGCAACACTGTACGATTGTTTGTTTATCGCGAAGTCTCACGCATCGATTGAATTAATAGCGTTATCGGATGAAATTTTATTGAAAAAAAAAATTTTTAATGAGTTGTTGCAGTTAGTTTATAATAGAAATCAAAGAAAGCGGAGGATCTTTTCAGGGCCATTTAAACAACGGTCCTTTTCAGGGCCAACAATTATAGTTCAACAAGACGCTTGCACTACAACTTTCGGCAACAAACTCAATGAAAGAGTGTGGGTCGTCGTTTGAGTGCTGGGAAAATGTACACACAAACAACATGCTGGGTATTCAATTTCCAAAGCAACGCTCACATTTCGAGTCAAAATTTGCACAAAGTTTTCATTTGAATTCTGATTTTAGAGATACTGTATATATTTTTTCTGTAATACAGCAAATTTAGATTTGAAAAACATTTTTTTGGTAACATATTTTGTAAACAATCTCTTCTGCTAGGACACATGTCTTCATTGAGGCGAGCGAAGCGAGTATAGGTTCGCGCAGCGAACCAATGAGGATTGCGAAGCAATCCTCCGGGGGTTGGCGAGCGTTAGCGAACAGGGGGCAGGCCCCCTAGTATTCTGTATAATAGAAAGCATGGTAAGGGTGAAGCCTTTTTGAACCCTATACCCAAAGAAAGCATTCCATTAAGTACTTACCATATAGATTTCATTGGACCCCTTCCGTCTACAAATAAACGATACCAACATATCTTTACTGTCGTAGATGTGTTTACAAAATTCACCTGGTTCTACCCTGTAAAATCTCCATCCTCACAGGAAGCTATTGATAAATTAAAATTACAGCAAACGGTATTTGGAAGTCCTACCAGGATAATTACCGACAGAGGTTCTGCGTTTACTGCAAATAAGTTTGAAACTTACTGCACCGACGAAGGAATATAGCATGTGAAAATCACGACTGGAATCCCCAGAAGAAATGGACAGATTGAACGAATGCACAGGATACTAATACCTGTTTTGGCGAAGCTTTCTCAGGAAGATCCGGCCAAATGGTTCAGATATGTGTCCAACGTACAACGCGTGATCAATAGTACTCCGTCAAGAAGTACCAAGTACACCCCATTTGAACTGATGTTGGGAACGAGAATGAAAAACAAAGAAGACGTGAGAATCAACGAAGTACTGAATGAAGAGTATTTAAATCATCTGATGCATGAACGTGATGAGATGAGGAACGAGGCTAAAAGAAACATCCTATAGCTACAAGAAGAAAATAGAAGACAGTTCAACAAGAAGAGAAAGAAACCCTATCTCTACAAGCTGAATGACTTAGTTGCCATTCAAAGGACTCAGTGTGGGACAGGCTTAAAACTGAGAGCCAATTTTTACG
Organism: Metellina segmentata; assembly: GCA_947359465.1. Taxonomy (NCBI): domain Eukaryota; kingdom Metazoa; phylum Arthropoda; class Arachnida; order Araneae; family Tetragnathidae; genus Metellina; species Metellina segmentata. The sequence continues at coordinate 92,762,636 of OX375876.1, forward strand.
GCCCTTACAAAGTCACATCTGTCAAACTCAACAAACGGTATGATGTAGAAAAGGTCGGATGCCATGACGGACCTAACCAGACATCTACCGCTGCCGACCATATGAAACTATGGTCGAATAACCTGCATTAGTGAATGTACATAGAACAAGATACCTTCTTTCCCTTTTTTTATTTTTGTATTTTTCAGGTTCATCTTTCTGTATACCTTTCATTTGATGTGTTGTGGAGTTGACAGCCGAGGACGTCTGTACGCAGAACGGCCGAATCTGTAGGGGTGAAACTACAAACTTCCCCCACTCCTCATCACCAGCGCCCTCTACCTCCTATGGGCTGCACGAGCAGCGAACAAGGAGAAGGAAGTCCAACATCAAAAGAGGAAGGACGTTCCTCTGATGTGCTGAAAGGACTTGAATGAGCAAGACGTGCTCACCGATGTTTGTGGCTTAGACATGCCAGAGGGGCATTGTTAGCACTAAACTCTCATTATAAATTTTCCTATCAGGTGTTATTTCAGTGGCATATTTTATAACGGACAAAACAAGATAATCAACGCCTTAATATTGTAGGGTTTAAATATTAAATTAATAAATGCTAAATCGAGAGTTGTTGAAAGCGAATAACATTCTAATTGAAGCCCATTTAAATTTGAAAGAAAACTTCCTGAAATTAAATTGTTTTCAAGTTTTGAATGCGGAATACATCATTTGGAGCAAGCTGATGATGAATACATAATTTTTGAAAGAAGATTTCTAAATTCTCTGGGTAACTAAAAAACTTACAAAACAGAGATATCAATTTTCCTATACGTGAGAATAATTCAGATTTACCCAATAATTTCTAATTTCTGTCTTAAAAGTTGATGGAGGTGGATCAGCAATTTTTTCACGTGCATACTCCAACAGTTCTGGATCATCCAATATTCTACCAAATATGCTGATCATGAATCCCTTTGCCATGGGCGAATCAGTACCATACCTATTGATCAACTGAAAAAATTCCAACGTAAGCCATGAAGAAAAAAATCACATGAAAATGTATGCAAAACAAAGATTTAGAAAAATTAAATGATAGTTTGTCGTACATCGACTACCGTCATCATGCAATGATAGTTGAATTGCAGAAAACCACTCGGAAAGTATTTACTCTGCATAATATTATCTGCTTGTCCTTTCTCGTAAGATTGTTTCTAGAACAACAAAACATCGTCGTTAGGTCAAAAATCATTATAGTTTTATTAAACAAAAATATTACTATATTCCTAGATAGAAAAATGCCTTACTTTAATAACTGTACTAAAGAGTTTCGTCATTACTTCCATCCCAAGAGGAGATGTTGCTCCAGGCATAACTTCCCTATTAAAACAAAGAAAAGGTCTGAAGTGGAAGTATTTTTCTACTTCAAGCTGACACTCGGAATTCAGTAGCGCCTAGATAGATAAACTATTTTGGGATAAGCAAGACCACACTCACTTTATATTGTATTTTAAGGAAGTTTCTTACATTACTTTAAAATTTTAATAAATAAAGATTATTTTGGGTACAGGTCAATAATATCAAGATGCTTGTTATACTATTTGTCTCATGTTAGAAGGGTCACCGCATAAACATTAGAAGTTTAAGGGGGTTGGACCCCTAAGACTCTGCGAATCTCTCTCTCCTGACGTCACATACATGGTCACATGACTTAATGACAGACGAGGCATGAACCACATATTTAGTTAATGTTATCTGTATCTGCTTTGTTATATACTCCTGTTTGTGAAAATTACTACACCAGAAAGAATTATGTAATTAGAATGAACTTTTAACCACATATTACTGTACATAAATGAATAAATTTTCAGCACAATACAACAATTATGACCTGAAAAATTAGTATGTTGTGAAGCCTCGACGATCTGCAATAACAGATGCTTTTCTTCGAGGTATCAAACAGAGGCTTTAAGTGTATTCCTCGTAGGTTGGTAGATAGTGTAGTTAACGTCACACTGGAGCAACACAACGGATTATTACCGACAGTCCGGGATCAAAGCAGAAGGGAAAGATCCGAGGACAACACCACGCAATGTTGAACCACCGTCAGACGTCAAGGTCACACTTGAGCTGGCATCCTACTCTCCAAACTTCCACACCACACCAACGTGAGGACATTTGAGGCCCTGATAGATGTAACGTGCACCAGCACCCTTCATACAAAACGGTCTTATGGTTGAAGTCCATTACTTTTCCAACAAGGCTACAACGGTCTAAGGTGTATTCCTGGAGAACAGATAGGAAGACTACTTATATGGCAACAGTTCGTCGATGCTGATTACTTTGTCAATCTTTTGCTTCACAGTTTCAATCTTTTTGCATTTCATACCCTGTTTTACACTGTGCTGTACTTTCCTCAAACAGTGCGTGTATCTCTCATGTTTTTGAAGTTCTAACCCCAACCTTAAGCATAGTGTGGACAACGTCATAGGGTCTTAAGATTTATCACCCCTTTTAAAAGTATCAGTTGCGTGTGTGTTTCCGAATCACTCAATTTTAATTGATAAAAGAGATTGAAATGAATACGTTACTATACTTGAAGTTTAGATACTTTTCCCCTCAATGTTCCGCCACTTGGGCAAAATTCATTTTTTCACTACAAGAGTGAATTATGAACCATTTGGTGTTCATCTAGGGCACCACATGGGATAGATTCACTTCGCGTCTCTTAAACACATACTAGTCACAACCGATTCATAGTGGTCATACATACACTTCAGGTGAACAAACGTCCATGCCTTATCTCGGATTTAAACCAGGAACCTTTCGATCCAGTAGCCAGTACCCTTATCACCAGACCAGTTAGGTGGTTTGTGTAAAAACTATGTTGGTCTTTAACACTTGCTACGTATCAGTTAAATAAGATCTTATATTCGGGGAATTCGCGTCCTATTCTTTAATTTAAACCAATAAAAATAATCTGTAGTAGTGAATTTTACTTAAATTTTCTTACCATCAAATTCTATAGGCTGCTTCATCGTGGCAAGGGGTGGAACTGAGAGGACTGGGTGAAGTAAGTCGAGTAACTTTTTTCTCGTGGGGTTGCCCTAGGCGTGAAAACTAGTCCATATTCTCAGCTAAATGCTAACAGTCAACACAGGTTAAACAACACTTCAGCCTTTGTGGTACCACACTACAGTAATGCTCCAATATGCTGCTACACTAGGCCATAATGGGACAGCTCATGGATGATCAGTTATTCGCTGCGCGACTTGTGCAACATGGTTTTTGAAATAGGTTATACCTTGACGAAGGAGATTATTAACAAATCCTGAATGGTTCAAAATTACTGATGTGAAATCTTTTCTCTCTAAACACTTTTGAAACAAAATGAACACTAACATTAACTAATGTACTAAAATAACTTACCCTACGTTAGCAACCGTGAAGTATTCGCCTTCGCATCTCAAAGGAGCATCGAATTCACTTTTTATTTCGTAATCTGTTTCCCCTGCTGCACTGGTTACGGGACGGGACTGCAATTCAATTCTTTACTTTGAGCAAAATTTAAAACATCACCCGAGAAATCTGGTATTAAAATTATATACGTCTTACTTGTAACATGTATACTTTATCATCAAAAATTCCCCATTCAATATCCCTCGATGATTTATAAAAATGTTCTATCTGAAATTCAATAAAAATTAAACATATTTTAAGGTAGTCGGTATAGCACATTTTAAAGCAGTAACAAATTGAAATTTCTATTTTACAATCACTGAAATATGTTATAAATTCAATGGATTACGAATAATATTCAACAGGGGTTAGACAAAAATATGGAAACGCTTCGTGAAATGCATGCCTGAAAATAAATGCTTATTCTAGTGAAATATGTAGTGGCGCTGGGGTGTTTTCGCCTACTGACGCCACCTATACAACGTCGTAAATACGCTGCGCAGGTCAGTCGTTGTCGGGGCACTGTTCTGTGAATTTTCAATTGCATCTTGTCAGAGCTAACAGACTTCGAACGTGGGAAAATTGTTGCAGCTCGTCTGGTGGGTGCTTCTGTAAGCAAAGTAGCCGAAGTGTTTAGTTGTTCAAGAGGTACTGTATCTAAGATTTATTCCGCATATTTGAAAAGCGGAAAAACATCATCCGCAAAATCACAGCGCGGACGAAAGTGTGCATTGAGTGATCGGGACAGACGATCATTAAGGAGGAAAGCGACTAAAAATAAGAAGACCACAGCTGCAAAAGTTACTGCTGAAATTAATGTCGTGCTCACAAACTCAGTGAGTACTAAAACAATAAGAATTGAGCTCCATATAAGCAGGGTATTTCTGGCCAAGCTGCAATTCAAAACCCATTCATCAGTGATGCTAATGCCTATAACTGGAAACACTTCTGGCCGAGTTTACATCTGGCGAACGCCATCCCAAACCTATAATGCAGACTGCTCGTTGCCAAGAGTGGAACATGGCAAAGGTCCTGTGATGGTTTGGACAGCCATATCGTGGTTTTCTGTGGGACCCAAGATTACTCTGCAAGGGCACACACATTAAGGCCAAGGATTATGTGAACAATTTGACCGATCAGGTCCATCCCATGGCATATACTTTGTGTCTACAAGGTTACATGTTTTTTTAGGTGTTTCTATATTTTTGTCCAACTTCTGTATTTTGAACTGTTATTTGTTAACGTTTTGGTTTAGAATCTTAATTTCAAAACGACTGTATTATTATTGTAATAGAACATTTTCACACCTTCAGTTCTGTGTTTAAGGTAAATATTAATGAAGACCGTTAATTATTAGAAAAAAAAATTTGCCACTTACATAAATATTTTTATTGAAAAATTATCCTGCCGTAACTAAGTAACTTTAAAAAGCTCGAATGGTCTATTTGATATTAATACCTGTATTAATTACTGGTACACGATGAAATACTGATCAATAATCTATTTTTTTAATAAAGCATATAAATAATAATTTCAACAAAACATTTACACTGTCACCTTTGTAATCAGGCTGACCTTAGGGCCAGATCCCACCTGCTTCGCTGCAAAACAGTTTGGGGAGGTTGAAATTTCCTAATACTGGTGAGCGAGAGAATTTTTGAGTGATAACTCCGGGTTACATTTTTTTTCCGTATTTTCTTTTTTCTGTTGTGGTTCAGAATTATTTTATAACCATATCTTGTTCTCGTCACCAATTTTTTTATGGTAACAAGATCAAGATCTGGTCAGTTTTTGTAATGGCAAGATATCTCGTCCGTCAAGATCTGGTCAGTTTCTCCAGTGACGAGATACCTCGTCGAGGCTAGCATCAGGGGTGTTAAATAAAAAAAGTATCAACGAGGCACAAAAAATAACATCTATACAATCCACAATTACGAACACTAATATGTAAAGGCAATTAATATTCCATGTTTTTAATTTATAACAGTATTTCCACTAACATAGATATGTTTAATACACATTCTAATAGAAAACTTTAAAGCTTTTTGAAACACAGATATACCTTATACTGAAGTCAAATAAGTAAGGATATTTTAGTAGGTGCATAGTACGACAATGTGAAAATATAAGACTTTAACTGGTACCTGGATAGCTAGCTTCCCAAGACGTATAGCCGTTGCTTCTGATACACAGCTTTGATCTTTTGAGTTTTCAGGCAAATCCTCTGTCACTGTACCACCAGAATCTATAATATAAATATTAAACACCACTGATTTTATAATTTAGTAATTACATTCCCATATTCCACAGTTGGAAAAAGTAGAGAATGAGCCAAAAATCCTCAAAAACTTGAAAAATTCTTTGTAAAAGAGAAAATAAAACGGAAATGCAAAATAAAATTGAGGTCAACATCTTTCGTGAAGACAGACATTAGTAGGCATTTCAGGATGGCAGGAACCCCAGATTTGACATCATCTTATTTCTGGTTATATGGGCACTCAAAGTCTTTCCAGTTTTTCGGAACAGAAAGATGACATTCGGCGTGAGATGCGGTATACATCCGGGCATGCATGTAATCACGGACTTTATAAAAACGACTACACAAGTTGTGCCATACATTATGGTACATTGTTGCCTTGCCTTAGATCGTGTTGAACACTTGCTGGTGTATAAAAATGAACGCAACGTAGTCATTTTGATGTTTAATGTTTCGACTGTTTACAAGTCCATCTATCGGTTGGTTTTCAAACCACAATTGTTTTCTGTCCTCCCCTCCCTCTATGCAATATTTACCACTCAAGTTGCACTCCAACGAGAAAATTGTTTTTTTATGAAGTTTTTACGATTTTGTGGCTCATTCGCGCGCGCGCGCGCGCGCGCGGTAGACTCAACTTATCCATCATCGGACCTTGCGTCCCAAAATTCAAAAAGAGCACATATGTGCTTGTGTGATAACATTGAATCGTAATTAGACACGGAGGTCATACCTTCCATAATGATCCTTTGGTGTTTCGTCCCAATATATACAGAATCTTGTTCTAACTGACCGTTTTCTTTCCTGCGAAGTACAATAGTATCAGGCTCCACAGATCCCGATACAACTGTCTAAAAAATAAATAAGATCGAAAGTAATGAGAGAGAGATATATATATATATAACTGTTCACACACATGGCTGGTAAGTCTAATTATGCAAGATAAAATTAGAATGAGTAAAGTAAATCTTCGTACATACGTTTTCTGTAATTTCTAAGCGAACTAATGTTCTTAACTTAATTTGCACAGTCTGGACCCAATCAAGAAGCTAGAATCTCCAAGTTTGTTCAGATAGCTATCTCGGTTATTGACCTTGCACGTATGTATGCGATTAATCATACCGATAAAAAAATGTAAGAACAATCAATCAGTGTTCTTACTACTTTTTCGTATACTGTTATCTAATTTCTATAAACTATTACCTAGTATGATTCACTGCCGGAAAGTCAAGAAAGCTATATCTTTAAGTTTGATCTTCACCAACACTTCAATGAGTAATCGTATTGTTTATCTCCAGTGCTGTTAATTAATTGGATACAGATACTGCAGCATTTAACAACTATCAATTCGCAAGAACTTACTCAAACAATTGTCAATTGGATGTTCTTTTACTGTTTTCAAGGATTATGAGGCAACATGTATTTTATATGTTACTCTTTGACAGTCATTAATACCAAAGACCACTTAGGATATACTGCTTTCTGTACCAGCACAATAGTAAGACGTTATATTATACTTACAATGCATACAGAAGCGCATATAAGTATCAGATACTAATAAGCGTAGAGTGTAAGAAACGCCAAGTCTATAAATGCATTCTTGGAAATGGTATTGTATTTTTGATAACTGAGGCAGTACTATGCAATAATATACGAATTGGAAGTGAAAAATTTGTAATTCAAAACGCAATTCTTTTCAGATATGAGTGGTGCCCTTAACGATAAAGTACCACTATAATAAAAAAGGTAAATAGTATAGAGTTAACACTTCACACAGTTTTAAAAAAATGATAATAATCCAATACCTCTCCTAATCCATAATTTGCAGTTATTGTTATGAAAGAAGGGTTGTTCGTAACTGGGTCACATGTGAATAGAACACCAGAAACTTCACAGGCCACCATTTCTTGAATGACGACGGCCATAGGCGAGTTCAAAACTTGACCATTTTGCCTAATGAAAGTAAACATGATTCAAAGTGCAAAACATTTTAAAATTAAGGTCATTACTGAAGGTTTGAGACTTGGTGAACTTTAAGTCTTGGTCTTCTTTTAAGTTTTCTATTTTGGTTAGTGAAATGAAACATGTTTTCTGAGGATCACACTTAAGGATGCATTCCTCAAACTGTGATCTCTCAAAACATAAGACATGTTATATTTCACTAGAGAAGTAATAAAATGTAGTAGAAATATTAAAAACAAACACTAAAGAAATCATAAAACAATGTTCACACGAGCTATATAATTTCTTTTTTACTGTTTAATTTTTTCTGTGCAATTTTATGACAGACACAAACCTTTCGAAACTTCTAAAAAGTCAGAACAGATGCGAAAGAAATTTTACCTTTTATATTCAATTGCTACATAACCAAACTGAGAAGCCCAGCATTTCTTTACAGCCAAGAATATCTACAAGTTAAAAAAAGCATGTATTCATCACGGCATTAAAATATTTGAGACCTGATTTAAAAAATCTAATGATATGACACAACAACAAAAATTTTGCATGAGGTGGCAAAAATCGTCAAAATATCAGTCGTAACGTGTTTTTTATATATATATATATATTAGATAGATCGTTTTGCATCTAGAAATGAATGTAATTACTTCTTGTAAGCCCTGAATTCCTAGAAAAGTGTCCATCTGTCCAGCAGCAGACATGGTTGAAGTATCTTCACCTGAAAAAAATTTAAATGCTTAGGTAAGCTATTAGAGTACAATGTGTTTAATAATATATAGATAAAAATTATTCGTGATAAAAATAAAAACTCCGATAAATTATTGCACATAGTTCATACTTGACGAAGAATTTACATTTTATCATCATCGTTTTCACTACCTGTCGCAGATGACCGAACTGCGAATTTTGTAGAATTGATCTCATTTCCAAAAATATCCTTCAGATCTTCAATAACACTATGGCAAATTTTTTTCGGCAGCAACGTCTTTTCTACAATGCTAGAAACCCTAAAATTCATTTTAATAAAATTAGAAACTTATCTAACCGATAGCAAAAAAATTTTTGAAGAAAACAAATGTAGCAAACACAAATAAAAGAAAAATGTAAAAGCTGTTCTTTCTAACTATTTTAAATTAGAACTATAACTCTATAGAAGGATTTACGAAGCAAACTCGCAAGACTTACATATTACAAGCAACTTTGACATCTCCTTCTACGTTCCCACTAAAAGAATTTTTTTATCAAAAAATACAAAATAATTCGATTAGAATCATAAAACGAAGTCAAATTAGAAATAGAAGTATTGCAACATAATATAAAAAGAAAAGACGTGAGATAAACTTACTATGCTACGTTTTCCAAATATTTGACTGCGTTGTTAATTTCAGGTGTTAAGAATTCTTCATATGCAGCAGTGGTAACTACGATGCCCTTTGGAACGATGAACTGCGCGGAAGCAAGAACGGGCATTAATTCAACAATGGAATCATAAATAGAAATTTTTTAACCATAATTTAAAAGAAAAATTATTCCAGCATAAAATCACGCTTACGGTTTTGTTCTTATTGCTTAGTTGTGTTAACTTTCCAAGTGAGGACCCTTTTCCACCAGAAATTTCTCCAAAGGGGCAAATTTCATCCGTAAACTGTACAGTCAGGGGTACAGCTATAAAGAAAAGTATATTATAAAAGGAGAAAAAATTTATAAATAACTACAATGATTCAGCTTCCGTTGGCATATTTCTTTTTCCCGGGTAAACGTCAATCATTCGACTTTGTCAACCATTGCTAATTTCCAATAGTCTGAACCATAGTTTCCCGAACTATTCCCAAACTATGCGTGTTCAGTGAAAAATTCATTACGAGCTTTCAATGACATATTTATGTGAGGCAGGATTTTCATATTGTGCTATAATTAAATCATAGTCCAGGAAGACACGACGTCACATCAGATATAAGAATTTTTTTCAACTTTCTAATACAACTTTCTTTTTTCTTCCTGATACCAAATTAATTTGTAATTCAAAAATCCAAAAACGTCTCGAAGTCATTAAGAACGTAATTTTTCAAAAATATAGTTTAGTTCAGTTTTAATGTGTGCTTTGTTTTAAATTACTAGTAATTGAGAATAAAGGTTTGTTTTTTCTCAACGCTTAGATTTAATCATTTATTTTATCAATTATATCTATCTACATGCTACGAAATAACCAAGGTGTTAAGTTAAAATTTCACTTTTTATGAAGTATTCCATCGTAGGAAGAGTTTAATATACGCTGAACCCATGCAAGTGCTTTTTATATTTAGTATTATAAAAGGAAGTGTTTCTCTCATAGACTAAAGATTATAGTATTCCGTATTCTAAGTCTATGATGTGTCTGTGATCCTCATCCAGTGTCCTGACGAATCTATGGTGCTTACAATAAAGGAATTTGGCACACTGGTAGTCCTAATTTTTTGTGATTTTTTATATCCGACCCGAATTTTAAAATTTAATCTAGAACATTTTTTAATTAATTTATTGTTTTTTCACCTTCCGTTCTTCTGTTGAGGAAGGCTTCCTCGATTGAAGAAAGGAGAGGATTTCGCTATTTTCGTCCGCTGACGTCACATTAAAGAAAGCAAGGCCAACTAAAAAGACAGGCCCCGAAACCAAAATATCACGTGATCAACTTAGTCGAACTCTTGGACTACGAGATGAGTAAACATAAGATATGTAATGTATGCTAAGTTACAACGTTTGGACGATTTATTGCCAAATGTGGTTTTTGTTGTTTTAGTCAATTTTACTCATTTTCTGGCAACCCTAAAGTTTTTCCTGACGATATTACACCTGCTTCGTAGAACGAACGGAGTAATTTTATTTGGAATTGTTGTACCGCTATTTTTCTCGATATTTGTTCCTTGTGTCGGAAATTTTGGACTGTGGAATTTTTCTCACTGGATAAATTTTTATTTTGAAATTGGAGATAGTAAGTTACAATATTTTTGTTTTGCTAATTGATTTAAATTTGGTGTTTTTCTATGAATCTTGGAATGTGCAGTTCATATGGAACGCTATTTTTCTTCATGTATGAAATTTGATTTTTCAAATTGCACATTGTAAGTTACGATTTTTTTCCCCTTTTGTTGCTCACTTCCCTGTAATTGATTTGTTATAGCAGTGGATTCAGTTCTCGCGCTTTTCATCCAGTTTTAAAACTTAACCCTATTCAGAAAGAATTCTACAATGCTTCGTTCGTTGGATTGCGTTTGCAAGTAGCGTTTAGAAAAGTAAAGTAAAATATCAGGATATATAAGTAGAAATATATCAAAAAGAATAATTTTTAAAAAAGGAAAAAACCTTTTTAATACAATAAAACAAATTTCACTTGAAAATCTTCTAATTTTTTGTGTGATATTTATGTTAAATATGTCCGTTGTTGAGCGGTTTCATCAATTAGGTCCAGGTTTAACTCCTTGATTTTTAAAAATTGTCGGAAAGGTGTAAAAAGTGAGGGGGAAAAAAAGCCGTTTAGAAAAACGTCCGGATTTCGGACGTACAGCTTGGATTTGCTTAAATTGGCTGCCATCTTGATTTGGCGCAAAAATTTAATTTGGCGACTACCACAGCGGTTACTAGATCTCCACCAGTTGCACTTACAGTTCTAGCTATAGCTAGGAATGTAATACTTTAATTCATTGATACGATTTTCTTTTCAAATTGCGTTAATGGTCATTAAAGATATTTGTATTAAAGTCATCTATTCATATACAGCAATTAGTGCACATTATTCATGAAAAAATACTCCAAATTAATTTACAACTCTGCTTTAAAGTTGTTTTGAAGAAATTGTTTTTTTAAAGAAGGTGATTATAATTACCTGTTGTACAATTTATCATCTTGTATTAATATCTGACTTTTGTTTTAATTAGATCTATGAAAAGGTAGATTACTGAACATTAGTTTCCATTTGATCTAGTTGATTCATTGTTAGAATTCTATTTTAATTTGTGTTTTGTTATGTTATGTTTTTTTACTAGATGTGTTACATTGTATGAATAAAATTTTACTAAAATAAAGAAAAATCTGAACATTTTTTGGTCTCCAGTTGTAATTTTCTTTAATATACTTTAGAGTAAATTATAATTAAAAATAGTAGTTTTCCTTCCCTGCTAACTAAATGTATTTAAAACAGTACATTTCAGTGTAGTGTTTGTCAAATTGGATCCATGCTTGGTACACGATCGTCAGAAAATATTAGAAAAAAACTAGTAAAAAATATGGTATATGTATACATATATTTATGATTATTTTTAGCTATTTTTCTTACGTTTCCTTTTATAACGTCCACATTTTTTTTATCAGGCATATTTTTTATGTAAGGAAAAAATATTACAAAAAACACCAGTGCGCTGTCCGAAAAGTTTGGGAAATGATGGCATGATTTCGTGTATTTTTTCTGGATCATCAACTGAAATAGACATTTCGTGTGAATATTCTTTTGAGAAAGGCGCAAATAACCTGAGTTTTGAAAAACAAAAATGCCACATATCGGGTATTATCCGCGAACGAAGATATGCAATTGATTCAACGAGCGGAGATTGGCAGAAGTTCGACTAAGATAGTCACGTGACTTTCTTTCTCGCCGTTAGTTTCGGGGCCTGTCTTTTTAGTCGGCCTTGAAAGAAAGCGCAGATTCTGCATTTTTCGGCCTAATACCTTTGGAACCATGCCAAGTTTTCCGATTCTAGCGTGTTTTGATTTAGGTTATTGATTTAGTGCAACTTTTTTGCCAGTGATTTCAATTTTGTCACGGGCAAAGACTCTTTCAGGTTTTCTATCTTTGTGATCATTAAATATAGAGTAAAAATTTCAACAGATTTAAAAACTGCGAAAATTTAACACCAGATCTCTACCTTAAATATGATTTTCTTTAAATAAATAATTTTTCAATTGTAACACGTGTAAAGTGTCATGTCGGATGGAGGTGGCACTCATTTTTAAAATTATTGTTTTATCTGTTTAATGTTTTCAATAACAGTAGGATTTAATGTGTTTTAATTAATATACGTAAATATACTTAAATAATGTATTTTAAGACTTCAAAACTTTAAATTTGAATCTAAAATATTTTTTAATTTATTTAATGGCATTACGGAGTAGCCTGTGGTGTTGGTTTGCGAAGCAAACCAAATGGCGTAGCAATCACATGGGGGTTGGCGAACAGTGGTCCCACTTGATCCCACGAAAAGAACTTGTCACGAGAAACGCCTTGCTGGCCACGCAGTGGCTAGTTTTAAATAATGGTTGACTGAATACGTATTTATAAGTACATGCATTGAGAAAATAGCGACCACACTCTTCGAAAAACTTATTAGATTGACAAATTACTCTTTCTTGAGAAATCAAAATGGAAAATTCGTTACAAATTAGAAAGATAGCCCAACCACTAGATTTGCTTAAAGGAAATCCACCTTTTCCACCTCTGACTTGCACATTGGATTTATCTGAATCTGAATTTAAATCTTCTTCACCTTCTCATCAGACGTAAATGAGAAGGTGAAGAATAATGAAATGTTCCCGGAACAAATTCGCGCTATCGCTCTACAAACCATTTAATAGCCTTTCCCGTGAAACGACTAGTTACATGCTGGTTTTTACAGTGGCGGGTCAATGTAGAGGAGCAGGTAGGTGTATTTTATATTTATTTCAGGTTCTATTAACTAGAGGAACTGTTACTACAGCTTTTGATTGAGAAATCAGTCATTTTAATCGCTATCTAACAGCTCACACATCGGAATTTTTGCTGTAGCTGGAATGTCAACCTCTCTGGTTCCGAAGTGTCGTTAGTGGTATTTCCACGCTGTGGACCATTTCCGGATTTCGAAATGTAGATTAATATGATAATACAGATAAAATTTTCTTTCAGTGGGTATCAAAACGGTGCTACACATGTGAAAAATACGGCTTGCTTGCTAAACTAAAATGGTGCTTTGGCCTTCCAAAGACTCTCTAGACTAGTAACTTATCATTCCTCAAAGTTAATAAGATTGGTTATCGTGTTCGTTCCATGTGGAGTGGGTACCTATCAATATAAACTCTTCTCCCCTGCTCCATGCTTCTTACTGGGACTAGTATCCAGTCCAGACAACATACGCATTGGTTTGTTGCACATGGCTCTTCTTTCTTTCTTCATTTTCCTGCCTATATAAAAGACTGTCATCCAGCTCTAAGAAAACGTTTAGATGTTCCATAGAGTTGCTAGGATTAGGCTTAGGTGACATTACACTTTAAGGATCCTTTTCAACTTAGGTATAAATTAGACTTGTATTTTATTGGTCTTCTCGGAAAAGAAACTACGGCTAATGTAAATGACAGTCTAAAGACAAGAATTATATTTGTTTGCTTTTGATCCAATCTCAGTATCTCAATTAGTTATTAATGTTAAACTACGATATTGCTTACCGTTAATTAGATTATACTTACTCTCAGGAAACTGTACAGTGGGTGTAGGTTTTGATAACTTTCTTGCCACGTTATAAACTTCGCTATAAATAAAAATGATAAAACTGAATTATAGCTCAGTCAGTGAAACTCAGATGTTAAGAATTTTGATTTTGATAGTGACTCACCCAGTTAAAATTATACCACTCCCTTTACGGTTTCCCAAATTGAATTCGACCAAAGAAAGCTCGGCATATCCATTCCATCCTTGGCCACTATATAATACGATGTTCTCACTTAAAGAAGTTCCAGTTATTTCGTATTTTTCACCTATAATTTATGAGTAATATTACATTTTCACACAACTCCATTTCTAATCATTTCACGCATGAAAAATGTATCAAGCAACAGACATCATCTTGTATTAAAAACTAAATGTTCGAACGGTAACAGGAAATAGATTTTGGAAGGCCTTAACTGATCTGTTGAACATATCCTGAGGACTTTATCTGGACTGTTGGCAGGTTAAACATATTCACTCTGGTCTCCGAGCCTGAGATCAATCAACTATACATTATTCATCTTCACTTACGGTTATCTAAACCTATCCTGAGGACCATATCTGGACTGATGGCAGGTTAAACCTATTCGAACTGTTATATCTGGAATACGAGTCTGAGATCAATCAACCTTATTCATCTTACGCTTACTGTTTTATGTGTAGACCTGCTGGTTAAACCTGATCCCGACAACAATAGCTAAATAGCTAAAATTATACTGCCATGTGGCGAACTGTGCAGACGATAAATAACTGAAATAAAACAGAGTGTTCTAGGTTCGGAAACGTCATCAGACATTAATGGCAGGTGATATGTTATCGCAAATGTTTTTAAAATTATTCTTATTAAAGGTAGTATTTTTTATAATAGCATCATAGAACGTTCTGGTTGCATCTTGTAATGAATCACCAAACTTCAAACGATGTTTACTATACTATGTAGCAGTAATTATATTATTATTTTTTTCTCGATCCGATTTCACTACTTTTGTTACTCTTTGCTATGTTTTTTAAAAGAAAATTAAACCTTTAAATTTTCTTATTTTCAATTTTTTCTAAGAGACAATATTAAAATTGCTGGAAAACTTACTTGAAGTGAAGCTAGCTTTAATGTTATTTTTTGTGTTGAATTGACTGGAGGGTTTAATATGGATATCCAATTCTTTCAAGGGTTCGATGTCTCCACTTGGTTGAACAACAAAGCCGTAGGGCAAGCTATAAAATGTACAAATAGAACATAAGAAACCTTAATACCTCTGGTCAGAACATTAACGTGGCAAAAGTAACGCGCACAAAATCGTAATTTTACGATGGCATTGAAAATTAATGTTTACTTGTGGAAAATGTTTGGAGTTGAAGCTAGGCCCAAGTGAAAGACAAATCCATTCTAAATGTGGTGAAAATGAAAAAGATAAAATATTAAAAACTTACATTCAAACAACATAAGAATAAATTAAATTAAATGAAAATTTTCTATTTTACCTGCGGGGTGTTTCCCAATATAGTCGTAAATTTACAACCAGCCATATTCGCACTTTTCCCTGAGAATAAAAATAATCCAAAAAAGTATATTGTATTTATAGTTGCTTAGAAAATTCTAATTGAATTTGACTGGAATATTCTAATTCAATTTGACTGGAATTTTCTAATTGTAGTTGATTAGAACATTCTAATCAACTGGAAATAGAACATTCTAATAAACTGTAGTTATGCAGAATTGTTGTAATCACACACACACACACACACACACCTGCAATGAGACATTCAATCTTCAATTAATACTTTCTAATGAATAGTAATTAGAATATTCCAATCAACTGCAATAAGAGCGTTCTAATCAATTATAGTTAGAGCATTCTATTCAACTGCTTAATACACTGCAGCATACAGATATTTTAAAATTCTCATCAGTAAAGCTCTTAATGTAAATATTTTTTATTGAACTGAGCTAAGAATAACGAAGAAGAAATTAGTACTACTCACCCAGATTTCTCATTTTCTCTCCAAATAGATACATTTCATACTCGTCACCACCATTTACAGAAACGGTCCCGTCTATAACTCCTGACTGGGCGTAGAAGTTCACAGCATCACCAAAACTTGAAAAGATAAAGAAGTGAAAGCGTTTTCTAATTGGTTCATCTCGTATTATTTGCTACAACATCAAAATTATCTTCGTAAAAGGAGTGTTGTATTGGATTCAGCTTAACATTTCACTTGTGTACTTTAAGCTCTTCCACGACAACAGAATCTGGATCATCCTAATGAATCTGCATCCAGTAGCAACTGACTAGCGCAGATTCGAGAAAGCAGTTTAAATATGAAATAGCTTGTCAGCTTAAAACCTAGCATACTCCCTGAAACCTAAAGCCTTTCGCTTTAATTCACCTGAATATTTATCAGCCAGTTTCAACAGGACTCACGATTGACGCGGATTCTGTTGTTGTGAAGAGGCTATTATAGCTAAATGGCATTTAATTTATAAAAACTTGTTAAAACTGTTAGTGAAGAAAAATAATTTTTAACAAAACAATCAGAAATTTATTATTGTGATAGTTATACAAAAGATAATAACTAAACTGAATATTATTCCCATATTAATTTAAAAAAATAGTGGTGCCTGTAAAATAAAGGACAATCAAATGCACAGCTTTTATTTTAGGTTTATGTAGAATGCATAAAATTATGCTGTATGTGTGATGACAAAAATATTTTTCCCGTTTGAACACAGTAGTGTGTAATATATAAGTAACACCCAAAACTAAACTTTTATTATTAGTACATCGGGACGAAACCAAATTATTACTTATATTGGGTCATCCGGAAAGTTCTGTGCGTTTTCAAATCGAAGTTAGCGTTGTTATTATTATTTTGCTACTGCTGATAAGGAGAGACCTTGATTGAAGCAGATGTTTAAATTCGGACTTTTCTGCTTACACTGCATAATTATTGCATGCGTTGTGGCATAATTTTTGTTTCACTGCTGTGCTAAGAATGGAGAACCAAAAAGTTCATTTTCATCATATTATGCTCTTTTATTTTAAGAAAGGAAAAAATGTTAGTCAGACTGCTCGTAAAATGTGTGTTTTATATGGACTTACTGCTGTTTTCGAGGCCTCAGTTCGAAGGTGGTTTGTTAAAATTCAGCGTGGAAATTTCAGTCTCGAAAATGATGTCCACTTAACATCGAGAGGGAGACTGTATCCCAAAAAAGTAATGCTTTCTGTATGGAGGGACTAAAAAGGAATTGTTTATTATGAATTGTTGCCACAAAATCAGACAATAAATTCGAAAAATACTGTTCTCAAATGGAAGTATTAAATGCAGAAATCGAAGCAAAGAAGCCCGAACTGACTAATCGTTGAGATGTTGTCTTCCAGCATGACAATGCTCGGCCCCACATTTCGCTGAATGTCAGACAAAGATTTATTGAGTATAGTTGAGAAGTTTTGTGTCACCCCCCATATTCACCAGACCTCTCAGATTTTCACCTTTTCAGGTTACTTCAAAATTCTTTGAACGGCCTGGAGTTCAATTCTATTGAGACTGTCAAACAGCACCTCGATAACTTCTTTACGAATAAGCCTAATGAATATTTTTTAAAGGAATTTTCCAGCTACCAGAAAGATGGCAAAAGTCATAGAAAAGAATGGGGCTTACGTCATTAAAAAAAATTTTCTTATGTTTTGTACTGCTTCGTTGATATTTATCTTAAAAAACGCGCAGAACTTTCCGGATGATCCAATATAATTTAACTAATAATTTTCAAACCAAAATATATTATTTAGTCCGGAGAAGTTTAAAAAACTAACACTTTAGTTAATTGTGTAAATAAGTGTATAGTTTTAACTTTTGACAGTAAGCTTTTTCATTAACTTAATTATAGTTTGGGTTCGTTCTCAAAAATGAATCCAAAAATATGTTTTCTTCCATATGTCCAACTCACTCATTAACAGGCGGAACGAAAGGAATTTTCCAGTTGGATCTAGCAAATGAAGAAGCAAAACCTTTAGGATTAGAGTCCAGTGAAAGGTCATACACATCAGATGAAGCTTTCCATCTAGAAAAATAAGTGTGTAAACTAATAAGGCGGCAATAAAAGTTTATTTCGACAGTACACATTTTTCTATTAGAGTTAGTTCTGAATATTTTTCTTGTATATACTCAATTGATTAAGCAAACTGAAGGTATGAAAATAAATAAAATGTTCACATTATAGAGAGAGAGAGAGAGAGTGTGT
Organism: Metellina segmentata; assembly: GCA_947359465.1. NCBI lineage: Eukaryota > Metazoa > Arthropoda > Arachnida > Araneae > Tetragnathidae > Metellina > Metellina segmentata. Next base: position 92,781,002 of record OX375876.1, read on the forward strand.
GTGTTGTTTAACATGCATAGAGAGTGTGTTCATTCATTTTGTATGCATATCTTCTTTGAACGTCGGTTTAATATTATAGCATAATAAGCAAAATGTTTCGCCTTCGCTTTCTCAGAACTATGTTTTTTAACAGTGTATTCCTCTGGAAGCCGACAAAATTATAACATTGATAATTGTCTCTTAAATCTTATTGACTGTAAAAGTGGTCACAAACATGCTTATTGATGCTAAAAGTGGTCATTCTTAAAATGAAAGCATATATTAAAATATATAGACGTAATTATTTCAACTGATCCCGAATCAAACACTTGACAGAACAAATACCTAGACGGATGACTAATGTGAACTCTTACGATGAATGGAGCGCTATTTTGTATTGAACTTCTCAGATTCAAGCCATTTTAAATAGCAATTTGTGTTATTAGTCTAAAAATAATATTATTCTTTATATTAGTTTTTAATTGATTTTAAAAACTGATGATTATTTAAATAGTTTTTAAGTGCAGTTCCAAGAATAATTTAAAGAATCAAAGGAAAACTAGGAAACGGAATCACAAGTATGAAATTATTTAAGACGATTTCAAAGAGAGTTACAGCGGCTCATTCACAATAATTTTTGCTCATTGAAACCTATTCCTTTTTGTAATGACTTTCACCACTGTTACAGTAATAAATTGATTTGTCTTGATTATTTTTTAAATAAATATTTCAAAGCCCTCTAGTAGATACCAATAAAACATAATTCACATATAGAAACTGATTTTTCACACAAGAGGTTAAAATAACTTAAAATAATACATATTGATTTATACAGTTACAAAACTTTCGAAACAACTTACAAGAACACAAATTTGACAAAAAGTGTTTCCTCTAAGACTTTCTTATCCGGTGAAGTTTCCCTGGTAAAAAAAATGATATTACTGAATCAAATTCTTGTAAAGTATAAAATACCAGTTCAATTTAATGTGTTGACACAGCGAAGTATTTTCAGTCAAATTAAAAATTACTTCAACATTCCGCAATAAAATATTCTCCATCTTCTCATTGGAGACAAGTATTGCAATTGCAATTTTCCGCAGGAGAAATTGAGACATTTTCCCTCAAAAGGCTGCTGATAGCCGGTGGCTTCAACCAGGCGATACGTTTTGCCATTAGCCAGTTTTAAATGAATCCATGCTTCCGCCACTTGGTTAGCGCCTCTTACTATCCGAACAAGCAGGCATTCGGACTTGGAATTCACCCCATAGAACAAAACTTCATCAATAGCCTGAAAATGTTAAAAATAATTTTTATTACAATACTGAAAAAATGTACAAATTCGTTTGTAGTACGTTAATAATTTGTTTTAGTTTAATTTACGACACATTTGACTTTTTTTATCGCTTTTAGTGTCATTATACACTCATTGCCATAAAAATTTGCGCACCAAGAAATAATTGTGGGATCGTAACGAAACTTGGCATGAAGGTACATGTCGGCCAGATATGCAAATGATTAGAAATGCAGCGTGATTGCGTAATGCCACTAGAGGGCGTTTAACTTTGTTCTCCTTGGAGTATAAAACAGGTAAGCAGAGCTTGTTTGAGTGTATTTAATCTTTTGCAAAGGAAAAGCTGAGGTAGACATGCCGTTACGCCGTCTTCGAAGACAATATTAGAAGCTTTCAGAGTTCGAGAGGGGAAGAATCATCGGTATGATGGAAGCTGGGTGGTCAGCTCGGCGAGTAGCTCGTCAGGTAGGCCGTTCTGATGTTGGGATCAGTGGACAGAAGAGACGTCATTTACACGGCGACCAGGCTCAGGACGTGCTCGACAGACCGTCACATCATACGAAACGCACGCGTAGAGCCAACTGCCTCATTGGCCGCTATCCAGACACAGGCAGCACCTTCACTACGGGCCCCTGTGTCTTCCCGAAACATCGCAAGTTGCCTGGCTGAAGGACATCTGGTATCGCTACGCCCATTACGTGTGCTGTCAATGACACCCACCCACCGACGCCTGGAGTTTCACGTTTGGAGTGGTGTCGCGCACGACGGGATTGGACTGCAACGGAATGGAACCAGGTCGTCTTCAGCGACGAATCTAGATTCAATTTGAGCAGTGATGACAATCGTGTTCGTGTGTGGAGGCCCCGTGGTTAACGCCTCAATCCTGCCTTCGCTTTACAGCGACACACCGCTCCCACAGCTGGTGTGATGGCATGGGGTGCCATTGCTTACGATAACGGTCACCCCTAATATTGATCCATGGCACAATGACAGCCCAGCGGTACGTCCATGACATCCTTCAGCCACATGTGATGCCACTCATGGCAGGGCTCCCAGGAGCCATTTTTCAACAAGACAATGCTGGGCCACACACAGCAAGGATGTCACAAGACTGCCTCCACCACATTACCACACTTCCCTGGCCTGCTCGATACCCAGATTTGTCACCAATCGAGCATATCTAGGATCATTTGGGACGGCAAGTTGGACACCCTACGAGTTTGGTCACACTAGAGGCGAGTTTACAGTAACTGTGGAACGAGATGTCTCAGGACATCATACGCAACTTGTATGCCTCAATGCCCGCTCGTATAGCATCGTGCATTCGCGCTAGAGGGGGTCCAACACAGTACTAAAACTTCCGTTCATTTGTACTTTTTTCTGCAATAAATGATCCTTTTTCTTTGATTTTCTAATCACTTACTTATATCAAAGTAGTACTTACATGTGTAAAATTTCGTTTCATTTTGACGACTTTTTCTTGGTGCGCAAATTTTTATAGCAATGAGTGTATGACAGTTTGCGAGGGTTGTTTACAAGATTGTTTTCACCAAAAAAATGAACAAAAGAAAAACATTGAAAGGAGTATTTAGTATTCTGTAAAGTTTGTTGTTCAAGCTGATTATTTACCAAACATTTAAATCTCTCGAGCTAAGTGCAAAATAAGTGTAAAGTGCATAAGATTTAGCACCAGCTGATTAAGTATACGATTTTATTGCTGATATCCCTTCTTTTTGAGCGAACGTTTTGAATGAGATATCGTATCGAAGATCTGGTCATTTTTGCTAAGGACGAGTTATCTCGTCGAGGAAAAATTGCTTATCACTCTGTTTCGTCTGGTATACTGATGACGGGGACGTACATAAACACATATTGTGTTGTGTGATTCTAGGCCGCAAAGGATCTGCGACTATCTGCCAATATGGGCTACACGTAGGAAGGACGTCCTAAATCTGGCCGAGATGGTCGTCTGGTAGCACAGGACCCTGTGTCTACCGAAAATTATAGGTCGCAAAGGATTTGCGCCTATCTGCCGCTAACGGAGAACTCTGTCTCCACTTGAGGCTTCCGAGTTTGCACTTCCTAACAGGGCATTCAGAGATGACCAGCACGGTCTAAGTTCAAGAAGTTAAGTCCTTGATCGATGGTGTTCGATTTTCCTTTTCGACTCGGCTTCGTGTGAGGGCATCGCAAAGTCTTGGTTCCTTTTCATCACCTTTTTCTTACCGCTATGTCGGTGACACGCTTGCACCTTCTCCGTCGGATGTCATCAAGGGCGAGTCAAAAACCTAGACAGGGTGGCGAGTCGGCACTCAAATTTACAAACCGATGCATTGATGGATGAATGTCTCATCCGTTCTGAAGGACTATTCCCAGCCACTTCGACGTCCAAGCTCCATGAAAGGAATGTGGGTGTTTAAATATCCCAACTCCAAGAGGAATGAAGATCCTAGTAGGAAAATCTAATGTCCCCTTGCTCAAAACTGGTGACAGTAGAACCGGTTTTCCATCAGAGGCCGGAACTACAGAGCAGTTTTCAACGCGAAGATAAACCACCAGAAGGGTTAACATCACCGTTATGGAAGAGTTATGATTAAATAGCACCATTTCTTGTTTAACTCAGGTTCTAGTTTTGCTTTTATTCTGAACTTTGTTGCTTTGATATGTAGGTTGGTGTGGTCAGAATCGACCGGACGATAATCAGGCCACACGATTCCTGGTCGTCGAAAAGCAAGGCTAAAGTGTGAGGTTTTCGATTGGACGTGCTATTCCAAAGATGCGCCCATGCGTACCTACAAATGACAGCTTAACCCTGAAGTGTTTTCTATTAGGTATCTCGTCTATCAATATCTGACCAATTTTAATTAATGACGAGATTTCTAGTCATTAATTAAATGATGAGATTTCTCGTCATCAAGGTAATGCCGATTATTTATTATGATGATAAGATCAAGATCTGGTCACGTTTTTCTAATGACAAGATATCCATCAAAATCTAGTCAGTTTTGCTAATAGCGAGACACCTCGTTAAAATTACCACCATAATTTATTTTTGCACATCCATTCGGCGATTTATTTGATGCTTATGTCGCAATTTACTTTCAGATACCAGCACTTACAGAGCTGAAAAAATTTTGGTGTTTCTTGCCGGTCATTCGAATAACCAGAAGTAACATCATTAAACTTTGACTCGAATATCTCCAGAATGCAACATCCAACCGATAAATAGGCGTTTGTGCTTCAAATTCATTGCATATTATTCGTCACATATTGAAAAAATTCAATTAGGTGGTATCTTGAAATAACCACACAATCAATCAAATTTAGATTGAAAGTACTTACATTTTCCAATTCAGACTCTGGTAATGGTGATTCCAAATCGATTTCAAGCTGTGGGATAACGTACCCTAATTTTACAGGATCGCCAGTGGCACTGATATCATAAATATCGAATCTTCTAGGGTGCAATGCATTATAAATACGTATAGCAATGTAAGATATAATCCATTTTACGTAGTAGATGATATCTGTAAAATATTTTGAAATCGATATTTTAGATTGCTAAAAAGGTTGCACATTATTTTTTTATGACATTTTAAATCGTTAATATTTAGTTTTCAGTACAAAATTATGCCTTTTACTATTTTAAAAAAATTGAATCATTAAAATTATTACTTAAATTTCCCATTTAACTTCTTTTAAAATTATTGTTATTACATTAAGTTGGTTTGATTCAAACAGAAAATACATCATTCAAGGTTCTTTTATCATTCTGGAAAGACAATCACGAAACAAACGTATTAAAATTGCAAATTTTATATGATAAAAGCTAATATTCATAAAATGTGATCAAGATGAAAATGAGGTAATAAAGAACAAGGCATGCTATTGCATTGAAGTATTGCACTTAATATTTTAATGATACTTCCTATTATTATATTTTCATTTAGTCTACCATTTTAATAATGAATAACACCTCATATTTCTTTATCCGGATCAGAAAGTTTGAAACCGAGAAAAAAATATTTGTAATCTATGATTTAATTCAAAATTAAGTATTTAAAATATAAAATTGTAATTTTTTTTATTAAACAAGATCTTCAACAAAATTGAAACTTTCAGAAGTCTAAAAATACTACACGACTTTTTTTTAACCATCAATCCAATGCTAATTTAAATATTCAGGAATTTTTAATGAATTATTTTTTGTAATAAGTTCTACGACTCTAGTTCAGAGGGAAGTTCTCTTATGTTCATTTCAAAGGATCACTTGTTTATTTATTTAGTGGTACTACAGATAAAATTCAATTACTATATCACTGAGGAACAGTAAACAGAAAGATACAGTACTCATTTATAAAACATTCAAGCTATATAAAACATTCAATCTTCATACTATTTTTTAAATGATAATAAGATATGAAAAATAAAATTTCTAAAAGATCATTTTAAATATAATTGTAAAGAAACAAAAATTTAACATAAGGCAAGAATTTATTTTGTACCATTTCAAACACACACATTTTCATGAATCTGATTTTTATAAAGGGGGACCTAAGTAGTGAGCCATGTTCCAAAGTTTGTCTACTCACTGAATTAAGTAAAACAACAATGCATAAATATATTCAAAGTATTTAGTTACATTCTATTTTCATGAATCCAAATAGACAAAACATGCATGTGTGCGCTTCACTATTTTTCAAATATTTCAACTGCCCCCATTGTTTCTGTAAATCCGACTTAAAACTCTACCTCGAAAGAGGGATGTGCACATTGAAAATAAAGCTTTCCTAGTAATTGACGTAAGTTTAGTACTGTGAAATCTTTAACTAAGAGAATACAGTGCCATTTAGTTTCTTATAATCATCTAAAATCACGCCCACTTCAATGGATAGATTTTTTATAAAAGGGGACCAAAGTAGGTGAGCCATGTTCCAAAGTTTGTCTAATCAATGAGTTAAGTGAAATAACAATGCATAAATGTATTCAAAGTATTTTATTACCTTTCATTTTCATGAATCCATATAGACAAAACATCCATGTGTGCGGTCTACTATTTTTTCAAATATTTCAACTGCCCCCATTGTTTCTGTAACTCCGAGTTTAACCTTAAAACACTGTCTCGAAACAGAGATGTACACATTGAAAATAATGCTTTTCTAGTAATTGAAGTAAGTGCTTTTCTCGACATTCTGCTTCATCAAAATTGAAATTTACGTTTAGTACTATGAAAACTTTAACTAGAAGGAAGACAGTGCCATTTATTTTCTTAAAGTCACATAAATGTACGCTCACTTCAATGGATAAAATAAACTATTTCATATAAATATAAGTTTCGAATAAAGTGGAGAGCTTGAACGTTTAGTTAAATCTCAAATTAACGTAATTTAGCTTACCTAGTGGAGCGGTGAATAAACTTACAATGAATGAAATCATTGCGAAAAGACAAAAGAGACCTTGTCACTGCAAAGGAACCGATGAAAACTAACAAAGTAGGTCAGCATTTACAGTATGATAATCCTACCTCAATCAGATAATATCAACCCTTGAAGATGCGATTCGAAACCTTGAATTCAGTGATGACATACACTTAACTGTGAAAGTGATAAATATTTTAACATGGCAAATAGTTCTTCACAAGGTTAAAATAATAGGAAGTAAGTGATTCTACACTTGTCTCGATAGGGTTGCTGATTCGGGAATGATCAGTACAATTTTATATTGTTCTAAAGTGTTCCTCTAAAATAGCTCTCAATATTAAAAAAAGTTACCGCCGCTACAGCCGCAGGATTGAAAACTCGCTTTTATCGCTCGATTCTAAGATGGTTTCTCTAGAAAATACGGATCAGAAAATTACGAAATTAATATGGTTTGTTCAAAATTGTACAGGAAACAAGATGGAGAAGATTTTTTTCTGATGCGGTTATTAGTTTAGGGTGCATTGAGTGTCAAAGTCGAAAAAAGCAAAATTTCTAACGCGAGTGAGCAAAACGCGTACAAATTTTTTCAGTCTTCAGTTGTCAGGTTTTTTAGAGTACCTCTAAATGTGAATTTTCTTAGGACACCGAGTTTTTTTAGAAATTTCAATTTGGTTCCTGATTATATTTTTTTGAAATTCGGGAAAAATCGGGACATTTTTGTTATTTTTTTTGTTAAAACTGTCATATTTGTAACTTATTACTATTAGTGTTTAAATTTGAAAACATCCGAAAAATCTTAGAATGTACTCTTTCTTATGGTACAATTATTTTTGAAATTGGTTAATAAATAAATTTGATGCGATTAAAAGTTGATTGTACAAATTTCGGAATTTTGGGGAATTTTAGTTATTTTTTGTTAAAACTGTCACACACACACACACACACACACACACACACACACACACATATCTAAGCATAATACTATTATGTTTTAAATTAGAGTTACAGATACACTCTACTTTTATGAGCGGTGTCAATTTCCTTGGCGATTTTTTTGGCGCACTTCTAGTAAAGAGTTACAGTAGTCTGTCTTTACTGTTATTGTGGTTTTCATGGCAACCTCGGCAAACGGTAACTTTCAATTTTCGTTTTGAATATTCTAGAAAGTTATTCCGTTAAAATCGTTTAATTTCATTGGTTCGTTTGAAATTTTTTCTTTGCTTCCATAGGTTATTTTGATTTTAAAATATCCCTTGACTGCATTGGTCTTTTAATTTTTTTTCTGTGTACCATTGGTTCATTTATATGTATTTCTACCAATTGTGGAATTTAAAAAATATTTTATACAAAACGTTTAACAGTTTTGTTTTTCTGACATTTGTGGAATTTTTTAAATTATTTTTTCCCTGGAAGAGTTTTGACATATCAGGTTGAATTATTTTTTTATTTTTTCTTTTATAAATCTTTTTCTTTTTCATATTGCCCACTGTATTTAGTGTAATTGATAAATTTCAGGGTTATAATATATATATATATATATATATATAACATTAAAAAATTATTCGTGAGAAAATTGCTTCGACATTGGCCGGCGCCTCCGAGTATTTTTTTCACGTGCCTTTTACAGTTTCGCAGCCCATTGCATCAGAAATAATTAATTTCTGCAAGCTAAGCTAAATTCATCTTCCCGCGCAGTGATCCATCTGTTCCGATCTATTTACTATAAGATGTCCCATCAAATGATACCATATAAGGCTATGAAATCTGTCTGAGTATTGCTGATCAAGGAATAATTAATTTGTTGATACGCAACATGTAACTTGCTGCGCCATCTCTTGTAGCACTCGAATCATGCCTGTGGTCTAATAAAGACGTCTTTTTCATTGCTCTCTGTCCTGCTCGTATTTTATGAGTAATTAAGTAGTGAGACTTGTAAGAAAGTCGTCATATATATATATATATATATATATATATATATATATATAAGTGAAAATCCAGAGTTTTTTAATTACTTCCGAATAAGCTTTCGATCATTTGAAAAACGTGCCGGGAAAAATTACTGACAAGGTTATGTCTCGAAATACATGGATGAGACTCTATACCTCCTACAGAATTCTATATCCAAATGTACAGCCTGTTTAGAATTTCGATTAATAAATTAACTGTAACCAATATTATATTTTTTAACCAATATTATATTTTTTATCACATAAACAAACACGAAAAATCATAATTTAACAATGGGCACAACTAATACAAATACTGACATAAAACCACAAGTAAATAATACACCAACACATAGTTATAACTCATTGAATTCTGCGCAGCAATCGTAGTTGAGTTATCTACGTCGATTTAATGCTAAAAGGTGGCTTGGTTAGCAACGTTATTTCCTTCTAAACTAAAAAAGGCTGCGACGTCCGTCTTACTATTCATTCTGATATAATAAGAACAATATTTCTTACTATTCATTCAGATATAAGAAGAACAATATTTCTTATAATTATTCTAACAAGAATCTAAATTTTCATTGGTTATCTATTTGATCTCCTAATGAGACGTTTTAACATGGAGCTCAATATACACTAGTGGTCCTATTATACGTTGATGTGTTTTAATAATGCGTACGATTTTCGTACAATGTACTAGATTTAGTACGTATTTAAATATATGTGGTTTACATAACGATATAGTAGGCAATGTGAATACATTAGCGCATAAAGTTTGAAATGTAAAACACAATCCGAAATAATGAACAAAGAGAACAAAATGTGAACAACCGAAAAAAAGAGGACGAAAAGGATCTGACTTTTAAAAAAAAGTGCAAAAAAGATCCGAGCGGAAAAAGAGAACATGTTCTCTTTAAAAAATATGTTCTGAGAACCTTAGTGATGTCTCAAGATTGTCCCAAACAATCAAAACTCTAACTGGAGAAAACGAAACTTGAACAAGAAAAACATTGGAAAAGTTCGGAAACTTTAAGCATACAATCTCAGCAAAATATTTCTCAACGTTCGGAAAATGAGGTTCGGTAGTCTCGAGAATTTGATAAAGAGTATCAAAATTTTAACATCCTGTGCCATCAAAGCCAGAAACTTTCAATTCGTTTTTTTTTCAATCTTTGGAGAAGGCGTTTAGTTTTTAAAACATTCTGCCGATTTAAAAACGGAAATCTTAATTTTCATTCTCGGGGAGAAAGCTAACAATGTTTTGATTTATGCGACTGAACAAGATGTATGTGATGACGAGAAACTTAATTCAAAAGGGTTGCAAGTTTCAACCAACCTTGCAGGAATGTCTTAGTAACTTTCAAAGATAGCGAAGAATTGAACACGAATCCCATGTACAGTTTGCATTGCGCAGTGGTGTACACAGACTTCTTTTATGGGGAGGTGGGGGGGGGGTAGACGAAGCCGTGCACAAAAGAACAGTCGCACTCCAGGCCTGAATGTTGGAATCACTAGGCTTTTTCGCTAGTTCTATGAGGATTCAAAACACTGACTTCAATACTAATATTCATGTTATACTAATAGGGCGTACCCAGGATCTAAACTAGGAGGGCAGCCCCAGGGACGTGCGGTGACCCAACTTATTACCCAAGTAGTCGAGTTTTTATTTTTTACTACCTTTTAAAAACACTGTAAAAATCTTAAACACTGTAACTATCCAATACTAAAAAATACTACTAAATAAGAAATAATACTAAGAAAAGACTACTAAAATTGTCCTACTTTTCTAAAGGTTTCGAAAACAAATCAAATCAATTTAAGGGGGAAGGGGAGCATTCAATTTAAGTCGTACTAGAGCTACACAACGGGCTATTGACGACGATCTGGAATCAATCCCGAAGGAAAGAATCGAGGAAAGTACCCCGTAATTCATAACCACGCTCAGTTACCGAGGCAAAACCTGAACTGGCACCCCACTCTTCAAACTTACACACCCCGACAACGTGAGGACAATTGAGCCACGACGGATTTGATGTGCATCAGCCCCCTCTACACGGCAGTGTTTTAGTTGGCAAGTTTCTGTTTCTCTCCAAAATTTGGAATTGTTTCTTCGTATACCCCTCAAAAGTTGTTTCTTAAGAATTTCGTTGTAATTTTGGTTTCTGTTGTATCGCTTCCACAGTAAGAAATATGAAATGAAGAATTCTGAAGCACATTGAACAAAATAGCAGTTATATAATATACTGTGGAAAATCGCAAGAAAGCAGAATTCAAAGTTTTCTAAATTTGCCAAATGCTCTTGAATAACAAAAGGATTAGCATGTTTCATATCTGATATGTTAACATGGCTTAAAAACTAAGCGACGTTCAGACTTTTTTCGTAAACAGCACTAACGATTCTGGACGAATACTTCAATCTTGTTTTACAAATATGTGGTAATCGTCTTCCACGAAATGTATCTAGAAATTTGTACGCTTTGGCAATTTGGAGAAAAAAAGCTACAAGACAATCCATAGTAGCAAAAGAGCTGCGACATTCGGGTATGTTTTAATCACTACTGGACAATGCTAAATTTAAACAGTGTTCATAGCAGTGAACATTAGGGGCTTGCGGAAAAGATGCCTTAAAAAATTGGCTAGTACTCTATAATGAAAAGGTCACCATTGCACTTCTGTCGCATCTCTGTGAGACGACTTTTTCACCCCAATTCGTAAAGTCTTTAATATGCCTCAAAATAAGATTTGAAAGTGCTGTTGCTGCCTTGTATTCACTTTAGTCTTGGAAAAAAAAAACATTTATACTACTCTTCCTCCTTCCACTGTAAAGTAATATACAAGTGTAAATTATGATTTATTCGAGACATCAGTTGTCTCATCAGCTAATCTGACAAAAGAATTTTCTAATTGTTTAATATTTTAAGTAAGTGTACTGACAACAGATTCAATTAAACCATTTTGATGCCACCCTTAAATATTGTAAAAGTCTCCAAATGATTTTTTAGAAGGTCGTTCTAAGAAGAGGATCAAACTGTGCGGAGGAATTCAAAAACTCCAAATAATTACCTGGGTTGTTCGACATTTTTGTTTGATTTGCGCCCGAAGGTTGCAATTTCGACACTCGATCCAACCATAGACCGTCGTGTAGAGGGGACTGGTGCACGTTAAATTCGTCGATGCCCAAATGTCCTCACGTTGGTGTGGTGTGGAAGTTTGAAGACTGGGGTTCCAAATCAGGTACGTCATCTGACCGTCGTTAAAAATTATGAGGTAGTGTCCTTGGATCTCTCCTACGGTATTGATTCTGGACCGTCGTCAATAGTCCATTTTGTAGCTCTAGTACACAAAGAACATTGAAACTTCGGTTCCTTTCTTTTTTCCCCTTCGTCAAGCGGTGGTCAAGTGAAGGAAGCATTTCGACTTCTTACAAAATAACACAAAAGATTATTAAAAAACAGCTTTTGCTGATAGCTTTTTTTAAAAAAGAATAGAGATCAATGAACACTTTTAGGTTCTGTCACTCATCTAATGAAAAACATCTATTTTCCTTTGCTTTGTGACTATGGTCGTGTTTACATAAATTAATTGTCGCCTCGCCTTTCGATTCCGCTTGAAATATTACATAAGAATCAATCAATAAAGACATTTTTCCAATTTTAGCATTTGTTCCCTTTTGTAAAAAAGCGTCTCAATTAAATCTATTTGTTAACTGCACAACTTTATCGTCTCTTCGGATACTGTCAAGGGATTACCTTTAAGGGGGTCGCTCCGAAGGAAATGTCGTAACGGCATTCGTAACACTAAGGTCAGCAAGGCTGCGTTTCGGAACCTCGCAATTTATCAAGCTCTAGGGGTCCTCCTTTTCACTACTTCAATTCACACTCTTTTCCTTTTGTTTCCATTCCTATCTCGACTTGAGGAAAGAGATGACTGCCACCAACATCCAATACGGTTGACTCGCTCTTGAATCGTGAATTTCAAACCTAATTGAAATTAAAAATTAACGGCCTTTTTTTTATAGTTTTTTGGTTTATGGTGGGGTTGATCCCCCCCCCCTACTTTGTACTCGCCACTGCCATTGCGATTGGCAACAACGTTCGAGTGGCTGATAAAACATGCAAGTTCACTTAAAAGTGGCAGAGAAGTACACTTGGAATGAAATGATAGCACAATGAGAGTTCATGGAAGATGAGGTACGTGACGTTCCCGAGATGTGGCCCAAAGTTCTTAAAAGTACGCAAATAAGGTGACGTCACAAGGAATATGAAGAAATTATGAAAGTCACACACTGTGTGGTTTGTCTTCCACCGGGGGTAAATTGCGTAATACGAATGATTTATCCATCACTGTGTGATTTAAGACCCGGTGCACACATCCGGTTGGTTTTCAACCTGCGGCGCCGCTGCCGCAATGCAAGTGAGGTATGACATACATTAGATACAATGGAGCAGTGCACACATGCCTCCAGCGCCGCTGGGGCGACGCACGTCCAACTTGCGTGCAATTTGTACCACAGTTTCCCACGGCTCCGCAGATAGCCGCACATGCGTCTTCTGTCTGAAGTACCTTGTTTTCACAAACAAATGGAATATAAATAATAATTAATAAATGGTTGTATCCAGTAACGTCTATTTTGTTTCAAAATATACTTTTTTTACACCAAGTAAGCGAAATAAACACGTTTTCTTCGATAGAATATTTATCGCAAATGGCGCGAGATGAGTTCGTGCGTCATTTCACGGTTATGTGTGCATAGTTGGGCTTAGGTGTCGTAGTGGCGCCGCACGTTGAAAAACCGGATGTGTGCACCTGGCGTATTGGTGTCAGATAAATGTTTTCAATCACTAGATCGTAAAACCAAAACTCGTATAAGTATGTGTCAAGGTGAAAATTGGTTTTGACCACTAGAACTGGATAGAGAATGTGATGTTTTATTTCCGTCGAACAGTAAATCACTAAACGAAACTAATCCTTTGCGAGTTCAGGCAAACGAGATTATGAAGTTTTCGGTGAAAGAAATTAAGAATTTCAGATCAAACCTTCTTACGAACATTTGGTAACTTCTCATTGTAAAATTACGTCAAGTACCTCGGTTTTTTTGTGTGAATTTTTGCACTGGGCAAAATATTAAACATATGTATTGAAAACGGTTTTGAAAACCCTAGAACACTGTAACAAAGCAGAAAGAAGTAACGCGAATGAAATACAAACTGGTTAATTTCGAGGGTTTGGTTTAGCAACAGGACATTTAGCGAGTTGCAGTGCAGCAAACTTGTCATCAATGTAAAAAAAATCACTGTCGTTTCTGATTCCGGAAGTTAAAAAATTTGCATAAACAAAAAAAACTCTTGCCTAACAAACCCACTGTTGCGAAAGTTGTGCTGAGATGTGCCTTTTGATACACACTAGAAGTTTACTTGACATATTTCCAATTTTCGTTTTTGATTGCTGAAACGCAGTCAAGTATTGGAAACCCGAATGATTCTTTCTCTGAAAGATAAAATAAATCTGTAACTGGTTCTTTTTATTTTGCAATCTTAGCTCCGACCTTGAACAGTCGAATTCTTTTTGTTTCGCTGGGGGAAAATAGAAACGATATCAATTATTCCTTGTTTCACGTAGCGTGCGTTTTGGAACTAGATAACACTTTGGATCAGTCACATCACTGACTGAAGCTTGCGTAAGGAGATTTCCGATTTGATTTAAGGCTATAAAAAACTTAAAACTTAGAGCACAACTTTAAAATGAATAAAAAAAATTAGGAACAGCAGGCCGCTTGAATGCAATAACCAACGAAAACCACCCCTTAAAGTACTTTTCATAAATCCCATTGGCCTATCATCTCTACTATTATAAAAGAAAGTGCTTGTTTGTCTGTTTCGCGGCCGAAAAATCCTGACGATCTATGGCACTTACAGCAATGAGATTTGGCACACAGGTAGTACGAATTTTTTGCACTTTTTGGGTCGTGGTGAATTTTAAAGTTCAATGTAGAAGATTTTTATATGAATTTCGTACTTTTATTCTCCATTGGTTTTTTAAACGCGGAGAACTTTTTCTACTCATGCGACCTTGCTGCCATGGTTTGCAATCATGCCAAGTTTTTTTCATCCGTAGAACGCAGAAAAATATTGTTTTCGTTTCCGCTTGGATTTTGCGAGATTGATTTCCCAGGCAGACGATAAATCTTTAAACTGAAGTCAGAGTTCTTTTTCTATTTCCTAGACCGTTAAACATAGAGTAAAAATTTCAATGGTTTTGAAATCTGCGGAAAATTTCAGTTTAGATTGATACCTAAAAATATTATTTTCCTTAAATAAATAATTTTTTAATTGAATATATCTTCAACAGTTTTTAAATCTGCGGAAAATTTTACACCAGCTTAATATCTTACATCACTGGCAACGCCGGGCTAGTTCTACTATAAAAGGAAGTGTTTCTCTGTCTGTCTGTCGATCTGTCTGTGAGGAATGTCCTGACGAATCTATGGCACTTGCGTTAATGAAATTTGGCACACAGGTAGTCCGAATTTTTTGCAATTTTTTTATCGCGCCGAATCTTAAAATTGAATATAAAATATTTTTTACTTAATTTATTGGAATTTTTAGTTAGAATTGGTTTTTTTTTATAATGGCAACAGTATAAAAAGATCACAGATTCTAAATTTATTTTTTCCGTTTCATTTACAGAGCAAAGATTTCAGCGGACGAACAAAACAAATAAACAGTTTTAACTGGAGTTATGAGTTCTTTTTTCTATCTCCTAGATCATTAAAGATAGAGTGAAAACTTCAACAGATTTGAGATTTGCGGAAAATTTTACATCACGATCGTTATTTGGAATTGAGTAGCAATCACCGGAGTTTGGCAAGCGTACGTTTTTTGTTTAGAATTTTTTCTCTGAAATTTGACATACAGGTAGTCCTAATCTGGAGGAATTTACATGAGTGGAGTCCTAATTTTTTGTGAATTTTGTGTCCAGTCCGAATTTTC
Source organism: Metellina segmentata (assembly GCA_947359465.1). Classification (NCBI taxonomy): domain Eukaryota; kingdom Metazoa; phylum Arthropoda; class Arachnida; order Araneae; family Tetragnathidae; genus Metellina; species Metellina segmentata. The sequence goes on from OX375876.1 coordinate 92,796,630, forward strand.
AAATTTAATGTAAAATATTTGTGAATGAATTTATTAGTTTATTTCTCTCTTGGACCAACGTTTTCGACCTTTTTGGAACTGTCACGGGCAACGCCGCCACGCAGTGACGAGTTTCCTTCTACCAGTAGAACCTACTATCACATTTTCATGGTTGTAGATGCTTTATCAAAATTTGTATCGCTATACACAGTGAAATTGACATCCGCTCAGGGCGCGTTACAGAAGTAACAGTAATAAGATATATTTGGAAATCCGTTGAGAATAAGTTCCGACAGAGTTGATGTATTCACTTCCAAGGATTTTGAAGAGATCACGAAAGAAAATATAGAGCACTTCAGTATAACTGCTGGAATTTCAAGAGGAAGTGGTCAAGTTCAGATAATGCGTAGGATACTGACTATTAGGATACTGGTAGGCATTAGCAAAGCTGTCAAATGACGCTTAACGAATTGGTACAACCATGTAGATGCCGTCCAGCGAGTGATTAACAGCACAAGCAAAAGCACCAAATGGATTGCTTTCGAGTTGTTTACAGGAGTGGAGATGGATGCAGGAGACGTTAGGAAGTGACGTACTCTTCAAGGACGATTCAAGATTCTTCCAAGTGCTCGAAGAACAAATAGTCTCTGATGAAAAATCATGAAAAACTGAGGTGAAGCAGAGTGAATTATCCATAAAATACAAGAATATCGCAGGAGCTTTAACCAGAAAAGAAGAAAGCTAATTGTAAGGTGACCAATCGCCCTCCTTTAGGGAGGACAGTCCTTCTTTTGTAGGTTCTGTCCTTCCTCGAAAAGTGTCCTCCTACCTGTCCTCCTTTTCGATAATTTCCACAAAACGATTCAAAAGATTGAAGGTGAACATATTTCAGCTGCAGAAGTTAGTCTTATTTTGAACGATTTTGTCCTTCAATCACGATTTGAAGAAAAATTTATTCCTTTAATAATAAAAAGAAAATTGTCAAACTCGGAGAAATCAAATCCGGGCATAACGGAAAAGTTTACCAAAGAAGTGCAGAATTTTTACCAAACATGTATCCAATATGTCGAAGAATGGTCTGAAACAAATATCACAGGAAATAACAATTTCCAATGGTGTTTTTTGACATCGTCGCAAGTTTATTGGGCAGATATTGAAAATTGTGTTGAGTTTTTATCGAAAGAAATGCCTGATATTAAAATCGATGACAATTATCTGTTTGACGAAATTAGAAGACTATATATATATTTAAATTCTGATAAATTAGAACAAAGGGGAAATCAACATCTTGAAATTGATAAAAGATGGGTGGAAATATATTTAATCATTTCAAAAATGAACACATTCCACATGAAAATTTAGTTATTCTTGTTGAATTTATGTTGTGCTGCTCTGGAACTAATGCAGCAGTTGAAAGAGTTTTTTCAATTGGTAAGGATTTTTGGACAAGTGAGAAATCAAGATTGAATGTTGATACTCTAGATGCAGCACTTACCGTAAAATTCAACATGATGGATATTTCTTGCTCCGAAATTTCGAATATATTGTTACTGTTAGAAAATGATATATTGACAAAAAATATTCATTCAATGAAAAAAATATTCGTTTAAATAAATAATTAAAAGGGTTGTAAGCATAATTACTGTATTTTGTTTGAATTAATAAAATGTTTCGTTTATTTACGTTGTACTGTTTTCTTAAATTTTTTCATCCTCCTATTCATTGTAAAAATATTGGTCACCTTACTAATTGGGTACTGCTACACTCTACGTTTATGAGCGGTGGCAACGGCCCTGGCGATTTTTTTTTTTGGGGGGGGCACACTTCTAGTACCGAGTTACGGTAGATTAAGGCAACCCATCTGTCTTTACGGCTATTATGGTTTTCATGGCAACCTCAGCAAACGGTAACTTTAAATTTTCATTTTGAATATTCTAAAAAGTTCTCCCAAAATCCATGAAAGTCGTTTGATTTCATTGGTTCGTTTTTTTTTGCTTCCATTGGTTATGTTGATTTTAAAATATTCCTTGACTGCATTGGTCTTTTTAAATTTTTTTCTATGATACCATTGGTTCATTTATTTCTTTTCTACAGTTGTGGAATTTTTATTTTATTGGTAATATTTTGCACAAAACGTTTAAGAGGGTTTTTTTTTTTTTTTTTTTTTTTGCAATTTGTGGAATTTTTGTTTTTTATTATTTTTTCCGGAACAGCTCTGACTAATTAGGTTGTATTTTTTCTTGCTTCTTTTCTTTTTCATCATGCCCAATGTATTTAGTGCAATTGATAAGTTTCAGGGTATTCTTACCCAACATTCGCAGCTTAGTTTTTCTGCTATTTCACAAATGTGTTTAAGCTTGCTATTTTTTCCGAAACTTTTTTTTTAATGTGCTTTTCAAAACGTTCTCAAATATGTTTTCAAACTTTCATTTTCCGTTGTGAAAAGAAAAAGAGTTTTGAAATAATTATTTCCTTGTCGACTTTAGAAGTTCGCCAAAAAAAAGTCGCCATCCCTTATAAACGTATACTGTAGCTGTACCGCTAATAGCTAAGCTGGTGGCCATCTAAATAATTTAGTATGGCTCTGGCCTGAAGCTTCACCCAGTTATTCGGTTCCTATCATGTGAAAGTAAACAGAGCGAATGTCTGGCATGACATGGAGAAAGCTGGCTATCATAAAGGGCCAGGTCTTACGTCGACAGCTGCCGATCAGATGAAGCCTTGGACTGTTGATATGTGCTAGAGATATCCAGCTTCAGAACTACGAAATTTTCCTTTTTTCATTGTTTCCTTTCAAAACGTTTAAGAAGATATTCAGTTCTGGAGAGTGATTTCTGTCAAATGTCCTTTGACACGTAAAGCAAATTGATATGTTGCGAGTGTATATTTATGAGGATTGAGGGGGTAATTAATTCGAATGGATAATTGATTCAAAAGGGAAGGGGAGAGGTGACTGTGCAATCATAACGTAATTGGTTCACCAATAACACCACTACTGATGTTTTCGAGTATCAATGATGAAGGCGATCCTTAAGTTGTGGCACCGTCGGGACAAAAATCGAAGAGAGCCGGAGAACGATCCTAAGACAACAGGGAAACGAAAACCGACAGCTGGAGATACAAAGATCTTATCACACAAAAATTGCACACTGTCTTGTACACTGACCGTTCTACTCGAATAGACGACCAACCGGTATAGTGGTTAAGGTGTTAGCCTCTAGATCAGAAGGTTCCTGGTTCGAATCCGGGTCCGGGCATGGATGTTTGTAAGCGTATGGTGTAGAGGCGGCTGGTGCACCTTAAATCTGTCGTGGCCGAAAGTCCTCACGTTGGGTTGGTGTGGAAGTTAAGAGAGTGGGGTGCCAGCTCAAGTGTTGCTTCGTCAACTGACCGTGGTTCAAAATTACGAGGTGTTGTCCTCGGATCTTTCCTTTAAGGGACTGTTCCCGGACCGTCGTCAATAGCCCGTTGTGTTGCTCTAGTACGACGTTAACTAAAATTACCATTACCATTACCTTTCTACTCGAATAGTGGCGAAAAACTGCCACTTACAGTTTTGTAGTCTGAGCAAAATACCTGATTTGCACCCTAAATGAGTCGCCATGGTCTCTTTAACCGACAGTCCCTCGCAGTTCAAAGATCGCCAACCTGTAACCCCACTGATTTCCTTTCTGGGTTCGGGGTAAATGAAATTGAATAAACCGGGACAGATAAATTTTGGTGAATCGCACAGGTTTGGAATCACGACCAAAATTATCGTTGGATCGTGACGCATAACCTGGCAGTGGTTTCAAAACTGTACGATAAAAGATGGTCGTCATGCTATTTTGGGGTAGTTTTAAGTACGGAAGCAAATGACCAAAATATGAAGAAAGGGGATGTCCCATGTATCGCGCGCGCGCGCGGCGGATGTGAAAAGTCTTAAAAGCACCCCTCGGATGAAAGAATTCTCGATGTTCACCTCAGTAAAACTAAGCTGGGTCGAGAAGGGTGCTCTTTGAAACGTTCGTCTGGTTTCTCTTTGAGGTTGTTTTTAGTAATTTTGTGGTGTCTGTTAATTTTCGGTCTTTTTGTTGCGCGTTAGAAATTACAAACTGTAGCGATACACTCAGCATCAGAAGTTCGGCTCTACTTGGACTCTCCATCTCTCGATCTTTCTTCCTGTTGACGTTTTCTTTAATTAGTCGTGTTTATTATGCATATATTTGGACATTTTGAAATGTTTGCGATTTTCCACTATTCGAAGTCCAATATCTAAACAAGTATTAAATATTTAGGCTTTATTTCTATTACTATTTATAAAGCGCAAATAGAGGAAACAAATTGATACCTCAAACGTCGTGCTCGTACAAAGGAGACCGGAACTAGACTACATTATGTGATCGGCGCGATGCCTTAATTTTGAGGCGCTCCCTCCGAGCCCCTTGACGCTCAGCATGGGATATCCGGATCTTCTTGGATTCCTCAGCTCTCTATTTTGCTTCCTGTTGACGTTTCTATAATTTTCGTGGGTTTTAATATACATATATTTGGACTTTGAAGTCCAATATCTAAACAGAGAGAATTTAAAATATTTAGGTTTTTTCTATTATTTATAAAGCGCAGAGACGAAACAAATAACACCTCAAACGTCGTTATCGCACAAAGGAAGCAGGAGCTAGACTAAATTAATGTGAGCAGCGGGGAGCATTTTCGTGACTAAGCATTGCTCTGAGATTGCATCAGCCGATGACGTCAGCGCAAGAGGAATGAGTATTTTTTAACATTCTTTATTTAATGCTCTATTAAACACGATATCGCTCATTTATGTATCATTTACAATTTTAAAATTATTACATTTTTCGTGATTCCCCTTTTTGTGACACTCAAAAATTATGATTGGTACCCTGGTTTCGAAGGGTAAGACGTATTCTACGTCAAAAAAAAACACTTATTTTTACTTTCAGACGTTCATGTAATAACTAAGAAAAAATATTCTCTCTGTGTCCGAGTTTTCTAAAAATACGTATAAATATTTTCGAAACAAAGTTTGAAACAAAATATTTAAATAGTTGAATTTACGTCTATGTTGAATCAACGGACTATTGGCGAAATTAAACCAGACTAAGACGATGAAGTATAAAAAATATTTTTATTGGTGATGTTACAAAATTTTATAAACTTTTCTCGTAAACATTGTATGAAGTAATGTTGTTACAATGTTCAACCCAGTGTTCAGGTTTTCCACATCCATTTAAAACAGGAAATAAGTCCCAAATATTCTTCACTGCTGTGGTTCAGGTAATCTCTGTAATATTCCTTTCTTTCCATCCAGTAACACGTAATCACCTGCAGTATAAAAAAAATGGTTACTACAATCACCCACACACAGACACTTAGTAGTAAAATGATCCTACTCACGTCAACTTTTAATTTAGTTGTTACTCTTACCACAAGTGCTCTATAGCTATCTAAAAAGCGTCACTGGCTTTAACACCTGCGGTCCCATTTGGAAATTTTTTCTTAAAAAAAGCAATATTACTTGCAATATTAGCAAATGCAATATCACTTGCAATATTAGCAAATGCAATATCACTTGCAATATTAGCAAATGTAATATCACTTGTTATCACACAATATCAAATGTTCTAACCAGAACATAGTAGATGGACCACACAAAATGAAATCTGGGGAATCCGCCAGTTTTATTCAGTGGAGATAGATCCTATGATGGTTCTATATTGGTATGTGATGATGGTATTTATCACACAATATATATCAAGTGGTCTATAGCTATCTTAAAAGCGTCACTGGCTTTAACACCTGCGGCCCATTTGGAAATTTTTTCTTAAAAAAAGCAATATCACTTGCAATATTAGCAAATGCAATATCACTTGTTATCACACAATATCAAATGTTCTAACCAGAACATAGTAGATGGACCACACAAAATGAAATCTGGGGAATCCGCCAGTTTTATTCAGTGGAGATAGATCCGATGATGGTTCTATATTAGTATGTGATGATGGTATTTATCACACAATATATATCAAGTGGTCTATAGCTATCTTAAGAACGTCTCTGGCTTCAACACCTGCGGTCCCAATTTAAAAGTTCGTAAAATTTTGGCAAAAATGCAATATGACTTGTTATCACACAATATCAAATGTTCTATCCAGAACATAGACCACACAAACTACAATCTGGGGAATCCGCAAGTTTTGTTCGGTGTAGATAGATCCGATGATGGTTCTATATTGGTATGATGATGGTATTTATCACACAATATCAAGTGCTCTATAGCTATCTTGAAAGCTTCACTGGCTTCAACGCAAGCGGTCCCATTTGGAAATATTCTTAAAATTTTAGCAAATGCAATATCACTTGTTATCACATAATATCAAATGTTCTAATTTGAACATAGACCATACAAACTGCAATCTAGGGAATCCGCAAGTTTTATTCGATGGGAGATAGATCCAGTGATGGTTCTATATTGGTATGATGATGGTATTTATCACCCAATATCAAGTGCTCTGTAGCTATCTTATAAGCATCACTGGCTCCAACACCCGCAGTCCCATTTGGAAATATTCTTAAAATTTTAGCAAATGCAATATTACTTGTCATCACATAATATCAAATGTTCTACCCAGAACATAGACCACACAAACTACAATCTGGGGAATCCGACAGTTTTATTCGGTGAAGATGGATCCAATGATGGTCGTGACCAGTAAACCACCTGAACTTGGCAACTCCTTGGGACACCTGCAATGCTATAGCAAAGGACGCTTTTGTTAAGAAAGTTGCGTGATAAGTCATTGTATTCAGCCTGGTTTCTTGATATGAATTTAAATTTGTCAGTTATCAAATGTAGTATATGGGATGGGAAATTTAATAACCATTTAATGGAATGTCGTGAGATTTATATAGCCGTAAAACAGGTTATTTCAAATTAAATACGGATTTTGCATGTTTTGACAAGTTGTTTTTTAGCTATCACATACTTGACTTAAAGTTTTGATAGAATTCATAATCCGTCCTTTATGTTTTTTTTTCTCAAGAACGATAAAAAAGTTTAATTCTTGCTTTATGAATATTTCAGTTGCAGTAGTAGTAACATGTAATGTAGTCAACTTTTTCTGCATTTCCTATAGGCTCTTTTGCGTTACTACGTCAAAGGTGATTTCGTTCCACATTACATCAGATAATCAAGTCTCTGCTGTAACTGCACTTCAATAAGATTTACTACATTTTTAATGTTAACGGGAAGGATGAAGTTCCATTATATTTATCAGTTCATTGAAGGAAAGCACAAGATTAAAAGTAGCGATATGCCTCACTTTCTACATGGTTTAAGAATCGAAATCTATCTTTAGCTCGGACGACTTTCACTGCGAAAACCCGACAAGTTGGCTATCGCAAAAGGAATTCAAACTCACAACTCTTTCAAGGCTGGCGCCTCAGTCGCTACTGGTCAAGGATTATTTCAACAGTGATTATACAACAAAAGACATTAGTTTCATACAGTAGCGTAGGGTAACGTTGATAACAGAGGACGCTGAGATTAGATTTAAAGCAAAAAGAAATCGAATACTTAGGTTTAGATAAGCTCATAAGTCAACGAAACTGGCCGTGTTTTTTTTTTCTTCTTCTTTTCCTCAAAGACAACACAAATCACTTTTGGCACTGGTAAAAAAAGAGCTTAAGATACAGTGCATACATCCAATTTTTCAACGTGCAGCGCCGCTGCGGCACCGAAGCTCAATTACGCACGCATAACCGTGAAATGACGCAAGTACTCATTTCGCGCCATTTGCGATAAATATTCTATCGAAGAAAACGTGTTTATTTCGCTTACTTTGTGTAAAAAAAGTACATTTTGAAACACAAAATAGACGTTACAGGATCCAACCATTTATTAATTATTATTTATATTCCATTTATTTATGAAAACAAGGTACTTCAGACCGGAGAAGCGTATGCGGCGAGCTGTGGCGCCGTGGGGAACTGCGGTACAAATTGCACGCAAGTTGGACGTGCGGGGCCGGAGACGTGTGTGCAATACTCCATTGGATCTAATGTATCTCAGACCGCACTTGCGTTGTGGCAGCGGTGCCGCAAGTTGAAAAACCGGATAAGTGAATCGGGCCTAAAATTCGTAACTACGTCTAGTTCTAGAAAGTTGGTAGACGATCCAAGCGCTAAAGAGCTTGAGACTGTCTTTTACAAAGGTGGTAATCGACAAAGAACTGAACGACAGAGAACGTCGTAAATACGCTGCGCAGGTCAGTCGTTGTCGGGGCACTGTTCTGTGAATTTGTAGTTGCATCACGTCAGAAGTATCAGACTTCGAACGTGGGAAAATTGTAAGAGTCTGGTGGCTGCTTCCGTAAGCAAGGTAGCCGAAATGTGTAGTGTTTCAAGAGGTATTGTATCTAAGGTTTATTCCGCATATTTGAAAAGCGGAAAAACACCATCCGCTAAATCACAGCACGGAAGAAAGTGCGTGTTGAGTGATCGTGACAGACGGATCATTAAGGAGAATTGTGACGAAATATAAGACGACCACAGCTTCAAAAGTTGCTGTTGAAATGAATGTCGTGCTCACAAACTCCGTGAGTCTTTTTTTCCCGCTTCTAGCCGTTTACGTCTGGCGAACATAATCCCAAGCCTATAATACAGACTGCTTGTTGTCAAGAGTGACGCAAAATTCGATAGCCCAAATAGACCTTTCAAGAAAAAATGAACGATTTCATTCTTAATTCCGATTCTTTCATGTATAGCATTTATATACATTACTGTTTTTGAAAATTGCGACACTATGAAGGAATCATGCAAATTAAGCGAAACTTGCAGGAAATGCAAAACAGGTTAGGATATGCAAATGATTAAAATTACAAAGCAATCACGCATTTGTGTGAACCGAGAAACACCTTCTAAACTTCCAAGTGAGGCATGTATAAAATGCACTGTAAGAGTGCGTTCAAATGAGTGAATCGTCGTTTGACTGCTGTAAATGATTGATTCGAAGTTAATATGCCTCGCAAAAAACGCGGAGTGCCGTACGAGCAACGAAAGTAGACGCATGATCGGCCTTCGTGAGGGTGGACTTTCGTATCGTGAAATGTGATGCGTGTGTGGGAGAGATGGACCATGAAGAAACGGGAAAAATCGAAATTCTAAATTGAGGGGAACAGCGGGAGCTATATCAGGGAAGTTGTCTCCTGCAACGCATTCACGTAGCTGCATTTCAGCAAGACAATGCTCGTCCACATGTTGCTCGGAATGGACGAACAATCTACATTGCACGACAGGTTCCGATAGAGTGCCTATATAATAAAAGTGGCGACAAGGGACCAAATTTGGCCCAATGCGCATGCGCGGCAGCCATTTTTCTACCAGAATCGTCTCAAAGAAGATAGTTGGGCGAATTAATATATCATTTCAAGGAGAACAAAAAGCATATGATTGTTATAATATGGATACATTCGGTATAAATGAATCAAATAAACGCTCAATTACATGCGTAATTGATGAGATGGATTGCACAACGCGTTAACCTAGATTGCGTATAACACCATGTTGTTCAAAAAAAGCTATTTACCTAAAAAGTCTTCAAATTTATACTGACAAAACACTAAAATAATAATAAATAAACATTCTAGAACACGAAATAGAACATGAAAAAGCTATATTTTCTTTAAAATTTAATATACACACGTTTTTCTCGAACACAGAAAAAGTTCCCATGTTAAGTCTACGGGAGCTTGGAAAAGACCGCCTCGGGTGGTAGAAAAGGTCTCTAAGCCAATCAGAAAGTGTTTCCCGTATGTCGCCACTCTTATTATATAGGCACTCTAGGTTCCGCCTCGAGCGCATTTTCCGGATATATCGCCCATTGAGCATGTCTGAGATTACATCGTTCGGCAACTTGACCGTACCACTCGACGGGCAGAGAGTACGGCAGAACTTTGGCATCAGATAGAGGTAATCTAGAATGCCATTCCTCAGCCTGACATTCAGAATCTGTAGGATTCGATGCCACGACGTGAACATGCTCTCATAGCTGCGCGTGGCGGCCACAAGATAGTGATTTTCGGCATTATTTTTGTTTTATTGCTCTGTAAATTTGATAGTTTATTTAAAACACTATAAGAGAGAGTAGTATATGGAATATATATTAATTTATTTCTGATGATTCTTTCAGTGTTGCAATTTTCACAAACAGTAGTGTATATCAATCCAATTATTTTATGTATATCATTTATACGTATGTATATATATAAATGATGCATATCCATAAATATAAATATACTAACTAACCCTTACCAATTCCTTATACCAACACATATTGCTGTTCGGACTATTATTGTAGGGTAGTGTATATGTATATAGTATATACACTACCCTACAATAATGGACCGGACAGCAAGATGTGTTGGTATGAGGGAAATAATGCCGTGTTTTAATAGGGGGAGGGTCCCCCACCTGCTGCTGCAAATACACTAGCAACCCTTTTAGTCATACTTTCAACAAGGTTTTGATACATAGCTATGGTATTTGTGTCCATTCCTGTTGCAAGAATGTCGCCAGCTCAGCTATACATTTCGGACAAGGTTCCTTGGTCCGTAAGCGTCGCTCTAACGCGTCCCACAGATGTTTTGTGGGGTTCAGGTCGGGACTCTGAGCAGTCCAGGGAAGACGTTTTACATCCATATCTCGATAACACTGCTTGACAGAGGCTGCGACATGACAAGGAGCGTAGTCTTCCCGGAAGTAACATTCGTCCATTCCATAAAATTGCCAGAGCGTAGGAAGAACCGGATTGTCCAAAATGTTCGTGTAGGCGTCGGCGTTGAAATTTATCAGGAACAACATGCAAAGGTCCCATGCCATACCACGAGAAACACCCCCAAACAAGTAATCAGATTTTATACAAATTCGGTGGCCTCCGGTCCATTATTGTAGGGTAGTGTGTATATATATATCATTAACACCTCCAAGTTATGCGGTATTTTAAATGTTAGAAAGTTAATATCAAAATCATACCTGTTCTAAACTTCTTGGTAGCTCCCTGCAATCCCACAACACAAGGTAGACCATACTCGCGACTTACAACAGCTCCTGCAATGAAACAGTTGTTTATTGTCAATACGATACGTTTCAGTCATTCTATTACGAATCATAGTATAGTAATTGTGATTTATAACAGCATTACTGAAAGTATAAGACAAAGAAACCTCAAAATGTTTCGAAAAGTCGTTAAAGTTTACAAACCTTTTTAAGCAGAAATATTCAGAAGGCGATCCTCCTACATGTGACTCTACACTTGAGGTCAACTTAACTGTTTATACTGAAGAGTTGATCCTTTTGTCACAAAAATACAGTTCGTGAAATACAACGAATGTAACTCATAATAAATTAATGCTGAATATAATTTTGTACGCAATTTGAAATCTTAGAATACTTGAAGAAAAATTAAATGTTTTACGGTTTTTTTTAATCTTTTTATTTTATTGAATATCGCGTCATAATTTTTTTATGCCCATTACTCCAACCGAAAGGCCCTACCTAATAGATGAGTGGTTTGGGCTTTGACACTAGGCTCAACTAGAATAGGTCCGAATCCCGATCTAGGCTTGAATGTTAGTAGTGGTTGGGAATCCACTTTAAGCTATAAGCCCCGGTCTAATAAGGGGTTGTTATAAATTATTAGGTTGGCCCACTGCGTTAACAACCTGCGAGTTATAGGCGGCACAGGGTCGATTCCGCCGAGGGTGTACTTGTCTCTTTTGTGTCAGTTAAGTTTTCCTTACTCAGCGTTCCTTTCAACAAGCAACGCTATCTTTCTATTGCTTTTGACTACATATTACAATATACATAATATGTAGTTAAAGCCAATATAGGCTAAAAAAGGCAATGCATCATTAAATAGCAGTACTATTTTGTATTTTGTAATGAAGTATACAGAGTTTTATCAAAATATAATGTACTCTACATGTAAACCCAGAACAACAAACCTATAGTAAAGTAAGAAAATAAATAAGTTTCGTGTACTTAATATATATTTTTAATTTTAAGAAGCAATTCAAAAGACTTGTACTTTTATACTTCATAAGCCCTCTTTTCACTAAGAAATTCAATGAAGTTATGGCAATACATACAAAGATACATATATCCTGTAGCATAAACACATAAACAATGGTACTTTTATGTAACTCACATGATATAGTTCAGGGGAGGCCAGCTAGTCAACCTTTGGTAGCCATATTTCAGGAAATAATGTTTGAAAGAGTCATTTTTTTATTTACCTTTGATAACAAGATAAACAGTGAGAAACTGAAAATTAGTTCTTTTTTTTTTTAAGTTTACACACTTATCCCTTTCCCCGTCAGCTGTTGAAGCTACTGGAGTTTCAAGATGATGAAGGATTGAAACGGGTAAAACAAAATGGTTGTCCAACTATTGAGTTTTGGAAACAGATTCAGGAACATAAATATCCTAAAACCAAAGAGCACTAGAGCGCTGAGACTAATCCCGTTTTTCGTTACTTCGTATTTTGTTGCGAGTCTTTGTTATACAACACTTAATTTTTTTTTAATAAGCATCAGTCTGTATTAACTGATCAGCATTTAACTGAACTTAGGCGAACTGCCCTAACCAGTCATCAGCCAAACTTTCGGCAGCTAACTGCTAAGACGGGCAACATTTGTAAAGCATCCACAAGCAAATCTAATTTTTAAATATTTCCTTTAAAAAATTGTTAGATAGAAACAGAACACAATGTTCTTTTGAATAACATTTTTATTTTTATGCTTTTGAATAACTTTGTAACTTTTATGTTTTTGAATAGCTTTCTAACTTTTAAGTTTTTAAATAGATATGTAACTTTTACGTTTTTGAATAACTTTGTAAATTTTATGTTTTTGAATAGCTTTGTAACTTTTATGTTTTTGAATAGCTTTGTAACTTTTATGTTTTTGAATAGCTTTGCAACTTTTATGTTTTTGAATAACTACGTAATTTTTATGCTTTTGAATAACTTCGTAACTTTTATGCTTTTGAATAACTTTGTAACCTTTATATTTTGTAACAACTTTGTAACTTTTATGTTTTTGAATAACTTTGTAACCTTTATGTTTTTTGAATAACTTTGTAACTTTTATGTTTTTGAATAACTTTGTGACTTTTATGTTTTTGGAATAACTTTGTCAAAAGAAATCAAACAAAGTAATTACTTTTGGATCAGTTTTAGTTGACCATATTTCATAACTACATTTTATTTGCATAAGAGCCGCATCACTCGAATGAGAAAACAGCGCTATGGCCACACCTGATATATTTTATTACATAACATAACTACTAAAGAAGATAGCATTTGCATACAAGCTATACACAAATTATTTTTAGCAAAAAAAAACATGTTTCTTTTAGGAATAGGATTTACCATGAGAGATGAGACCGCCCAGTTCAGTTACCACGCCAGATATGATAGGGAAGTATGGAGTCCATCCGATGTCAGTACTGTATGTGATGAGAATTTCACCCGGCTAGAAACACAAAGAAACAAAAATTGTACTTATTCCTTATTATAAGAAGTAAAAAAGAAGAATGTTCGCTTATTTTGTGGTGCATAACTTCAAGCTGCGACAACACAAGCACGTAGACTTAATTTATCATCTTTTCAATATTCTGTAGCATGCCAGAAAGGGCATTTAACTTTATAAATACGTTGCCATAAATAAGAAGAATGAAGCACACCATTATCGTTCGCTTATTTTGTGGTGCATAACTTCAAGCTGCGACAACACAAGCACGTAGACTTAATTTATCATCTTTTCAATATTCTGTAGCATGCCAGAAAGGGCATTTAACTTTATAAATACGTTGCCATAAATAAGAAGAATGAAGCACACCATTATCAATTAACAACGAATGTTAATTACGGCAAAACTGCGACATTAATTTACAAGTGCGACTGCAAGAGCATGTAGATTTAAATTATTATCCGCTGAATTTGTTCAAACTGTAAGCAGGAAAACACTGTACTTGTTCTACTATGACTGTCATTGTTTTGAAGGGATAACTCAAAACCAGCGAATTGGGACACTGGCCCTTTTTACACCCAAAGTACAAAAATAAGGATTGTATGGTAAAGGCTGTACTTTACCTTCAAGTGTGAGGCTTCTTCCAATGACATAGCAACCCTTGCATAACCCTTCGTCATCCCATGGCTTACGGGAATACCTGAAAAATATTGCGCATCTTAGTTTAGCCAAAATGCTGAAACTAAATACAGTTATATACAGAATACACAGAAACTAATCCAACAGTAATACAACAGCAATAAATATATAGAAACTAAATCTACAGTAATATAACCGCAATCAATATATAGAAACTACACTCTATAACAAAAAAAAATCGACGCACCAAGAAGGAGTTGTCCGATGGAGACAAAAATTGGTGGATAGAAAAATTTTGTACAGAATAGAAAATGATTAAAATTTCAGAACAATTGAATGGTTTATTTCAGAGTTAAAGTAACAAGCTCAATATGTTGACCCGCCTCTAGCCTGGATGCAAGCTGCCACACGGCGTGGCATACACCGATAGAGCTCCCGGATGGTCTCCTGCTGTATATCTTGCCACATTTGCTCCAATTGTCGGACTACGTCATCAACATTCCCTACCGGATGCAGTCGCCTTCCCATCATATCCCAGACATGCTCGATGGGAGAGAGATCTGGTGATCTGGCTGGCCAAGGAAGTGTTTGACAAGCTTGAAGACAGTTCATAGCAACACGTGCCATATGTGGTCTGGCATTGTCTTGCTGAAAAATAAGCCCAGGGTACTGCGAAAGGAAAGGTAGCAAAACAGGTCTCAGAATGTCGTCAACGTACCGCTGTGTAGTAAGTGTACCTCTAATGACGACCAAAGGGTTCCGGCTATCAAGGGAAATGGCACCCCAGACCATAACTCCTTGTTGAGGGCCCGTGTGGCGTGCAATAGTGAAAGCAGGATCGGCACGCTGCCCTGGGCGTCTGTAGATACGTCTTCGATGATTGTCAGGACACAGTTGGAAGCGGGATTCGTCGCTAAAGACTATACGTCCCCAGTCAGCATCATTCCAGCCTGATTGAGCCAAGCACCACTGTAATCTGGCTCGACAGTGTGCAGGCGTGAGTGGCTGGTGGCGTAGAGGTCGGTACGAGCGTAGATTTCGCTCTCTCTAGCCATCTGTGAATGGTCATGGTGGACACTCGTGTGTGAGTCGCACGACTGGTGGTTGATAGCGATGAATCAGGCGCTGTGACAGCTGATCTGACAATCACTCTGTCCTTGCGATCTGTTGTGGCCCTACGTCGACCGCTACCATCATGACGCTGAAATCTGCCATTGTCCGCCCACTCTTGTCAGCATCTTCTAATCGCCGCATCGCTTCGACTCACATGACGAGCGATTCTCCGATTTGCCCAACCTGCCTATTTCAATCCAATGATACGACCTCTTTCAAACTCTGAAAGTTGCTCGTAATGAGCTCAAATCCTGCGGCGAGGCATTTTTTCAGTCGTTGAAAGGTATCCTAAATCGCAATACAGCAGAATTTTTTAACAACAGTTCGAGAACAACTCCTTATATACATCTGCTGGATGCGCAGTTCCGATGCGCTGGGAGATCGCACTATTCATTCATTGGACACCAAATTTTAATCATTTGCATAGTTGGTCAAAACATTTTTGCATACTAAATTTCAAAGCAATCGGATGATTCCTTCTTGGTGCGTCGATTTTTTTGTTATAGAGTGTAAATCAAGCCTAATCTAACAGCTATCAATGTATAGAAACTAAATCAACACTAATATAACAGCTGTTAATGTATAGAAACTGAATTAACAATAATACAACAGCAACCAATATATAGAAACTAAATCAACTGAAATAAATTTCGCAGAATTTCCTCTTTAGACGGAACAATATAAATACTGCGCTCATATAAATTTAGTCTATCTCCTGCCTACTTTGTGTGAACGCAATGTTTGAGGTATCATTTGTTTCGTATTTGTGCGCTTTATAAATACTAATAGAAATAAAACCTAAATATTTAATTCTTGTAGAGATATCGGGACTTCGAAGTGTGGAAAATCACAAAAAACTGAAAACGGCCAAATATCTGCATAATAAACACTAGAAGAATTATAGAAAATGTTAACAGGAAGAGAGATGGGGAATCCAAGAAGATCCAGACATCCTATGCTGAGTGTCAACGGGCTCGGAAGAGGTTCTTGAAAGCATAACACCTTTAAGGTGAACAAATGCCTGATACGAGTGCGCCAAATACCTCCATAGTTCAGTTCGAAGCAAATAGCATATCTGATGACATAAACGTTTTACTATCGATCGATGGAGTTGAACCTATGGAGGTCGGTAATGAGTCACAACCTTCAACATCAACAGCGTGGGCACCAATTGTGATATATGTGCAGAGCGACCCGACACAGCCCCGTCTGGATTTTTTTAATTATAATTTTATCTTTTCTTGTTGTTGTTACATTTAACAAAAAAGAAATTGGAATTGCAATGCCTCACACATTCACATTTCAAGCGTAACATTTAAAGTTCATTTTTATTCCCAATAATTACATTTAAAATAACCGACATTTCGACAATAAAAATGAACATTTTATTGTACCTTTCATCGTTAAATCCGCTGTAAATTCATACATTTCTGATGATTCGTTGCCATCGTTTATCTGAAATTAAAAATAAACATTAACAAACTCACACAAATCCCAAAAGATCTCAATTGCATAAAAAGCTAAAGGATGTTATTAAAGAAGGATGAAAACGTCATTCTAAGGGAGCGCATAAAAAAGTATCAAGGTTTATAAACTTACTAAGATGAGAATGGTAGTTTTAGTTTCAGAAACTAGTGTGAGATAGATGTGATTGACTGAACAATCGGTCTAGTGGTCAAGGTGCTGATTTCTGGGTTTACATGTTCCTGATTCGAATCAGATAATAAACTATAGCATGTATGCTTGTTTGTCTATAAATGTGTGTGGTTTTCCCTATGCAATTAATGATTTGTACCAAGAATGTGTGGCTGTTTGTGAAGTGTAACACGAACCTTGTGGTATACCAGGGTAACACTAAGCTGCCCGAAATTCAACCCTTGAGTGCTACGATAATTAACCCTTTCAAGCATCCTCCTACTTAATCAACTTTAAAGTGCCGGTTAATATAGCTATTCAATTAGCCATAGAATGGATTTGAACAAATGTTACGATAATAATCGACAGATAGTAGAACTATGCAGTCGCATGTTTACACGAGAGCGTGGTTCAAAATTACGTGGTGTTGTCCTCGGATCTTTTCCTTGGGGGACTGATCCCGGACCGTCGTCAATAGCCCGTTGTGTTCCTCTATTATTATAAAAAATTAACAATTACCCGAGAGAAAACCGTGATTTCATAGTTAAGCTCTTCGTTTAAAAGGCTAGGGTTCAATTGGCTGGTATTAGCAAAAATGTACTCGTATATTTAATATCATCTGGCTGGCACCACAATATGAGTTAAAAACTTCTTGTTTTTGTGTTTACGGTGGTTTCTGCACTAGTGGCAGTTGCCAATTAATAATTTTATTTCATAAAATGTTAAGCTTTTAACAACCATCGCATCAAATACATCTTCTTATCTGAGTACGAGAGAGGTTTTCAGTAAATCTATAAGGAGGGACGCTAGTGTTTTTGTTAATCTTTTCCATAACGTATGGCAAAACTTGGTCATTCGGAGCAATTTCAACATCTCACAATCAGCCTATTGTCCGTGCATTCAGCATGCCACTTTCATTGAAAATTACGCTAAACATCGCCACAACGGGATAAATAAAATAATAGCTACACTCTTTCTATAACTGTAAAATACCTCACTGGTCCGTTTTATAATGTTCCAAATGAAAGTGATTAAGAACAAGGACTTGGCAATCAATTTTTCTAAAATGCAAAATGCTTTAAACTTAATTGAAAGTCAGAAAACTTCAGACTGGCGCGTATCATACCTATCGCAACCCCGTCAAAGGATACCATGGATAATTTGCAGCCGCAAAATACCTCAAAGAACCATTCTATGAAACGAAATCTACATAATACCAAACCACAATTATAATAATTGAATGGCGAATTATCTCATAGCCATTAAATACCTCAAGCAACTCAAATTTGCAAAAAAAAAAATTAATAGGTTCTAGTTAATAAACTGTAAGAAACTTCAATGCAGATTACTTGCAGTCTTGGTACTTAAAATATCGAATCTTTCATCGAAAAATCTTTTTATTGTTTTAAAAGGTGTATTTTGGTATTTTTAAGTTACAAACATTCGGACTT
Organism: Metellina segmentata; assembly: GCA_947359465.1. Taxonomy (NCBI): domain Eukaryota; kingdom Metazoa; phylum Arthropoda; class Arachnida; order Araneae; family Tetragnathidae; genus Metellina; species Metellina segmentata. The sequence goes on from OX375876.1 coordinate 92,814,979, forward strand.
TAGCAAAAAAATTCAATCCAAAATGAATGTATCTTTGTATCAATAACGGCTTTCTACAAAACTTATGACTTACCTGACTGTCAAATATTTAAAAAAAAACTCTCGGAATATTTATTTTAACATCTATAAGAGAAATTTTTAATTGAATAATTAAACTTTCAATATTGAGAAGACAGAAAGGTATTCTTTATAGACGTATTCGCTTGCTTCTAAATGCTCCAAAATGTTTAAATTTGACCTTCACTCTTAAAATAAATTATATTGAGAAGCTACATTACATTTGTAATGAACGATCAAGAAAAGTAGTTTTTTGTTGATTAAGGTATCCATTGCTAATAGGGTTTTTCCTTCAACTACCACATAAGATCTATTACAAAATCTGTATATTACAAGCTTAGATCAAATGATGGATTAGATGGATCAAAAGAAAAACACGTTTTTGTATTACTAACATAATATTGTTATTTAATGTTTACATTAGATTGGGAATGAATATGAATCCATGATTTGGAATCCTTATGACTGCCTTATCATAGATATGGAACTACAGAAAAATTGAGATACATTTAATTTGAGAAGAATTATAAATCTTCTATTTTTATCTAATTTCATTTCTATTTTTTATTTATTTATTTATTTTTTATTTATTTTATTTTTTATTTATTACAATTATTACAATTATTTATTATTATTATATTTTTTTTTTCCCAAAAAAAATTATAAAGCTTTAGGATACAGGATTTCTCTATTCTTCTGAATGGAGAAATTATATCTTTGAAGAGGTGTAGAGTCATTGCTTTTACAAAAACTTTTTACAACATAACAAAACTGGCTCGCCCTTTTATTAATTCCTTGTATTGATTTTATAACATCCCTAGGTGTATCTCTGCCATAAACTATAGTTTTGTTAGCCATGCAAATAGATTTTTAACAGAATAATTCTTTCTTGGAGGTTGATAAATTTGTAAACGATTTCAATTTAATGAGTGATCTGCTTCAATGAAATGTTTCCTTTTATCTCTTATCTAACTGTATTTATCTTTTTTTTTCGCAATTTTCGGATCATATAATTTTTTTTTTCTGATTGGATATTTTTCGGTGGAGAAGTAACAATTGAATAAGCAAACAAAATAAGAACACATTCAAAGCAAGTTGTCAAATTTGGTTATAGAAAATAAATAAAGAAAACAACTTACAGGTTTTGGAATGCCTCTCATAATTTCAGGAAATTTATAATCTTCAAGAGTTGGAAACAACTTTCTTCGGTAATTTGCCCTGTAAAAACGCAATTATGTTGCACTTTGATTTGAAGATAACATTTTCTGCTAAATCACGATAATTTCAGATTTTCAAAATTATGAAATTTATCTACCATTACTTCGATCGAATCTTTCTCCACGTTATTTTGAACCACGGTCAGATGACGAGGCAACACCTAAGTTGGCACCACACTCTCTAAACTTCCACACCAACCCAACGTGAGGATATTAGTCCATGACAGATTTAAGGTGAACCAGCCGCCTCTACACCATACGCTTACAAAATTCCATACACTGACCCGGATTCAAACCAGGAACCTACCGATCTAGAGGCTAACACATTAACCCCTAGACTGGGTGGTCGGCTGGTTGCTTCCTTGACTTTTCCGACTAGGCTATAGTGGACCCCTTCAGAGCATGATACGTGATACCGGGTAACATTGATATGGTTACAAAATGACACAAAAATGGAGCAAATAGTCTCACAAAAATTTTCTATGCATATGGATATTACTGTTTTGATTGAAACATATGGGGATAAAAGAATTTAAGAGTTCATATCAGGAACTTACCTTGAAATGATACTTGGAGATCTTGTCTTCAATAGCTCATCAATGTCATTTATACTTAAAAAGAAAATCAATTTTTTATCTGGAATTCGGCCTTCGGATACCATTAGTTTAGCGATATGTAGAAATCCTTGTCTCACGTAATCAAATGATTTAACTATGATTGCCTGAAAGAAAAATTCATACATTTCTTTAATGCTATTTATGCTGCATAAAAAGCAAACTAAAGAATCACGAATTAAATTAATATCGAGGTAAACACTGGTAATGGTAATTTTAGTTAACGTCGTACTAGAGCAACACAACGGGCTATTGACGACGGTCCGCGGGATCAGTCCCTTAAGGAAAAGATTCGAGGACAACACCTCGTAATTTTGAACCACGGTCAGATGACGAAGCAATACCTGAGCTCGAGTTAAACACTGAAATCGATTTAGTTCGATTGGTTGGTTTGTCTCTCTACAGTCACTCTTTGCAAAGCCAAAGTAGGTAGTTAATTAACGTCGCATTGGAACAACACAGCGAGCTATCGGCGACGGTTCGGGATCAATGTTGAATGGGTAAGATACAAAGTTCCTACCCCTTGTAATTTTGAACAACGGTCGAAGGACGAGATCAATACCTGAGCTGGCACCCCACTCTCCAAACTTCTACATCATACCAAGCTAAGCAAAAGAAAACTAGACCTACCGATTTAAAGTTTGCGCATTTGATTAAAATGGCGGCTAAAGTGGTGAAATCGTCAGTCTATTCCCCGTACCGTGGACCAATCAGATGATGAATATGCGGTTCCACCGGGACGACGAAAATAGTCTAAGGTTCGTGTTACTACTAGTTTTGGTCACATAATCCAGGGATCATAAAAAGGTTACCATTTCGATATTACTGAATATATATATTTCCTCCATGAGGTATATAATATTTATATTTCCTCCATGAGATATATAATATTTATATTTCCTCCATGAGGTATATAATATTTATATTTCCTCCATGAGTTATATAATATTCATATTTCCTCCATGAGGTATATAATATTTATAATTTCTTCCATGAGGTATATAATATTTATATTTCCTCCATGAGGTATATAATATTTATATTTCCTCTATGAGGTATATAATATTTATACTTCCTCCATGAGGTATATAATATTCATATTTCCTCCATGAGGTATATAATATTTATAATTTCTTCCATGAGGTATATAATATTTATATTTCCTCCATGAGGTATATAATATTTATATTTCCTCTATGAGGTATATAATATTTATATTTCCTCCATGAGGTATATAATATTTATATTTCCTCTATGAGGTAGTATATAATATTTATACTTCCTCCATGAGGTATATAATATTTATATTTCCTCCATGAGGTATATAATATTTATATTTCCTCTTTTATGTCTAAAATTTCCTTGAGTGTATTCCATTTACGTGACATTGTTTGACGCAGCTTCGCCAAATATGGTAGTTGCGTCATCAAAAGTCAACCGACTCCCTAGAGTGTCTATGTCCAAATACTTGACAAATAGGTTTGGTTAGATTTTTAGGCCACGATTTGGATAAGTAGTGTTTTTCCGCCAAGTAAAGGGGCATGCATACACACAAGAAAATTATTTACTGATATAAACCAGGGAAATATACCTAGGGTTATCAGAATCAAACATGTGCAGCCTATATCTCGCAAGTTGCTAGCGCAGTAGGAAAAACCACTGATTCATGTTTTTCCCGAATTACTTGTAGGAAAGAACATTGGTGCGGTTTGGTCAGGTCTGGTGGTTGCGCCATAAAACTCAACCAACCAATCATAGAATATACAGGAATAATATAATCATACAAAATAGAATCCTGACTGTTAATCCAGCAACTGAATAAGACTTACTTTTGCAGCTTCTCTTCCACTAACACCTTTGTGACAGTGTGGAAGAACAAACTTCATCAATAACCTGGAAAATATGTTATATATATATATAGACTTCGAGACAAAAAAAAATCTAATACTTTTTTTCTTGTTCAACTTTACATGAGAAAAGGTAGTTCCCTTCATTACCTCGACCAATATCCTAGAGGCACATTAAGCTCAGAGAATATCTTGTCGTAATCATCGTCCTCTTTCTTCTTTTCATCTGTACAAGTTCCTACAAGGTTCTAAAATAAAAAATTAAGCACACGTTATAGAGTTACGTCATACATAACAAAAATGATGGTTTAGAAAATGTCATGCATCGCAAAGCATATCTGACATACTACTTTTAGATCATTATGACTTTTTGCTCTCTAGCTTTCAATAAACGGTTTAAAACTCAAGATAAAAAAAACACGAAATATGCATTTGACATTTTTTTCAGAATTCCCAATTGACATTTATCAAAAACATTTTAATTTACAAAATTCAAAGACAATAATATCATCAGTATTAATTAAAGATAGCCTTTAAGGGCTGTTATTAGATTTCTCAATTTTGATTCCATTGAATTAAAAAACTCTAGAGAGGAATTAATTAATACCGCTAGGTTAAAATTAGTTACGACGGGGGATAAAAATGAATGAATATTAGATTTGTATCTGAAAGTTATAATTTGTAATAAAACAAGCGATCAATACATTAAAGAAATATGAAACCCTTGTGTGTTTCGTTTCCTTCGTGTGAATAACAATATTGGTTGTTGCAGCTTGTCCGAGCAATCTGATCGCTGGCCCTTGGGCAATAAAAAAATAGAACTATCGAAGAACATTATTCCTTAAACAAGATACACTACCCTACAATAATGGACCGGACGCCAGCGGATTTGCATAAAATCTAACAACTTGTTTGGGAGTATTTTTCGTGGTATGGCAGGGGACCTTTGCATGCTGTTCCTGATAAATTCAACACCGACGCCTACACGAACATTTTGGACAATCAGGTTCTTCCTACGCTCAGGCAATTTTATGGAATGGACGAATGTTACTTCCAGGACGACAACTCTTCGTGTCATGTTGCAGCCTCTGTCAAGCAGTGGTATCCAGATATGGATGTAAAACGTCTACCCTGGCCTGCTCAGAATCCCTACTTAAACCTCATAGAACATTTGTGGGACAAGTTAGAGTGACGCTTACGGACCAGGGAACCACATCCGAAATCTACAGCTGAGCTGGCGACATTCTTGCAGCATGAATGGACACAAATACCCATAGCTGTCTATCGAAACATTGTTGAAAGTATTCCCAGAAGGATTGCTAGTGTAATTGCAACACGTGGGGGACCGTCCCACTGTTAAAGTATGTATTATTTCCCTTATACCATCACATATTTCAGTCCGGTCCATTACTTTAGTGTAGTGTATATGCTTTGCATTATCCACATTACTTACTAGGTAAAAAAGCAGAAGGACCATTTGAAGTAGGATTGTGGTGAAGTGATGCTTAAGAAGATGTGAAAACGGAACAGTGAACTGAACTGAATTAGAAGTTTTGCATCTAGTTGTAATGAGCAAAAACGGAACAAGAACAGAATATCGGGATTTGTAAAGGATCAGAACGGAAGAAGAGTGTAAGGAACAGATATAAAGTACATGAATGTTTTAGATGAATTATTCAAGGTGTGATTGTCAATTAATAATAAAAAAAGCATTAAACAGCCTACAGGATTCAAAATTTTGTTTAGTTTGGTCAGGACCACCGTTACTGAAAAACATCAGCCGTTTTTCTTAATCACGTTGTATTTTTAACCATTTAGCTTTATTTGCTTTGTTTGTAATCCTCCTGGTGGTTGTCTCAACGAGGTATCTCGTCATCAGCAAAACTAATAAGAACTTGATCTTGATGGACGAGATATCTCGTTATTACAAGAAAACTGGTCAAATCTTAATCCCGTCATCAACAAAAATTCGTCAGTATCTTGATGACGAGCTATATTATCATTAGAAAAATTGGTCAGATCTTGAAGGATAAGATATCTAGTCGAAAGAACTGGAGCAGTGTTTCTCAACCTGTGTGCCACGAGAGATTGTCAAATGTACCGCTAGGGTTTTTGACAAATCATTAAAATTGCATGGGATTTGTAACTTTGAAATAGTATTTGTAATTACCTCAACGGTGACAAAAAAAAAATATTTTTAAATTTTGTTTTCCCGCGTTTTTATTTGATATTATTTTTTCCCAATTGTAATTGACGTTGATTCACATTGGCTCTTTCTTAAAATCAAAATATTTGTGAAATAAGTAAGTTTTTAAATTTCTTTCATGTGATTGCATTGCTGTGAACTATGTAGTATGACAGCAGTCGTAAGTGGTAGAGCTCTGGCTCTGGATTACGAAATTGATGTTGTGGATTCGTCCACTGAAGCGTAGATTGTCAATTTTCGCCCATTCTCTTAATTTCCTGACTCGTTTGAAGAGTTCGAGCATTGTTCAATACTAGTGGTAAATTATTCTGGTATCTATTTAACTTGTTCCTTTTGTTTCAGCTCCCGGTTATGTCGGGTGTAGGCTTTTAGCGGTGAGCCCTTCTGTCTGATGTCTTCAAACTCTTGGTCGATTTGGAATAGGTCAGAGAAATAGATATTAAAGCTTACAGAGTGGAATAATGTACACAACGTATACGATATACATTTCAATTTCAGTTAATTCCATCCCATTGTTGAAAGTCGGTTCCGATCTATTGCCAAAAGCTGGTTCCGATCAATTGCCAAATGCTGATTCCGACCTACTGTCAAAAGCTGGTTCCAACCAATTGTCAAAAGCTGGTTACAATCTACTGCTGATAGTTGGTTTCGTCTAATCGTTGAAAGATAGTTTCATCCAATCTTAGAAAGTTGGTTCCGACCTATTGCCGAAATTTGGTTCCGTCCTATCGTCGAAAGTTGGTTTCGTCCAATAGCCAAAAGTTGGTTCCGTCCAATCACCGAAAGTTGGTCCCGTCCAATCGCCAAAGTTGGTGCCATCCAATCGCCGAAAGTTGGTTCCGTCCATTTTTATGGTTTCATGTTAGTTTTATATCATATGTACTGTTCTTAATTTTTTTTTCTCTTGTATTTATGTGTTATGATGTTATGTCTCATTACAGACAAGTTAATAAAATTATAGTTCACAGTTTCTGAGAAATCCGTGATTCTATGCATGTAAAGATAATTTTGGACACCAGTGTAATTAACAAATGTTTTATTAATTTAGCCATAATGAGAGAGAACAAATATTTAATAAAATCCGGTGTTTCACAAACAGAAAATAGACAAAGAAACTACATCGAAACTACATCGAGACAAAGAAAATATAAAGATGACTACATCGAATTCGGATTCATCGCAATTGAAACGGAAGACCCTCAAATACCATTCTGTGTAGTATCTTCAAAAAGAAACTTGCAAATGAAGCTCTCGTTTCTAGTAAACTGAAAAGACATTTGGAAACACTTCACACCCAGAGGTCAAAAACAAACCAAGAATATATTTTGAAAACCTGGCAGCGCAGCAAAATAAAACAGCAAAAAAACTTTTTAAAACTATTTGAAGATGCCAGAAAATGAGTTGATTGCCAGCTACAAGGTTGCACAATTAATAGCACAACGCAAAAATGCACGCACCGATGCCGAGTCCATCATTGCACCAGCATTAGCTATCATTGTCCAAAAAAATGCTGGGAAAGGGATCGACAAAGAAGGTCAAGAAAGTACCATTATCCAATGACACAATATCACGCAGAATCGAAGATTCACACTTAAAAAAACTCTGTGTGAATGAACTCTGGTCATTTCAGATTGATGAGTCGACAGATATCAGTGGAAAAGCACAGCTCCTTTCGATTTGTTAAAGATTCTGCAAAGATTTGAAGAGCACGACGACAGGAAAAGAGATATTTGAGCTTGTAAAAAAATATTTCAAGCTTAGGTTTGCTGTGGGAAAACTGTGTTGGTGATCACTCCATCAATGTTAGGAAACTAAAAAGGATATATCACACTTGTGCGCCAAGAAAATCCAAATATTATAAGCATCCACTGCATGATTCACAGAGAATCTCTCGTTTCAAAATCTTTAACTCCAGATATATTGATTGTAATGAACCGAGTCATCCAAGTGGTCAATGTCATCAAGAGTTGACTTAAATCCCGAATTTTCTCTCAGCTGTGCGACCGCAATGGATTCCGACTACAAAACTCTTTTAAAACACACCTAAGTGCGTTGGCTTTCGAAGAGAAATGTTTTGAAACGACTCATACACCTGAAAGCAGAGGTGATTTTGTTCTTAGAGGTTGAAAAAGAACAGATTACAATCCTGAAATTTTTTTTTACAAGTAATAAACATATTAAACTATAATTTTGTGAAATGTCGGTTTTATCAGAGATGTCCTTCATTTGAACACTTATGCCTATTTAGAGTAGAAAATTGCTTTTTTCGTTACCTGTGTGTGTGTTTTGAAGATGAAAGAATTAAAATGCGACTTCCAAACTCTATCAGTAATATTATCATACCTAGCACTGTAACTGGCATGAATTTAAAGTATGTCGTAAAATTTCTTTAGGCCATAGAAATGTTTTTATTTCTGTCAAAAATGACAATTTTCCATTTTTTGCAACTACATTTTAGATTAAATATGATGTTTAAAATTGTTGTTGCCAAAGTGAAAAAAAGACAATTTTGTTCAGATTATAAAGTTGTAAAATATGTTTGTCTACGTTAAGTACTTTTTGAGAAACAGTACTTCAAACATGCAACATTAAGCGATCTCACAACTGCGATAAAATAAAACGCTAATTTCCATCTAGGTAAAAATATTCCTGGGACGAAAATAAACAAATTACATGGATGGAAATTTCAGGACAGATAATATACATCTTGACACATAATCCTGAAAATTTTTGAGGTTTTCGGAGTTGTCCTTCTCAATGAAATTTGTATTTAAAAAAATAGAAAAATCGCTGTTTTCAATAATTTTCTTTGTTAAGAATAATTTTTGATACTGTTTTTCTCCATTTTTTTAAAGGAACTAGCGCAATTTGAAATTTGTATCAAACAGGCAAAATCTCTATTTTCGCTGATCCCTGCGAATGAGCAGTGACGGATATAAAACTATATTCTGACATATCCTAAAAGACCTTTTACTAAAGAATGTAACAATATAAAAAATTTTAATTTGTGTTAATAACTTATTGAAATATAGGGTCTCAAACAGGCTACAATTAATGCAAAAAAATCTACATTTGTGTGACCTTGAACTTTAAAATTCAATACAAAAAAAATATATACATCTTGGACATCTAATATTTGGCAGTTCCTCCTTACTATATGTGATCTATCTAAGAATTAATTTTCATTAAAATCGGTGATGGGTCAGCCACAGCGATTTGCTCATTTTGCGTGGAATGACCCACATTTGAAATTTTGTTTCGTTGAATATTGTAATTCGATACTAGTACTCCCATTTGAGTACATTCACGCGCAATTAGTGTCTTGTGATACGGATAAATCGAACTATAATGAAACATACTGGTTTCGGTACAGCTACACTCTACGTTTATGAGTGATGGCAACGGCTTGGCGATGATTTTTTTTGGCGCACTTCTAGTAGCGAGTTACGATAAATTAAGGCAACCCATCTTTCATTACGGTTGTTGTGGTTTTCACGGCAACCTCGGCAAACGGAAACTATCAATTTTCATTTTGAATATTCTAGAAAGTTCTTCCAAAATCCGTTAAAATCGTTTGATTTCATTGATTCGTTTGAAATTTTTTCTTTCCTCCCATTGGTTATTTTGTTTTTAAAATATCCTTTTATTGCATTGGTCCTTTTAAATCGTTTTCTGTGATACCATTGGTCCATTTATTTGTATTTTGACAGTTGTGGAATTTTTATTTTGTTATAATAGTTTTTTCACGACAGGATTAAGAGTTTTGTTTTTTTGACCATTTTCGTTTTCATTATTTTTTTACGAGAGAATTCTGACGTTATCAGGTATTATTTCTTGCTTTTTTTCTTTTGTAAATCTTTTTCTTTTTCAACATGCTTACTGTATTTAGTGTAATTGATAAGTTTCAGGGTATTCTTACCATTCGTAGCTTAGTTTCTCTGTTGGTTCACAAATATGTTTTAATATGTGATTAAGCTTACTACTTTTTGTGAAATTTTTTTTTAATATACTTTTTAAAACGTTCTGAAATGTGCTTAAAAAGTGTGTTGTAAAAAGAAAAAAAATTGTGACAGGAAAAGAGTTTAGAAATAATTCTTTCCTTGGCGACTTTAGAAGTGCGCCAAAAAAAATCGCCAAGCCGTTGCCATCAGTCATAAACGTAGAGTGTAGCTGTACCCTGGTTTCGCTCAATCCAATTATCAAAGTTTAATAAGACAATTTAAAACAAAAATACACAAATGCAATCACGAACACACAGCAAGTAAAAACATATCCATGGAAAATGTTTAAAGCCAAGGATCGGCACGGACACAGAGAAGTACTACGCTCTCTTTGGTTTGAAAGTTTCCATAGATCATGGAGGTTTATTGTTCCGAAATTAGTGCAGCGCCAATCGCTCACCTGATACAGATTAAAGTTATCGAGGCTGATTTTGCAGTTTATTTGCTACAGAACGAAAAACCGTAATTTAGAATTTACTTAGGTGTAATGAAAATTTCAGTAACTTATAGACTAATTTCAAGCATGCAATAAATTTCAACATAGCTGACATTATCTGTAAACACCAGCTTGCAAATTTTGTCTTTCTACAGATCATTGTAAACAGAGAGGTCTTCTTCGAAAGAAAAACATTTATTTCCGCTTCTGATTCTGCAAGATGGCTGACTGATCGCGTCTGCGTTTAATAAAACTCCTTTTTCTTGTAACTAGTTAATCTACATGTTAACGTGTTTTTGTTATAACTGCAACTTCTTTCTATTAGACTTATCTCAATTCGACAAGAAACTCATGGTGGGGTTTTTCTTACAAATTAATCATGTTCTCTGTTTTTACTGGTTTTTTTTTGTTTAGTAAAGTAACGTTAGATTATCTCTAATGGCTGTTGATGAAAGAAAACAGTGGGTCAAAAACATCAACCGAAATCGGATTAGGCAAGGTGCTCAGGAATTTGATTGGCTGTCGGCATGGCGACAGAGAAAAAGTTAAACTTCCTCCAAGACTTGAAAGCGCAGCGACAGAGACAAGCAAAATTTGTTTGTAATACGCATGCGCAATAGCGAAGAGACGTGTTTTTTGTCGCTGTCGCCGGTGGTGTGAAGCCAAGAGTAGTGTATAGCAATGAGATGTTTCTAATAATAGTAGTGTTTTAAGAGTTCTTTGAACTAAATTAAATAGTTACTATAGGATTATACAATTTAATATTTTTAGAATATTTTCTTACCTGCAAGAGATGGACTAAAGGTTTCGGATCCATTGCCCATGTGGTTGAGCTACAATCAAACTGAAATAAAGAAGAAAGACAAATAATACTTCAGATCGCAAAAGTACAAACACGCCATCGACGTACCAAAGAATAGCTTACTTCTTTTAAGCATCTGTGCCCGTGTCTTTTCAAAAATTGCCGAAACTTTTCACCTGAAGAAGATGAATCTGTTTGCAACCACCGTTGAGCCTCCTGATAAGGGAAAACAATCAATGAAAGAGATCTGCGATGGTACCTCATGCAACAAGCAATGTCATCAAATCTCATTATTTTGTATTTCATCAAGAGTAAAATGTCCAACAAATCTGTATCATATGCCACACATTGAGTGGCGTGCGACTAGAAAATATGCTAGCATACTGTCTTTCTGTCCTGCAAAAATCCCTATATGGATATGTATTTCAGCCCGCTTAGTGTTGCGGGACTAAGGTAACTTGTAAAAGAAAGTTGGATTCAAAGGTTACACACAAAAAATTCGTAACTATGAATCCAACTTTCTATCATAATGTAAAATCATAATCTCAAAAACCCACTTCTCAATAATAAATACCCTTTTAATTTCTTTAATACTAGTCTTGAAAGATTTAATAATATCAACAATTCCATAACCGATGATTAATTCTAATTTCTTACTATTTTTAGAGCAGTTGACTTTCAATTCTATTAAACTGTATGACTTTTTTTAATAGAAATCGGAACACTCAGTTCTTAATTACTCTTCTCGAACAACATCTTTTTTGTATACAAACACAACCATTTTTATTTTTGAATATTTTCGAAGTGACAAGTTTGACTGTCCTGAATATTAAAGTTTTGTTGGACGATTTGGATAGTGACATTTGATGGCGATCTCCTAGCTTCTATTGTGGGTTAGGCTTCATATTATTTTTCTTCTTTTTGATGGTTAATTGTACTTTTCCTTATTCCTTTTTTATGGTTTAAAATTGTACTGTTTTGTTTCTGTGTATTCTCATAGTGCTTGGGGAAGTGTATGAGCAATTTTTTGTGTATTGCTGTTCACATGCAGAAAACACCATTTTGTGTTGTCTGGGTCAGGCTCCTCACTGATGATGCCCTGATCCACCAACACTTTTATTTTCAAAAATATCTTTAAACATATTTTTACTACTTTTTAAAATTATATTTTTTATTTTTGTATTTATTTCAAATTTTCTTTAATTTCAAAATTTCTTCTTTTTAAAAGAAGAAAAATATTCTTTCTTGAAATTATATTGCTTGCCATGTTATATTTGCAGCATCAGCATGGTTAGTTTTGACTTTCGTGTTCTGGTTGAGTACACCGAGGTTGTTTAGATAGTTGCTTTTTTTAAATGTTTTACGTGTTTGAATTAAAAGGGATAAAAGTTTCAAATTATACCTCAAGAGTCATGGACTTAAATGCGTCACTGCTGATATCTTTCTGAATTTGAAAGGCTAAATCCTACAAAAAAGAATGAATGCATGAGAAGATAATGATTTAATAAATTAGCTATGAAAACTTGTAAAACTGATTTTAACTTCAAAACATTGGTGTTCAATTTTTACCTGCATGGCTTGAGGAACATCTGCACTTTCCACATGCGATGAAGTCGATACAAGTCTAGCAAAATCACTATAAACATCAGTGTCGAAACCTGAAATTAGTAGAGAATGATCAATTAGTAGAGATAACATGCGGTTGCTTGCTGCAGTGAATAAGGAATAGAACGCCTCCTAATGTTGTTAGTTAAGCTTGCTCAATTAAACGCGATAGTATAATTTGTATTTAGTAAAAGGAGATACAGGTTGGGTTTTTTTAATGCTTAAATTATACTGAATCTATCTAGGAATAGTAACAAAGTAATACAGCCCAATAACACGAATTAATTATTTCATTTTATGTAACACGGCAAGTTTTACTAATGAATATTATTCGCACTCAGCCACTTGGAAATCATCATTGGTCGCATCATTTTTGTATTTAATTAGGAAAATTTTTCAAATTGTAAAATTCATATAAGGACTGCAAATCGTAATAAACATGATTAAAGTAATATGGCAATTAAAAAGGATCAATAAAAATAGGACTTAAAAAGCTTGATTTAATCAAGGCTTATCTAAGCATTTTTTTTTTAATTATTTTTACCAAAAAACGCAAAGTATAATTGAATTTGAGAATGGCACGAATACTTGCGAAAAACAGTAGGCAGAATTCGACTTAACGCTGACTATCATGTGAAATCCCTTGAGATTGAAAGCAATTTTTAAAATATTACACCAAACAGAAGGAATCGGAACAATTTCAAATTTTGTTAAAACTGCAAACAGTGATTCAACCTTCTGATATAATAGGTGGATCATGTGAATGGAGGGGCTGTCGTAAGATAAGAAATGCACGTCACGTGGGCTTGGGAATCGACTTGTGCCGATTGGCTATAGAATCGCAGATGAGTGTTTTTCATCACGTTCATCAATTAGTCCTACATAAAGTGTTTCGTGCTTTCTCTCAACACCACGTGACGTTTACACGGAGATTTCCGAACCGGGCGAACGGGAGTAATAACGCACAGCTGCATGCACAGGCTCCATTTATTTCATTAGAATGTCGACGATATCCAGTAGACTTCTCTCGGTACAGCTACACTCTACGTTTATGAACGGTGGCAACGGCATTGGCGATTTTTTTTTTTTTTTGGGGGGGGGCGCACTTCTAGTAGCAAGTTACGGTATATTAAGGCAACCCATCTGTCTTTACGGTTACAGGTTTCCATGGCAACCTCAGCAAACGGTAACTTTCAATTTTCATTTTGAATATTCTAGAAAGTTCTTCCAAAATCCGTCAAAGTCGTTTGATTTCATTGGTTCGTTTGAAATTTTTTCTTTGCTTCCATTGGTTATTTTGATTTTAAAATATCATTTGATTGCATTGATCCTTTTAAATTTTTTCTGTGATACCATTGGTTCATTTATTTGTATTTCTACAGTTGTGGAAGTATTTATTTTGTTGTAATATTTTTCACGAAACGTTTAAGAGTTTTGTTTTTTTGCCATTTGTGGAATTTTCGTTTTTTATTTTTTTCCCGGAACAGTTCTGACGTATCATATTGTATTATTTCTTGTTTTTTTTCTTTAAAAATCTTTTTTTTTTCAAACAGCCTACTGTATTTAGTGTAATTGATAAGTTTCAGAGTATTCTTACCCAACATTCGCAGCTTAGTTTTTCTGCTGATTCACAAATGTGTTTTGAAATGCATTTAAGCTTACTACTTTTTGCGAAAGTTTTTTTAAAATATACTTTTTAAAATGTTTTAAAATGTGTTTTCAAGCTTTCATTATCCGTTGTGAAAAGAAAAATATTCTTGAAAGAAAAAGAGTTTTGAAATAATTATTTCCTTGGCAACTTTAGAAGTTCGCCAAACAAATCGCCAAGGTTGTTGCCACCGCTCATAAACGTAAATTGTAGCAGTACCATATCCAGTAGACTTCTCTCCATAGACTTACTTCCTTTAGCCTTGTAGAGTATTTGAAACAAGTACATATTCCACTTGGAAGAATTTTCTGTAGCCAGCATGAGCCCCATCACCGACTGTGAACGACAATATTAATTTATAAACTGTGCATTAATAGTAAAAATTTAACTAATTTGATAAACAAGTAACAACAAAGCATTCAAAAAACGACATTTGTTTTTCAAATTAGGCTTACTGCGTCGAAGTCCGAGCAAGCATTCATCAAAGCTGTAAACGCTTCTTGTGCTGTCTTAGCTTTCAAATATTTCATCTCATAACTGTCCATCTTTTCCTTGACTTTATCTCTGTCGGATGAGTGAAAAAATAAGTCCTGTAACGAAGATGAAGCACGTAAATCATAAATTTCGGAAGCACGAAAGACTACTGTTTGTCTATCAGAACTACTCCAGACGCTAAGTATAAGAACTGGTTGTCACTATGGACACATATTTTGAGTGCTGATGAGACGGATGAGGTTTTGTTGAATTTGACGGTGGTGAATAATAGTTTGCCATTTGGCACGTGTTTTTCAAATCGCCTGTCTTGATATCAATTGCTTGTTTTTGTTATTGTTTAAGATTGTTACGTATTTTTTCAATTTGTTTGGATTTCACTTTTGTAATAAAGCCCCTTGCAAGCGTGTATTCTCTAAATTTAAAAAAAACCTGGAGAGCCAATTGTCGCAAAGCGTGCAAATGGGACAACTGAATTACTTCAAGAATCCCAAATAGAAGATTATCAAAATCTCGTTTCTACGGCAACAGACAACTGCAGACTGTTTGTCTGGAGCAGTTCTCGAGAACAGACAAAAGCAAACTTTTGGGACACTATTAAAAATGTCAAAAGAAAAATTTCGGAAAAAATTCAAGAATTATTATTTCTCAAATGTAAATAGTGTTCAATATCTATGAAGTACTAGTAAATAGTCACTAGTATAAATATATCACTAGTATAATTATTATAAATTTTCACTGCTATGCCAAAAGTAATGGAATAGGAATATGCAAATTTACAATTGACGCTGGCATTGCATTAAAAGGTGTGAAGTCAGGTGCTTATCAGTGCTGTCTGTTGGACTTAGGCCCGGTGCACACATCCGGTTTTTCAACGTGCGGTGCCACTGTGGCACCGAAGCCTAACTATGTACACATAACCGTGAAATGACGCACGAACTCATTTCACATCATTTGCGATAAATATTCTATCGAAGAAAACATATTTATTTCGCTTACTTGATGTAAAAAAAAGTATATTTTGAAATAAAATAGACGTTACTGAATACAGTCATTTATTAACTATTATTTATATTCCATTTGTTTATGAAAACAAGGTACTTCAGAACGGAGACTCATGTGCGGCGCCGTTCGGAACTGCGGTACAAATTGCACGCAAGTTGGATATGCGTCGCCCCAGCGGCACTAGAGGCATGTGTGCACTGCTCCATTGGAATTAATGTATCTCAGACCGCACTATTGTTGCGGCAGCGGCGCCGTACGTTGAAAAACCGGGCCTTAAATGTCTTGTAAAACGTTTAATAACGTGATAATGGCTACCAGACAAAAATTAGCGGAGTTTGGACGTGGAATGATAGTTGGAGCTCGACGCACGGAGTATAGCATTTCGGAAGTTCTTGAGACTTTTAAGATTCCTCACTATGCTTTTGTGTATCATGAGTACCTCATGGAAGACAATAATTGTCTTTCACAAAGGAAAGCGCAGTGGACATCAACATCTGCTGAGTGATCGAGACCAGTGACATCTGAGCAGAAGCGTCCGCGTTAACAGACGAACGACACTGCGTGATCTGACTGCCATATTCAATGAGGGGCGTACTGGAAACATGGCTGAGATGTTTTTGAAAATCTTGCAGTTTATATAGACAATCGTGAGCGCGGCACGACTGTGCGGAAAACAGTTTTAACTGAAGACGAGATATATACAAACATTTATTTCAGTGGTTTGAACTGAACCTGTTGAAAATTATTCTCTGGTGAACACTTTTGTAGCAGATTAAAATTGAGTAAAGCCAGAGAGAGGCACGCTTGAAAAAATACGAGCGACCGTTCAACAAGAACGCAAATCGGACAAGCGTCTAGACTCCAAACTGAAAAACTTTATATCAACATTTCTGGATCGTCTAGATTCCTTCCGAATATGCTAATTAGGAATCATTTCGCCAAGGAGGTGTCTGTGCCAAGGACGTGTTTCCACCTACTTCCTAGGGGGTACAAGAAGGTCAGCCTTGCTTAAAAGCTGGAGGTAATCAAATTCAATGTCTTTAAAGTCTTATTCAAAGCCATTACTCTTGCCGCATCATACCTTTACACCTTACCTAGTCATTACCCTTGCCGCATCATGCGGGGTACAGTTTTAACTGACTCCGAGATATATACAGATATTTATTTCAGTGGTTTGAACTGAACCTGTTGAAAATTACTCTCTGGTGAACACTTTTGTAGCAGATTAAAATTGAGTAAAGCCAGAGAAAGCCACGCTTAAAAGAAAATACGAGTGACCGTTCAACAAGAACGCGAGTCGGACAAGCTTCCTGACTCCAGACTGAAAAACATTATGCCAACATTTCTGGATCGTCTAGAATCATTCCAAATATGCTAATCAGGAATCCTTTCGCCAAGGAGGTGTCTGTGCCGATGACGTGTTTCCACCTACTTCCGAGGGGGTACAAGCAGGTCAGCCTTGCTTAAAAGCTGGAGGTAATCAAATTCGATGTCTTTAAAGTCTTATTCAAAGTCGTTACTCTTGCCGCATCATACCTTTACACCTTACCAAGTCATTACCCTTGCCGTATCATGCGGGGTACAGTTTTAACTGACGCCGAGATATATACAGATATTTATTTCAGTGGTTTGAACTGAACCTGTTGAAAATTATTCTCTGGTGAACACTTTTGTAGCAGATTAAAATTGAGTAAAGCCAGAGAAAGCCACGCTTAAAAAAAATACGAGTGACCGTTCAACAAGAACGCAAGTCGGACAAGCGTCCTGACTCCAGACTGAAAAACATTATGCCAACATTTCTGGATCGTCTAAAATCCTTCCAAATATGCTAATTAGGAATCATTTCGCCAAGGAGGTGTCTGTGCCAAGGGCGTGTTTCCACCTACTTCCTAGGGGGTACAAGCAGGTCAGCCTTGCTTTAAAGCTGGAGGTAGTCGGAGGTAGAGTGCCTATATACTAAGAGTGGCGACATACGGGAAACACTTTCTGATTGGCTTAGATACCTTTTCTACCGCCCGAGGCGGTCTTTTTCTAGCTCCCGTAGACTTAACATGGGAACTTGTTGTGTGTTCGGGAAAAACGTGTGTATATTAAATTAAAAAGAAAGTATAGCTTATACATGTTCCAATTCATGTTCTATAATGTTTATTTATTATTATTTTAGTGTTTTGTCAGTATAAATTTGAAGACTTTTTAAATAAATAGCTTTTTTTAACAACATGGTGTTTCCCATAGTCTAAGTTAGCGTGTTGTGCAATCCATCTCATGAATTACCATCTTACGAGCGTTCATATGATTCATTTATACCGAATGTATCCATATTATAACAATCATGTGCTTTTTGTTCTCCCTGAAATGATATATTAATTCGCCCTGCAACCATCTTTGAGACGATTCTGGTAGAAAAATGCCTGCCGCGCATGCGCATTGGGCCAAATTTGGTCCCTTGTCGTCACTCTTATTATATAGGCACTCTAGTCGGAGGTAATCAAATTCGATGTCTTTAAAGTCTTATTCAAAGCCATGTAATTACTCTTGTCGCATCATACCTTTTACTGAGGAAATATGGGTTAAGTACCCAATTCTCAATTATTCCCTTTTCGAAAATAATTTTACTATTCATAATTAAATTCATATGCACATTCGACCAATATTTTATTATGTTTTAACCTTAAATACCAATTTGTGTATGAATTGCCCATGCGTGACAGTAAAATGGCCTTAATAATGTGCCCAACACATCACTAAAAAGAACCGAAATTCAAACTTACCCAGTAAAACTTAAGCTTATTCATCAAAGTTTGCGCGTGAGGTTCACCTTTTCTCTCATGCGCTAATGCCAACATTTCTGGGTCGTCTAGAATCCTTCCAAATATGCTAATCATGAACCCTTTCGCCAAGGACGTGTCTGTGCCATACCTATTCACGAGCTGAAAATATATGAGTATTAATCGTCGCTGAGGGAAAGCTGGACAAGGAAAATGGCTTTTGAAATTCAAAATGCAACGTTTGACTTACATCGATAACCATTATCATCATGTGGTTGCAGAATGGAGTAATACCGCTCGGAAAATACGTTCCATTCATAAAGTTATCCGCTAGGCCACTCGCCTGAGCCTGTTTCTGAATAAAAGAAATCGTATTCCAGTTATGTCAATGAATTTTAACGATTTATTGCTCAAAATATTGCGTTATTTCAGATGGGAAGCATTGAGCTTCTAATGAAATAGACGGAGCATGTGTGCGCAGCTTCATGCTATTTCTTCCGATCACTCGGCTGAAAGATACGTCTGGTGATTGTGGGGAAAAGCATGAATCTTAATGTAGGACAAATTGTTGATTGCCCAGCGTGATTAAAAATGGTAGTCTGCTCTTCAATCGCCTAGGCGATTCGTACAGCTCTTACAACAGCGACTCCACTCATATGTTCTGTCTATTTCATTAGAAGTTCGATGATAGAAAAATACTGACGTACTTGCATGACTGTGGAAAAGAGTTTCATAATTACTTCCATTCCGAGTGGCGATGTTGCACCAGGCATAACTTCTCTACAAAACAAGAAAATAGCTTTATTACGAAAATATATTTATTCAATTTAGCATTACTCCCACAGTTTTACTATCTTTCAAGTGCATTTGATTTTTTTTTTGTTTAGTTTTCAGTTATATGTTAACAATAGAAGTGTAATACAGTAATACTGTACTTCGATTAAATATGCTGCACATCATTGAAACAAGCACCAATTCACCCCATCAAACAGGCCGAAAAAATAGAATATTTTTGTGATTCGCAATAATACTTATAACAAATAATTGTGACTAACTACTAAATAACTACTACTGACTGTCTACTAAATAACAAATAAACATGACTAATATTTTAATAGTGTACTCTAAAATATGTAATATTCTAAATGCATAAGTAAGTTTACAGTTTCATATTTGATAAATTTATTCGTTTTAATTTTATTAGCTCGAAATGGAATTTATGCTGTTTTGGTGAGATTTAATTCTTTGCATCGTGATATTATTCGACTTTTTTTGTTCAGGAGAATCGGAATTTGTGTATTCTTTTAAAAGAATTTTAAAAAGTCATTTGATTCTAAAATTAAAAATATATACATATTTAAGTTTGGATAGTTCAAACATAGAACACAGCGCATTTATGTGATATAAATGTTCCGAAATTCAACCTTTCTCTGAGTGGTAATAGTAAAACAAGGTCGTTATCCGGTGCTTTATGGTAGGAAAATGAAACTCAAGCAGTAACGATGAATTTTCATATCCGGAGAGTCTTTCTAGAAGTCATCCAGTTGGCCATGACTAACCACCTCTTTTCGGTTTTCTGTAAAATATACTAACCCTTAAGAGAAATTTTATCAATTTAGGTACTGCTTTTTCTTATGATTTGCAAATCTTTTGCACAATTGGTTACTTTCAACATTAAATCCACTTGACTAATTACTCTAAAACGAAATTAGATTGTAGAAGGCATACTCACCCAATATTGGCGACAGTAAAGTATTCGCCTATGCACCTCAATGGGGCATCATATTCATGAATAATTTCATAATCTGTTTCCCCTGCTACGTTAGTCACAGGTCGAGACTGCAATGAAATAGTTCATAGATGCATCATTACTTTTAACAAAATTTAAAATATTAGTGTAAGTGGCACAACCACATATAACATTAAAATCGTATACTTCTTACTTGTAACATGTATATTTTGTCATCAATGATACCCCATTCAATATCCCTCGATGATTTGTAAAACTTTTCTATCTGAAATTAAACAAGTTATAGAATAAGACTGATTTCTGTTGTAACAATGCATATTTTTACCTTTAACAATATTGTTATTGGAAGTTAAATCATTGTTTCTTTCCATTTGAGTGTTCTGTACAATCCAGAATGTTCTTTGTAGAGAATATTTTTAAATAAAGATTAATGAATTTAAGGAGAGATTGATTTACGTGAAAATTATTTATTTTCAAACAAGTGTCGAAAAGTACATCAATGTGAGAATACAATGTTGATACCTCTACAGCTAGCTTCCCAAGACGTATGGCTGTTTCTTCTGAAAGACAGCATTCTTCTTTGGAGTTTTCAGGTAAATCTTCTGTCACCGTACCACCAGAATCTAATACAAATATTAAAAAGTATTTACCATTTATACAATTTTTTTTTTCATTTATATTTCATATATTCTATGACCACGATTCGTCATTCTTTGTTCATGTCAATCACACTGTGTTAAAAAATAGTAGGTGCTGCTATTCAATATGTTCGAAACTTATTAAATGTATCCGTCATTGTGAGTGCTCGATTCTTGTTGTTTACATAATTATCGACCGCCATACCTTGAAATCACTAAATCTCATTCCGATTCGTTGAAAATTGCGATCGGTCGTATATTGCGGGAAGTTACTTCATGACCATCCGGTATATAATGGAGTGTCCAGATTCTACTTCATGGTTAATAAAACAAAGTTTTCAAAATGAGACTTATTGATGCTAATGCAAAATATAGAGACGTGGAGATTATACCTTGCATGACGATTTTTTGGTGCTTTGTTCCAAGGATCACAGAATCCAGTTTTAACCGTCCATTTTCCTTCCTGCGTAGGGATATGGTATCGGGCTCCACAGATCCTGACACAACAGTCTGAAAAATATTATTAAAAAAAACTAGAAAATATATAACACAAATAAACGTAAATACGCGAATAATCGAATGTAAGATCATTACATATTCATAAAAATATGAGGGGTATCGTTGTACAATGGGAATGACCGTAAAACTGTCTCTATGTGTGTGTTCATTATTTGATATTGTATGTCTTGTGTGTAGCGCAGAATGGCCAAATATGGTCCTTGCACTATAAAAACCGAACCAACTAACCATATAAAGATGGTATATAGCCGTGGTTCCATGCATAGACTTGCAGATACCAATCTATTCACCAGTTGAACTGTCACACTAGTAAGAGCTCACACATGAATGCTAGCTTTCACGACAGTCTCATTTTTAAAAAGCAAGAACGAAATAAATAGGTCATGTAATTTTGTAATAATAAAGTAGTTGGGGGGGGGGGTAATTGTATTTACATCGCACTGGATCCATCCCGAAGGGAAAGATCCGAGGGCAACTCGTAACCTCGACCCACAATTCAAATTACTGCAATAATAGAGTTCTATAAATTGATATTGTGATCATTTCTTTATATCTTTGCGAGTATCACACATGCTGTTTTATTACGATCAAACACATGCTTCATAATGTTCTTTTTGGAAGTGCATATACGATATTTATAACACTAACACGAAGATAGAAAAGTTCGAAGACTTTTAACTATTGGAACTTTAAAGCATTTTAATTTTACAAGCACTAATTTTCAACTACCGACCCAACAAAAAAGTAAACATTATTAAAGCTTATGCTTCATACATAGTTTTAAAACTTGATACCAATCCCATACCTCTCCTAATCCATAATTGGCAGTTATTGTTATGAAAGAAGGGTTGTTCGTAACTGGGTCGCAAGTGAATAGCACACCAGAAACTTCACAGGCCACCATCTCTTGAATGACCACTGCCATGGGAGAGTTCAAAACTTGACCATTTCGTCTGAAAAATAATTGACACAGTCATTGGAATTTTTTTCAATAAAATTAAACCAAAAACACGTTTAAATAGAGAAGTTTGTAATTATCTATATACACTACCCCAGGCCTCGAAATAGATTTTTAAATACAGGTGCACCCTTTTTTTAAATTAGGTGCACAGGTTATATGTTAGGTGCACATTTAAAAAAAAACCGTAATATAAGTGTATTAATGTAATGTTTTCAAATACTGTATTTGTTGGGTATGTTTAGATAGGTTCGTAGTATATAGTAAATAAAAAATATTTGAACATATTGAAATTCTACTGTACACAGCTGTCACGACAGTCACTTCAACAGAGACATCTGGAAAATGTTTCGATCATCGGAAAGTTCTGGTGGCAGTGACACAAGTAAACCTTCCTCCTGTATAAAACCGTTACGACCCAGCTATTTTGTTTTCGCTTAGTGTGTATTTTTGAATTTTAATTACGTTCCTTTAGAGCGAGAGATGTCGATACTATTATTTTGTTCAAACATCACAATAACACAAAAAACGTCGTCCCCCCCTTTTTTTTTTAACTTTAGGTGCACTGTGTGCATTTAGCGGGGGGAAATTAGGTGTACAATTTTATTTTCATGTGCACAGTGCACCTGTTCACCCGGGTATTTCGAGCCCTGCACTACCCTACAATAATGGAACGGACGGCAGCGTATTTGCACAAAATCCGACTACTTGTTTGGGCTTTTTTTTCATGGTATGGCCTGGGACATTTGCATGTTGTTCCTGGTCAATTGAACGCCGACGCCTACATGAACTTTTTGGACAATCAGGTTCTTCCTACGCTCTGGCAATTTTATGGAATGGACGAATGTTACTTCCAGGACGACAACGCTCCATGTCATGTTGCAGCCTCTGTCAAGCAGTGGTATCAAGATATGGATGTAAAACATCTTTCCTGGCCTGCCCAGAGTCCCGACCTAAACCCCATAGAACATTTATGGGACGAGTTAGAGCAACGCTTACGAACCGGGAAACTACGTCCGAAACCTATAGCTGAGCTTGCGACAGTCTTGTATCAGGAATGGACACAAATACCTGTGTATCAAAACCTTGTTGAAAGTATGCCCAGAAGGGTTGCTAGTGTAATTACAGCACGTGGGGGACCATCCCCCTATTAAAGCATGTATTATTTTCCTTTTACCATTACATCTTGCTGTTCGATCCATCATAGTAGGGTAGTGTATGCATAAAGCAGAATTGGTGTCTGTCTATACTCCATACACATCTACACCTCTTAACCAATCCCCACCTTTGGTAC
This sequence comes from Metellina segmentata, assembly GCA_947359465.1. Classification (NCBI taxonomy): domain Eukaryota; kingdom Metazoa; phylum Arthropoda; class Arachnida; order Araneae; family Tetragnathidae; genus Metellina; species Metellina segmentata. The sequence goes on from OX375876.1 coordinate 92,838,836, forward strand.
TCATTATTTAGAATCTTGCGGGAGACATAGGCTATATATTAACCCCAGTTCTGTTTGTCGTGGGTCTATAGAGGGATAATAAAAGAAATCCCTATAGGAATAACATTGAATAATAAAAAGATTTGTTTGACCAATTCGTACCAGATTAGGTACACTTATGCTTTAGAATCACACCGGAAACACAGTACATTAGCACTCGCTCTATTTGTCCTGGGTCTGCAGAGGGTGCTAAAACAATTCGAAATCCCTATAGGAATAACATCATTACGATCACTGTTTGACCAAATCATACCAAATCTGGGCACGATGCTTTAGAATCATGGCTGGAGACAGGCTGTATGTTCGCTGTATCACACCAGTTCGATTTGTTCTGGGCAACGCCGGTTGATTCTTTTGATAAAAATAGAGACAAAAATTTTATGCGGCGAAAATACTGCAGTGTGGAAAGAACTGAAAGTTTTTGTAGTCATAAAGGAAAAATCAATTTATAAAATTTGGGGAACCCTCATATCTGATTCATGACTTCACGTAGAGACCACCCTGAAGCCTCGCTCGAATATACAAGTGACAGAAAATGTCAGACTGCCCTTTAAAGACTTGTGATCGAGCACATCAGACCACCATCCTTTATTCAGGGCCATAAAGCATTTCCAATTTAGCTAAGTGTGACACTGCACAAGTCTACCCAAGTCATGGTTTGTGTTCATATGGCAAGAGAAGATTTCAGTCCTGATCTGTTGTTGGACGTTCAGTCTCATGGACTTGGTCTAGCCACTTAGCTAGGTTTTAAGGAATAAGTAACAACGAAAAAGTCCTTCTTGATTTATCTCTACTATTATAAAAGGAAGTGTTCGTGTAAGTGTACGCATTGTTCTGACGAATCTATGGCACTTACAATAATGAGATTTGGCATACAGGTAGTTCGAATTTTTTGTAATTTTTGTGCGAGCCCGAATTTAATCTAGAACATTTTTAAAGGAATTTAATTATTATTGTTTTCCTTAGAATGGCAACAGCATAAAGAGAGGACATATATATATATATATATATATATATATATATATATATATATATATATATATATATATATATATATATATATATTTTTTTTTTTTTTTTTTTTTATTTTTATTTTTTTTTCGTTTCCGTTTGATTTTGCGGAGGAACGATTTCAGCCGACGATAAAAAGAAACAAAGTTTTAACTGGATTTATGTAGTTCTTTTTTTATCTCCTAGATCGTTAAATATAGAGTAAAAATTTCAACGGATTTCAAATGTGCGGAAATTTCAATAAGATAGATACCTAAAAATATGATTTTCTTCGAATAAATAATTTTTAAATTGTAACTTTCGTATTTTTTCCCATACGAATTTGACCTTCGCTGTCGAGAAATCAACAGGTTCCATTTCTTGCACTCAAACAATTCCAGAGAAGGAAAGAAAAACAAAAACAAATTTTTGATTGACATTGTTTAGTTCTTTTTTGTAAAATCGGGATCGTTAAAGATAGATTAAAAATTTTAACGGATTTGAAATCTGCGGAAAATTTTACACCAGCTAGATACCAAATACGTTTGTGATTTTTTTTTTAATAAATAATTTTTCAATAAAAATTTATATTTTCGCAAGAGATTTGTGACGTCACGCCGATTGGATTTCTTCGCAATTCGAATTTGGCCGCATTTGACAATGACGAGGCCATCACGGCGTTACTCGTGGTGGCTGTTATCTAATAGGCTATGAATACGTAGCAATCACCGGGGGTTAGCGAGCAATGATCACACCTGACCCCACGAAAAGAACAGTCCCGGATAACGCCGTGCTGGCCACGCAGTGGCTAGTATGAAATATATCCGAGGTTTTTCGAATTATAATTTCAAAATGCATCATTCAATACTAAAATTTATTTTAAAAGGGGACTGCATAAATAAATTTTGTTTGGATTGTTTGGTAGTAGCTTAGTAGGAAACTGCTTGATAGGGATATTATTTCAGAGAAAAGGGGGAAAAGTCTAAAAACTAACATTCTGAGCTTTCCACAGTCGTAATCCCAAACCAACTGGATCAAATGACTCAAGAATTAGTATAGGTTAAATTTTGACATAAATCTGGAATTTGCATCGTAATAAAGTGTTGGCCTTGGAAAAGTTTTAAAGTTATTTCTGCATTTTGATATCTTTCCCTATTAAATGATGTTTGAATTTGCTTTATTCTTAATGCTTCTTGAATAAAGAGAGGCGAAGGGTAGGTCGTGTTTTACATAACGGATCATTTTTTACATACATTTTGCTATACAAATACACAGTCCAGTCACATTAATGTGACCACCTGTCAAAAGCCAGCATAACCACCTTTGGCAGAGCGGACAGCTGCGAGACGTGCAGGAAGAGAGTCAATTAGGTTTCTGAAGGTGTTCACTGGGATGTTGAGCCATGCCGACTCCAGTGCCGTGGCCAGCTGCGCTAGATTACGCGGTTGAGGATCCATGACGCGAACCACCCGATCTAGGTGGTCCCACAGATTCTAGATTGGGTTTAAATCCGGTAAGTTTGCTGGCCAGGGGAGTACAGTAAACTCATCCTGGTGCTCTTCGAACCACGCACATACACTGCGAGCTGTATGACGCCTCGCACTGTCCTGCTGGTAGATGCCATCATTCTGAGGAAAAATAATTCGCATGTAAGGGTGGACATGGTCCGCAAGGACAAATGCGTACTTGTGCTGATCCATCGTGCCTTCCACAATGATGAGTGCACCCAGTGATTGCCAGGAAAACATTCCCCAAACCATAATGCTCCCTACTCCAGCCTGGATCCTTCCAGCAATTGTTGCAGGATGTTTGCTTTCAGATGTTTCACGCCGTATACGCCAACGTCCATCTGTCCGAAGGAGCATACAACGTGATTCATCGGAAAAAGCCACCTGTCGCCACTCTGCGGACGTGCAAATTCCAGCCTTCGTCGCCGATGAACAGCAGTCAGCATAGGTGCATTAACCAGGCGTCTGCTGCGGAGGCCCATGCACAGCAACGTTCGCTGAACCGTTGTTGAGGATACACTCTTGGTAGCCCCTTGGTTCATCTGGGCGGTCAGTTGCTCAACAGTTGCACGTCTATTCGCCCGAACGCATCTCCGTAGCCTTCGTTCGCCTCTGTCATCTATAGCCCGTGGTGCACCACATGTGCCACGCCGCTGATTTTGGATAGTGCCATTTTGCTATACACGGTATACTTTTACCACGGCGGCACGCGAACAGTTCACAAAATTAGCCGTTTCCGAAATGCTTCCACCCTTGGCTCGAAAACCAATAATCATGCCCTTTTGGGCGTCGGATAAATCGCTACGTTTCTGTATTGCGCCAACGATTGAAATGCTTTCCGATGCCCTAGGACATCCTTTATATACACTCTAATGCAATGTGCTGCCACCTGCCTTTTGTGATTGGTTATTTCACGTTGGCGTCGAAAGTAGGTGGTGGTCACATTAATGTGACCGGACTGTGTATATAACCGTGCTTTGTGTGCATATGCCATACAAATAAAGATTAAAAGAGTTACCTTTTATACTCAATCGCAATGAAACCAAACTGCGAAGCCCAGCATTTTTTCACAGCCACAAATATCTATATTGTAAAAAACTTGATAATTATCAAGGCATTTTGTTAATTAATATCAGTTATATTTAAAGTATTACGCGCGATTCATATATTTTCAGACAATTGATATGTATTCACTTTATTCTTCAGAAAATTTTAGTGAATAAAATTTATTTCTAGAAAATAATAATGTATTCATATATAGCCTACTTAAAGACAAGACATAGCTAAATTTAAGCTAGATTATTTATTATTGCGCTTAATTTGTAGTCGTTTGTTAGAATTCGGGGTACATGTCCAATTTTGATTATGTGGACAGTTAAATAACTAGTATTTACGCTACACAAAAAATCGTGGAAACCACGTTAAAAGCAAGTGTGATGTGGAAACCTGGAAACATTTTCATACCTTGATATACTTTTGAAGTATACTAATTTCTGGGGCATAAATATTTTCAAACTAATACTACGTAAATCTTTTAAAAGAATACATTTCCAGTCATTTTCACTATTTCTTTGTGGAATGTTTTTCTAAAAGTGCACCCATTGCATAAATGGAAAAGTTAGAAAATATTTTATATTATAATGATGTCAATATACTATCTACAAAATTGGGCACGTTTAGAAAGAAAACCGAGATGTGAAAATCGTCTTCCAAGTAATATTAGTTGTAATCCTGAGGCTCTATTAAAAGTCAATGAATATATGTAATATTTAACCATGTTAGAAAAACTTTTAATAACTATTTTGGAATATAGCTTAAGTGTTGATGGGAAACTTTTAGACAGAATGAGTATTACAATAAAACCAGAACTGGGTAGGCAGGTATTTCAATTAGCATTGCACTGGAGCAACACAACGGGCTATTGGCAATGGTTCGCGATCAGCCCACGAAGGTAAAGATCCCAGGACAACATCACGTAATTTTGAACCACAGTCAGGTGACGAAGTCCCACCTGAGCTGGTAGCCTACTGTCCAAACTTCCACGTACCAGAACTGGGAAAAATAATTTATTCTATTTAAGAAAATACCAAATATATAGTTAGCATTTGGAATCATCTAGAAGACTATATCACACGATCTGCACTTTAAAATGTTTATGAGGTTGTGTAAGGAAAAACAAACGTCGATACACTGGGCTTATACCATAATAAATTGTTATACATCTGCACGAAAAGTATTTACTTCTTTAAGACTCTGAATGCCAAGAAAAGTGTCCATCTGTCCAGCAGCTGACATGGTAGCGGTATCTTCACCTGAAATAATTTTAAGAGGTTCTAGGGCGAAGCTTAAAATACCATTATGACAAACTTTTAGTTATGATAAAAAAATAAGTGTCAATTGATGTACAGTCGTCAAAATAAAAAACGACTCACCCGATCACAATTGCACAATTTACGTCGCAGAGCAAAACGGAAGGTGGCAATCGATAGGGATGAATGTTTTCTACAAATATCAACATTTAAAATGTGTCTAAGGGGCTCTCTTCATATTAAATTGGGTGCTTGCTCCAAAAATTTCAATACGAACCCCACTTTTTTATCACAAATTTGGATTCTACACACAATTTCAGGCGGAAATAAAAAAAAAGTTCATCAATTTTATTGGATTTTTCACCGATTCGTTAGTGTTTGAAAATTAGATATTCTAATGTTAACTTAGTGTTTCACGTTTTTTGTTATATTTGCTAAAAACATTAATTTTCCTTGGAAATTGTTTTCCATCCTTTGCTACCCAATAACCCAAACACAATCTATAAACATTTTAATCATCAAACAAAATTTTACTATTTTTTATTAATTATGAAATTAATGTTCATAAAAATTATGAACAGAAACCTGGGCAAATTTTGATTCCATGCGATTCAACTGTTACTGAAACATCGGAATTCCAAATTTCAGCTCACCACGTGCATAATTAGTAGCGCAGTGCGATTGTTTGCAAAATTTGATGATTATTACCATTATTGGGGATTGTTCACAAAGTGAAAATAGAAATTTCTGCCAACAGATCCTGGGATTCTATCAGAATGGATTCTGACTTTGTCACCATCTTAATGGACTCCATACCAAGGCGCCTGCAATAGGTCCTTGACTGCGACGGCCACTACGCGTCTTTATTAATATTTATAAAGTGATTGAACTCCGAACATTTATACGCTCCCTCAATGATTTTTATGGATTTTCTCGGACAATTTTACGCCGTTTAACAATATTTTTTCATCAAATCCGCCTGAAATTTTGTGTAGAATCCAAATTTGTGATAAAAGATGGGGGTTCGTATTGAAATTATCGGAGCAAGCACTCAATTTAATATGAAGACGGCCCCTTAGAAATTCTTAAACAGTGATATTTATAGAAAACATTAATCCCTATCGATTGCTACCTTCCGTGTTATTCTGTGATGTAAATTGTACAATTGCGATCGGGTGAGTTGTTTTTTATTTTGACGGCTGTACAAGGAAAATATTTTACAAATTATTGTTTTAAATTAGCATGGTAGGTAAAGTGCTTATTACCTGTTGCAGATGATCTCACAGCGAATTTTCTAGAGTTTATTTCATCACCGAAGACATCTTTCAGATCTTCAATAATGCTGTGGCAAATTTTATGCGATAATAACGTCTTTTCTACGATGCCTGATACCCTAAAAGTTGTAAAATAATTTATTTATTTCATGGCTAACATAAAATCAAATTAATGGTTCCGGGCAATATAGTTATATAAGCCACAGAATATGCAATGAAAAATAATTAAAAACTAAGTATTCAAGAACAAAAGAATTTGTGATTTTTTGAATGAATGCGTAATATTTGAGCGTCTAAAATAACATGACCTGTTGAATAGTGGAGAAATAGTGATTAAATACTGGAAAACAGTTGGAAATTTTTAATTCGAAAATTGTTAGCCTGGAATATTTGAAAAGTGGTTTACAGTTATCGGAAATTCTTCAAATATAAAGAATACAAATTCCTAAGTAAAGAGTCATTTTCTTGGGCATTTTTAGTTTGAAAAATAACTATAGAACAAGTGATGGAGCAAAGTTTTGGTACTTACAAGCTACAAGCAACTTTGACATCTCCTGCTACATTTCCACTAAAAGAATTTAAAGTGAATTAAAGCAAAGTATGCAAAAAATTCGGTTGAAATCAGAAAAGAAAAAGGTAACTTTGAAATAGAAGTATTACAGCATTGGATAAACAAAAAAGAAATTTTGAAACTTACTATGCTATGTTTTCCAAATGTTTGACAGCATTGTTGATTTCGGGAGTTAAAAACTCTTCATATGCAGCAGTAGTGACGACGATTCCTTTTGGAACGATAAACTGTACAGGAGTAATCAGAGAGAGTTATTTAACAGGAGAATCAAACATAAACCCAACATAATTTACACATGGGGTTAATCAAAAGCGTATACTTACTGTTTCGTTCTTACGGCTTAGTTGCGTTAATTTTCCCAGTGATGATCCCTTGCCACCAGATATTTCACCGAAACTGCAAATATCCTCAGAAAACTGTACAGTCAAGGGTACAGCTGAAAATAAAAAATATATCGAATATTAAAAATTATAAAAACTTGAATTCAATTTATAAATGTCTTCGACACAGAAAAAAACATTTTCCATATTTTTGTTTTTAAAAAAGTCCTATTCTGGTAAAATAATGTCCATCGCACGGTAGTTTCCTCTAGATATTTTTCTTGCAATTACCAAGTTAGAAAAGTAATAAAACAAAAAGTTGAACAACAGTGCAACCCATTTAATTCTCCATATAAAATGTAGTATTTTTATCTCTAGAAACATTTTGCTTCCAGCTATATTTGCAACTTTAATTCCTAAATTGCATCTCAAGTTTGAGCTATTAACTAGAAACTAATTAGTTTAGACTTACTTTCAGGAAACTGAATGATAGGTATGGGCTCGAATGCCTTTCTTGGCTCTTTATAGACTTCACTAAAAATAAAAATGTTCACAAATAATATATAAATCTTATGGATGGATAAATTTTTATTTGAAAATATACATTTGCATCACACAATCTTTATTTAGAAAAGGAATTAATAGCTTATCGAAAAAATAATCTAAGGCCAAATAAAAGAAAAGGTTTGTTCCCTGTAACATGAGCAAAAATATTAGGGTAGGTAAGTAGGAAAAAGTTTTTTTTTCCTAAAAATTTTTAGCAAATACGCAAAAGGAAATATTATTTGAGTATTCTTGGCTCTTTATAGACTTCACTAAAAATAAAAATGAATGTTCACAAATAATATATAAATCTTATGGATGGATACATTTTTATTTGAAATATATATTTGCATCATATAATCTTTATTTTGAAAAGGAATTAATAGCTTATCAAAAAAATAATCCAAGGCCAAATAAAAAAAAGGTTTGTTCCCTGTAACATGAGAAAAAGTATTAAAGTAGGTAGGTAAGAAAAATGTTTTTTTTCTATAAAACTTTTTAGCAAATACGCAAAAGTAAATATTATTTGAGTATTAATGTTAGATTTAAATTGATCACACAGGTGTGATCAGTGCTGTAAAATACCTCAGTCCCACCTCCCCTGTTGGTCAAATTCCTTCAACTAATATTCTATGCACTATTCTCCTAAATTGTCGAAGAAACAGTCAGTTAAAGGATTGTTGGTCAGAAAGGGACTTGCAATCTCAAGTTATAATTCCTTTAAAATTATTTAATCGTAATAATTTGTAAAGTAATTCGGAAGGCTTCATCCCATCCTCTTCGCTTTTTATAGCCTGTTTATTTTTCACATGATTCAATTTTGAATGGAATGTTCTGGAGGGAATATTCTAAATTGAATGTTCTACATGGATCACCCTGAAATATGTATAAGCGAGTAACAGTAGCTGTAAAATATATTCTTTTTAACATTCAGAGCGAGGTCAGGTACTATCTTAGTTTTTTAGTAATATCTAAACAGGGAATTCGATATATTCGAATGGATATGACCATATCATCTTGCCAAATCAACTTAGCAGCCAAATAATTAGTTCACCCTATGATTTCTCGAAAACTTATATATTATGATATTCCTCTCCGCAGTGTAAGTTGTTTAATCGTAATAATTTGAAAAGTAATTAGGAAGCCTTAATCCTATCCTCTTCGCCTTTTGTAGTCTGTTTATTTTTCACATGATTCAATTTTGATTGGAATTGTTTCACAAGGAATATTCTACGTGGAATACTCTAGATGGATCACACAGAAATATGTATAAACGAGTAACAGTAGCAAACTGTTCTCTTTTACATTCAGAACAAAGGTCAGGTGATATCTTGATTTTTTAGGCGCCAACTTCGTTCTTTTTGGATTAGTATTCTGAGTGTGTGGGGAGACAACAGTGTGCTCTGTAATCTATGAGGGATTTTGCCTTGGGGTTCAATACTCTTTTGTGTTATATTCTTCACAGGGAAGAATTGTCCATTGGTGATTGAATTTATGATTCAACAATAAGATTCATAAGTCCACATTCATTGGTCGTGTGTGAATTAACTTACTACCAAATGAGCTTTGACGAGAATTTTACAAAAAATATTTTGAAATAGAGTTATGAGAAGTACAGCTTGAAAGGAACTTACCCAGACATAATTATACCGTTTCCGTTCTTACTTCCAATTTTGAACTCGATGAAAGAAAGTTCAATATATCCACTCCATCCTTGACCACTATACAATATAACGGGCTCGCCTATAGAGGTTCCAATGATTTCATATTTCTGATCTGAAATGTATTGGTGAGATTAAATTTTTCCCGAATACAACAAATAAGAAATGTATTTATTTTATCTTCAAATATTTCCAACATTAAAGCTCAAGAAGTGTATTTGAATATCCAATTAATAGACACGAATTGCTAGAATAGAAAAAAGTGCATATTTCCATCAATAAGAATTACGAGAAAATAGGATTTTGATCATTTGGAGTTTTCTGAAAAGCTTAGTAAGTTTTTTAGTCAAAAAAGTAAATGCAATATTAATAGCACTATTAGAACCGGTGCACCCATCCGGTTTTTCAGCGTGCGGCGCCGCTGCGGCAACGCAAGAGCGGTCTGAGATACACTACCCTACAATAATAGACCGGACGCCAGAGGATTTGCATAAAATCCGACTACTGGTTTGGTGGTGTTTTTCGTGGTATGGCCTGGGACCTTTGCATGTTGTTCCTGGTCAATTGAACGCCGAAGCCTACATCAACATTTTGGACAATCGGGTTCTTCCTACGATCTGGCAATTTTATAGAATAGATGAATGTGACTTCCAGGACGACAACGCTCCATGTCCTGTTGCAGCCTCTGTCAAGCAGTGGTGTCAAGATATGGATGTTAAACGCCTTCCCTGGCCTGCTCATAGTCCCGAGCTAAACCCCATAGAACATTTGCGGGACGAGTTAGAGCGACGCTTACGGACCAGGGAACCACGTCCGAAATCTACAGCTGAGCTGCGACATTCTTGCAGGAGGAATAGACACAAATATCCATTATTGTGTATCAAAACCTTGCTGAAAGTATGCCCAGAAGGGTTTCTAGTGTAATTGCAGCACGTAGGGGACCATCCCACTATTGAAGCATGAATTCTTTCCCTTATACCATCACATCTTGCTGTCCTGTTCATAATTGTAGGGTAGTGTACACGCAATTTGGACGTGCGTCGTCGCAGCGGCGCCGGAGGTATGGGTGCGCTACTCTATTTTATCTAATGTATCTAAGACTGCACTTCCGTTGTCGCAGTGACTCCGCACGTTGAAAAAACGGATGTGTGGACCGGGCTTTAAATGGTACTTCGGACACAATGCTCTTATGCTTCATCTCTTGAGATAACCTATACACTAAAGTGTGTGAAAGGGTACAAGTGTGGGTCAGATTGTGAAAAAATAAGGGCGCGTGTATTAGTTCGAAGGAGAAAATACTGACTGGGAAAGAAGCTAACAAAATATATTTTAAGGGAAATTTTTAAACATCAATGTGACATTACATTATGTTAATAATCTGTTTTGTTAAATATTTGTGTTAGAGTTAAACCTGTTTTAAAAATCTTCAAGATATTCCCAAAATTCTATTCGGGTACTTTCTTTTTAGCTAGAGCATAATTCTCACTTAGTTTGGTTTATAAATCTATATATATAATTCTCATACGTGGCACGCAAAAAAGACATTTGTAATCGCGCTTTGGCAACATTGTATGATTGTTTGTTTATCACGAAGCCTCGCGCTTCCATTGAATTTATAGCGTTATCGGATGAAATTTTATTGAAAAAAAAAATAATTTTAGTCGAGCTGTTTCAGTTAATAATAGATATCAAAGATGGCGTAGGATCTTTTCAGGGCCATTTAAAAAAAAAAGGTCCTTTTCAGTGCCAACAATTATAATTCAACAAGACGCTTGCACTACAACTTTCGACAACAAACTCAATAAAACGGCGTGGGTGGCTCGAGTGCAGGGGTAAATGTACACACAAACAACATGCTGGGTATTCAATTTCCAAATCAGCGCTCACATTTCGAGCCAAATTTGCTCAAAGTATTCATTTGAATTCTGATTCCATAGGTACTGTATATATATTTCCTGAAAAACAGCAAAAAATTTTAGATTTGAAAAATATTTTTTTGGAACATCATATTTTGTAAACATTCTCTTATGCTAGGACACATGTCTTCATTGATGCGAGTAAAGCGAGCATATGTTCGCGCAGCGAACCAATGAGGATTGCGAAGCAATCCTCCGGGGGTTGGCGAGCGTTAGCGAGCAGGGGGCGGGCCCACTAGTGAAATTATAGTATGCTCATATAAACGTGCTTCCAAAGATGCTTAGTACTTTTGGGGCAGTTTCTATCACATTTTAAAGCTTTAACCGATGTGTCGCAAGAATATCACTGATGTTTTACGGATGGTGAAAAGGTTTAGACTTCGGAATATCTATTGCATTTCAACCGTTTAGTTTTGATCTTTTGACTTTCACAATAATTTCAAGTGATATCCATATAAATAACTTGAGTATTATTTTTACAAAGAAAAATAAATTATTTCGAAACCAGTTTTTTAAGTAACTTTGGAGCAAAAAGAAACATGAAATTACTATGATTATGTTTTGTAAATAAATTGAAATTGGACCCTTATCTTATAGATTTTCGCAATTAATTTATATGTGTCATGAAAAAGGTTAAAATCCGCTGTGTTAAGCTATTGGATATTAATTTATCATTCCATAAAAAAATACATGAAAATATTTTAACTGCGATTTGAGATTTACATAAAAAAACTAAAGCAATAAAACTTGGATTTCTTACTCGATGTTGCACTAACTTTAATGTTGTTCCTTGCTTCGTGTTGACTTGAGGGTTTAATACTGATTTCCAATTCCTTGACAGGTTCTATATTTCCACTTATTTGAACAAAACCATGGGGCATACTAAAGAGACCACAATGCGAAAGGCACAGTTAAAATCACTCGTATTTAAAGTCATAACTGTAGAAAACTTTTGTTATAATTAAAAGATAAAAAGTTCAGGATTTAATTAAATGGAAATATATAATTAATATTCACTTGTGAAAAATATTCGGTGCTGTAGCTTGTCCAAAATGAAAGGTAAATCCATTCTAAAATAATTTAGACGAAAGTTAAATCATGAAAAACCAGATTCAAACAAAAAAAAAAGTCATATATTTATTTACCTGCGGTATATGTTCCCCAATATATTCGTAAACTTGCAACCAGCAATGTTCGCGCTTTTTCCTGCATAAGAAAAGAAATACTTAATCAATTTTGTTTCTTCTATCTATACCTATTAATATATGTTTTACAAACATGCGGCGCAGAAAGCGGCCTAATTTATATTGCACGGTACAGCTGGTATTCCAATCATTGATTTAAATAAGGTGATGGAAAGGTGTTCTTGAATTTAACCAAAATATCGAATCGCCTCTGAATAAGTGAAGGAGATTCAATGGAAGTGGACTTTTAGAAATTAAATGTGGTAACATGGTTCAGATGTGAATTTTTAAAATAGAAATTATAAATGTATTTAAATAAGGTATGAAATGTGAGTAACGCAACACTGCTGCGAATAGATATGGACAGTAAGAAACTTTAGCTCAGATACTATACGCGGGTCTGTAAGTAAATAAAACACAATGTGTTCTTACTCACCCAAACTTCGCATTTTCTCTCCGAATAGGTACATTTCATACTCATCTCCCTCATTTACAGATACGGTTCCATCTAAAATCCCGGTTTGGTCGTAACAGTTCGCTGCTTCAGCAAAACTTGATAAAGAGAGAAATCAAAACAGTTTTTTAAATTTATCTAGAACATAAGTGGTACAATTTCATGAGTACTGTGGGTCAGATTTTGAAAAAGGTGGGCATGGTGCACATGTATCATGCTTAAATACATAAACATGCGACATTGTTCGAAAAATTAGTAGGCATTAGCAATTTCTTAACCAGCCTTAACTTGGCTAGCTAGAGGTCACAGGGAATCTTTGGATATTGTGTAAAGCACAAATTCAGGTAACTTCATTAATATACACTCATGAACTTTGAAAATAGCGTACCAAGAAGGAAGAAAGACACAATCGCGAAACTTTGCAAATAAGTACAGTGAGATCCTAAATGCAAATGATCCAAGTTTGGTGCCAATGCGCATGACCACACACCCTGCAGTGGCGCTGCAATCAGGAAGTGGGACCGGCGCATAGAGAAAGATTCATAAACGTGACGATCACATTTCGACTCTAGGAGGACTTCTGTAAGCGAAGAATTCCAGGTAGACATGTGAGAAGACATTTCTCCCAGTTAAGCGAGTTAGAGAGGGGCCTCATCATCGGCATGAAAACCACAGGCTGGTCGACGGACAGTGTTACTCGCCAGGTCGATCGTTCGGAGTGTTCCGTCAGAACATGTTGGGAGCAGTGGACACGAGATGGTACCCACGTGCGGCGTACCTGGTCTGGAGCGACCAGGAAGACGACGAAGCGAGAGGATTGAAGGATCGAGCGGCAAGTGCTCGTGGATCTCACAGTGATTCGTTCCACGATACAATCAGATGTAGGGGTGCCAGTTGTTCCACAAACCACTTCCAGACGTCTTGCGGAATCGAATCTGCAATCCAAGCGCCCATTTTGTGTACTGTCTTTAACTCTGAAACATCGGTGACTCCGTCTACAGTGGTGCCAAGCCAGAGCGACGTGGAATGCTACAGATTGGCAAAATGTGGTGCTTAGTGATGAATCCCGGTTCGTTTTGGGGACCGATGATAATCTCGTACGGGTGTGGAGGCGCCCTGGTGAACGGTACAATTCCGCCCACGCTGTAGCGCGTCACACTGCTTGCACACCAGGCGTAATGGTCTGGGGGCCATAGCCTATGATAGCCGGTCAACTCTAATTGTGGTATGTGGAACTTTAACGGACCAGCGTTATGTTGACGACATTCTTCGACCCCACGTGAGACCTTTCCTAAATGGCCTTCCAGGGGCAATTTTCCAGCAAGATAATGCGTGTCCGCATACAGCTCGAGTTGCTCAAGACTTCCTACGTCATGTTCAGACTCTTCCAAGGCCGGCCTGCTTCCTTGACTTGTCGTCTATAGAGCTTGTGTGGGACCAACTGAAACGCCAGATGCCACCGTGTCACTCTGTACATGATTTGAATGTGGCTGCTCAAGATTTGTGGGCCCATCTGCCTCAGGACAGCATCAGACGTCAAATCAACCCAATGCCGGACCGTGTTGTGGCATGTATTGCAGCAGGAGATGGTCCGACGCGCTATTGAAGTTGCAATGTATTTGTCTAACTGTACACACTGTATATGTTTAATTGCCTTGATTTTGGGATCAAGTGAATCTCTCATCTGTGTCCTTATGTGTGTTAAATTTCACTTCAATCCGAGTCTCCCTTCTCGGTGCGCTATTTTCAATGTTCCTGAGTGTATTTAAGTTAATATCAAAATATGACTCAACATTGCGTGAACATTTGCGTCGTATCAATGAGAAGGAAATTAGAAACCACTACTTGAGCCACGAAATTCAAAACGAACTGATCACATTAATGGGAAAAGGCGTAGGTGAGCAAGTCGTGGAAAAAATTACGGTAGTCAAATATAATGCTATAATGGTGGAGTGTACCCGTGATGCTGGCCGAATTGAGCAAATGACAATGATTTTACAATACCGATCCATCTACAAAAATTATACAAGAACATTTTGTTGCTTTCATTCCAGTAGGTCAAAGTATAGGACAGCATTTAGCTGAACTGAAACTATGGTAGAAGCATTGAATGAGCTTGGACTCCTAGACATTCAGAATTGTAGGGGTCAGGGTTACGACAATGGAGCGAATATGGGAGGAATCGCTAAAGGTGTAAATCTCGAATTCTTACTATTAACCCAATAGCTTTTCACACCTTGTGGCTATCACAGCTGGGATTTATTACTTGTGGATGTGGGCTAGTTCCTTATCAAGAACGAAAACATTTTTTGGATTTATTCAAAAATTATACACTATTTCCTGCATTATCAAAAACGATGGATATCATCAGAGGCAAATTAAAGTTAACGTTAAAGTATTTATCAGACACCTGATGGGTAAGCCGAATTGAAGCTGTAAAAGCGGGTTTTTTTTTCAATTTGATGAAGTAATTGATTGTTTCGCGAATTTACAAGCTGCTTCGACGGATTCAGATACTCTCAGCGAATGTAAGTCTGCCTTGAATGAAATGTTAACTCTCAAATTCATTGTTTCTATGCATGTATGGTAAGAACTACTACTTCGAATTACTAAAATTAGTGTAAAGTTTGGCAATCTTCACAAAATCACATGACTGCTTTTGTTGATTACTGAAATAACTTCTACAAATGGATTGAAGAATAGTGAAACAGGATTTGATGTAACGGTCGAAGCTGCATTCAAGTTTATTAAGAAAAGTCAATACGATATGCCTCTCCTTTTTAAAGAGAAACGGGTTTCACTTAAGAAAAAACGTTTTGACAATGAAGCTCGAGATAAGCCACATACTGCACAAGATCATTTAAGAGTAAAATTTTTTACAACTCTTATCGATGGAATAATAGTTGGCATTGGATATGGATTTGAAGTAACAAAGGAACCCAAAAATCGTTTTGGAATCTTGAGACATTTTTTTTTGCTCTGAAAAATATTGACAAAAGAGAATTCAAAAAGTGTTGCAGCGACTTAGCTTCAATTCTTAGTGTTGATGTAAATTACGATATTGATGCTGCAACATTGGTTGAGGAATTAACAATTTTGAAAGACAACTGTCACTAAAAACAATATTCCAACACTAGTTGATAATGTCCGGGATTTTTTTTTTAAGTACCTTGTGGAAAATCACCTCCAAGATTTGTATCCGAACACCTTCGTAACTATAAGAATAATTTTGACAATTCCTGTAAGCATGGCCGTAGAAGAGCATAGTTTCTTCAATTTCAAGCTAGCGAAAAATTACTTGCGCACAACAATGACTCAAGAAAGGCTTTTTTTTCACTTGCTCTTTTATCAATTGAAGCAGACATTGCCTCCTGGTTAGATTATAAGAAGCTCATTGAAGATTTTAGTGAAAGATAAAGCAGAAAAATACTATTGTATGAATATTGGTACTGTATAGTTCATTTGTGTGTACATTAGATTACTGCTGTTTATTCTAGTTTTATATTGATTACTGTCGACACTGAACTATAATCATTTTCATCCTGTAGACTGTAGTTGTTCTTTAATGGCTGTATTCATATTCATAAGACTGAAATGATTAAATTTAACCACTTAACGAAAATGTAAATTCTGCGTAACCTTATAGTTATCGAGTGCAATAACAGGTCATAATTTTTTTTTTATTAGCGGGGGCCTCGATTTATTACTCGCTTACACCTCGTCTATACTAGCGCTGCACACTCCACCAAAAAACCTTCTTAGGCGTCCATCTTTGGTACTCTCTAAGTGCCTTCTATTATACATATTCAGATTGAGGCATATTCGAAAACAAGCAAGGATCGGGTGTAAATACAAAGTCTCTGGAAATTTCTCAAGCAACTTCTAAAAGAGATATCGAAAAATCGATTAAAATGATCTAGAAAAGTCTGCTTCTGGTTTATCATTGGACTTCACATCAAAAATCACCTTGCGTCACCCACTTTATCTTTTTCATAACCTTAAGCATGATTTGGATCGAGAAATCTTTGGATTTATTACATAATTATGTACAAAAACTCAACCATATCTAAAAGTAATTTGATACGAATAATATTTTTAACGTACTCGTAAACAGGGGGAACAAAAGGAACTCTCCAGCTGGATCTGGCCAATGCAGAAGCGAAACCTTTGGGATTCGTGTCCAATGTAAGGTCATATACATCTGAAGAAGCCCTCCATCTATGCAAAAAAGTACATAAACAAATATCTAAAAACCTTTACGTAAGTAAAGGAGTGTTTGCAAGTATAAATTGATTTTTAGAGGTAAACTTTTCTTAATGTAAATAACCTTACTTATATTTTTTTGTATACTTAAACGCACTAATTCTTCTAATTTGCTACATAATCTTAACATTTATATTATATAGATATTATTACCAAAAATATTTGAAAATATTTATCCTTTGACGATATATAATTGAATCGGTGAGTGCAGAAACAACACGAGTCCAGAAATTTTGGAAACAGATTTCATTTCAGAAATGGGGTCGGCCTGTTTTGTGTGAAGTCCCATTAGTCTGTGCCTTCAGTTATAGGGACATGAGGAAATGTATTGAGAGCAGAAACCACATGTCACTAATTTATATGGTTTCTTTACCCATTTTTATTGAATTTAAAATCGCCATCTGACCGTTGTTCACAATTACGTGGTATTGTCCTATGATCTTTCCCTTCGAAATGGATCTAGAACCATCCTCAATAGCCCATTCTGTTGCTCCAGTGTGACGTTAATCAAAAATGCCTGCCTATCTACCTTAAATTTCAAAAATGGGACATGTGGTTTCTGCACTCACCGATTCAGTTTCTTCTAAAAAAATTTAAGTTGCTTTTACATGTGATATATCCTATTGCACTTAATATACCGTAAATGTATCTCCTGTTTCATCTAGTTTAAGGCATTTTTATCGGTTATTACATTGTTAGAAATGGCGACAACACTAAATATGAGAAATTAGTTACGTTTTCTTATTTTATTAAGCTCAAATATTCTACGGAACAAATTATTCGAAACAAGGACAAGAATTCTAGAAAACAATAAAAACAAGTCTCAAAACGATAAAGCCAATTTTTATAAACATATGTGTATTGTTTTGACAAACAAATAGTGAAAATGGGACAAAAGCGGAAACATAATATCTATAGATTTATTTTTTAATATTGAAAGAGATATTAACAGCAAACCTAGAGAAAAACCTGCTGAAAATTAAGTAAACATTAGCTGACGCCAAACTAACAAACTCTTGTAACCTTGATGTTCAGTTTTATATAATTTGACCTTAAGATTGACCTTTTTACGTTCAAGGTCATTCAATTTGATTTTTGACCTTAAAATTGAAAAATCTAATAAATAATTTTTTCGCAGAAATATATGCTCAAGGTGCAATATTTATCTTTGATTTCTGATAGCTTTATTGTGGGACACGTATGGGTTCACAGTGAAACAATATTCCAAATAGAATCATGTAATCAGTACACTTAAGCACTTTTATCATTAGATCCAATTGTCCTACGGACTCAATAAACATATTTTGTAGATAAAAGTATAAGCTTGTTGATTGTGACCCTTAAGCAATTCAAGGTCGCTCGACTCGACCTTGAATTACAAAAAGTTAACATTTAATTTTTTTTTCTACACAACATATGGCAAATGTACAACAATCTTTTTTTCTGAAAATTACAAGTGGGGACATTCACTGGATCATAAATAAAAAAATTAATGAAATTGTTTAAAAACTTTATCGAAAATGAAATGATATTGTTAGAAATAAAAGTTTCCTAGCATTGAAGTGTTGATTTTTACCACCTTTTAGAGGAAATTTCAAAAAGCAAAACTGGAATATTTTAATACAAATTTATAAACTCAATGCAATGTAAAATTCGTGTCTCTAAAAGCAAAAAAAAAAAAATAGTTGTCATCTCCCTCTACTAAATTTTGTCTGCTTTTAATTCAAAAATACCGTACGTTGGCGTGGTCTGGAAGTTTGGTGAGTGGGGTGTCAGTTCATGTATTGACCTCGTCCTCCAACCGTAGTTCAAAATTGCAAGGTGTTATCATAGGATCTTTCCCTTTGAGATTGATCCCGGACTGTTGTCAGTAACCCATTGTGTTGCTCAGTGCTACGATAATTAACTACCTACCTGCTATAAAAAATATTTAAGAACATAATTTTATAAGATTTTTAAAACTTTGAGAAACTTATAATTTTCTCTGCTCAGAAAATAAGACAATTCTGCTACGAAATATATGGCTTTATGATGTTAAGCAACTTGACTCGTTCAAACTTCGACGTTCGACTTGAATGTTCAGAAAATTTGGTTTTAAAAAACGTTGTAAATTGTTGTTTTCTATTTTGTTGTAATGTTACGTACATAAGTGAAAAATTATTACATTCTTAGTAAATGATCATGTTTAGAACAAATTTGTTTAACAATTCTAAAAGACAGGACCTTTAAAGCATTAATTTTAATGAAAACATGCAAAAGTTTCTAAGTTCTGTAAACAATCTTTTGTAGGATGATTCTTTTCAAATTTAGAACTTCCATAATATGAATCGTATAATTAAAAAAAGGAAATCGTTTTAAAGCTATCATTGGCATATAATGATGTGATCAGTTTCAAATTATTCAACTAGAAATGTTACATATTAGAATATTATTGAGAAAAAAAATTTTAAGCTAAGAGTTTTACAGTAGGTTTTTTTTACAGATATAGCCTTCTAACAAGTGTGCAAAGTTTTATCATTGCAGAGTAATTAGTTTTTTAGAAGTCTTACAAACCGTAAAACTATATAAAAAAAAACACTTGTACAAAATTGATTCGTACATTTTAGTTCATAAACATATTATAAGCATAAATGATAGAAGCTGTAAAGTGATTTTCTTTCATTCAAAGTTCGTGTCTAAGTTCTAAACTTAAAAAGAATCCACCAAAAAATAAATTCTACAGAATTTCGAAACTTCTTTTTTCACTGACATTACAGCATTAAAAGGTTTATCCTCTCCCCATAAATGAACACTTTTAATAGTTAAATATATTAGTTGGATTATGCAGGTACAAAAATTAACAAAAAACTTACAAAAATACAAATTTGACAAAAAGTGTTTCTTCTGAATCCTTATCCGGCGACGTTTCCCTGGTAAAAAAAAGTTCTTAGACAAAAATGCAAATTGGAAAAAAGTTTTACAATACTAACAAATGAGTGTTTATTGTAAATAAAACTAATCCTTACTTCAACATCCCGCAATAAAATATCCTCCATATTCTCATTGGACTCAGATAATGCATTTGCAGATTTCCACAAGAAAAGGTGAGACATTTTCCCTCGAAAGGCTGTTGATAGCCAGTGGTCTCAGCGAGGCGATACGATTTGCCATTGGCCAGTTTCAAATAAATCCATGCTTCGGCTTCTTGGTTGGAACCTCTTGTTATCCGAACAAGTAGGCATTCAGACTTGCAATTCACCCCATAGAAAAAGACTTCATCAACAGCCTAGAGATATGATTTCAATATCACATATCTTAAAACAGTGCATCATTTAATGATACTCGTGTATGTTTTGTTTGTGTTTAACCACTACAAAATTTAAGTAACTTTCCTATGCTAGTTTTTCCCATAAGTGAAGCAGTTAGTGAAAATTTTTAAAAGAATTAACAAGATAGTTTAAAATGATTTATTATTCTAGAGAAAGAGTAGGGTGCACGAGAAAAATCAAATAGAACCTTGCTTATCCGAAATAGTGTAGACCAAGGCTACTTCGGATATCCAGAAACTTTATAAAATTCTAACTTATGTAAAATTAAGACGGTCAAATAAATACTATTTTTACTCTAAAAATTGCAATTTTACGCCATTTTGGACAAAGGCAATAAATACGACACTAAAATATCGTTCTCAAGCATAAATAGGGGGAAATCATGATAAGCTTGGTGGAACAAATGAAATTGGCTGATAAGATTTGTCCCTCTTTCGATCCATGAAACATGGATACAAAAATTACAAATGTTTTCCTAAAGCTTGACTTGTTGAATTATTAAAAAGACGTTCTTTGAAACTGTACTTCTAAAATAAAATGTTTAATGTTTACAAAGTGATAAAAATCATATTACACATCTACTAAAATATTTAATAATGAATGGATTATATTCCTTTGATGAGGGAGTCACAAAAATACTTCTGGTGAGGTTATCAAGAAGTGTAGTGTAGTTATCGTTAAAGCCAAATTCTTATAAAAGGATTTGGCTGAAACACTGCATACAAAACTTTTCTTAATCTTCTGAGGATTGAACATTTTCTAGAGTACCTCCTTTATACATGCAAAAATCCTATTTAATGGCATGGCCAGGGTAGAGGTGAAAATTAACGGTCGCCACTCGCCACGTGGCGACAAAAAAACTTTATTACAGTCGCCACACTTTCTTAAAAACATTCGTTTATAAGGTCAAACCTCCAATTTCAATTTTTTTTTCTGGGGACTTTAAAAAAAAATTAAGAAAGAAAAAAAAAGCATGGGAACATAAACACAGAAATAGTATTTAGAATTTAGGGGGGAAAAACCAAAGCAATCTAGGGAAAGAAAGCTGAAGATCGGTACATGCGTGTGCACGTGACCTGGGGTATTACCATAGTGCTGGTATTTCACGGGGTGAGAAACTACAAAATATGTGAATACTCATAAGTGACCACTGTATGAAACAAGTTCAGTGGACACTTACAAAATTTCTCCTTTAGGCCTGGACACAATTTAAATTTTTTGTCACCAAACCAGTGTCAAATGGTTCTTGTGCCTCTGGTGAGAAGGTAGATCACCGTTGAGTTCATTTCTAGGAAATCGGTAAACTTGCCAAAATAATAACCATAAGTGATAACTTGTTTTGCCACCTCATAATCCCAGGTATATACCAAACATCAAATGAGAATCCACATTAGACAAAAATTGTCAACATTGCCCTCTAATATAGCAAATATTCATTCAAAACTATGCAACTCCAATTTCAATTCATCAGAGATGGACAATTCCTGATAAGAGATGCTTAGGGAACTTAGACAACTAACACTTTAGGATTTAACCTTTCTATTCCATGGCATATTTTAGGGTAAACTAGTCACCCATTAGTTGAAAATTTCCTACACGACTTATAATACGTTTAAAGTAAATGATTAAATTTTCCGCTGGGTGTGCATTACGAATGGTTAAGGGGGGTTGAAAGGTGTAAGATTATTTCACTTCAACAGTTTAGTTTTAAACTAGTGACGAGTGTGTTCACAAATAGTTTCAAGTAATACCCATATGAATAGTATCAGTGTAAAAAAAGTATTGAGAATTTTTTTTTACAAAGTATTGGAAATACATTTTTTTAAGATGTTTTGAAAAGACGCTTTGGAGCAAAACTGGGAATACTTACATTTTTACAAATCAATCAAAATTGTGTCAAATCAACAAAAAATATAACATACTTTTGGTGTGCCACAGAACTGTTGTAATTTGTTTGTGTCATAAAACAAATAAATTTGAAAATTAGTTCTACAGTATGCAAAACTTTTAAGGTCTTTCAGATTAAACTGATGTTTACAATGGGGAATACCTATACTTAGAAGGTATAATATTAAGAAGGCACAACCTATACTTAGAAGGTATAATCATTCTGTAACAGAGGTTTTGTATAAAGCATTGGGTACGTACAGCACCCTACCAACAAGTTTTGTGCCTAAAGCAAATTCTCACACTTCTATTTGTCTGATAAAAAAACACCATCAAGATGCTAAGACACGATGTTCAAAAATGTATTCTTTCAGCTTCTTTGTTTTTATCACTTGGAACGTTTCTAATACTGAATTGAATTGTTCCTACCACATAGGATGTGCTTACTATGTTCAGTAAAGCAACAATGGGTGCTACAACAAATTTGCAATAATTTCAAATTTCCAGAATTTATTAGTACATTTATTTTATAAATGAAACTAATCCTTCTCTTGCATTGAGACAAAAAGTTTAGTATGTTTGATCATGTCAATCTGTGTTAAAAAGCAATTAGCAAAATACCAAGATTATTCTTTTGAAACAAAAGTGACACAGGTCTCAAATATCAACAATGTAAAAAGTTTTATTATAAACTACTTAAAAAAGATTCATTAAATTGCTTATTTAGAAATTAAGACATTTCAATTGATATACATTACAAAAATCAAAATTTTGAACACACATTAATTTTTCTTCTACAAATGAATGTTTGCATTAGGTATAAAAGTAACATTCAATAACTGTAAAAATATTGATATTATACATACTAATTAGCTTGATTAAAAGCTAACAATTGAACAGAAAATGGAAGCTTACGTAAGGAAATGAGATGAATGATTATTTTTAAAAATCAAACGCAAGATTCCGATTTCAACTTACATAGCAAACTAAGCAAGCTTTCAAATTGAAAATGAAGGGAATTTTTTTTTTAATAAATGAATCATTAAAAGGGGAAAATATCTGATGTCGAAATGCAATTTCAAGTATATTAAATAGCACCAATTCTGATAAAAATTTTAGTTTATAATTGTCAGAAAATGAAATTGTTAATTAAAATAATTCTACTGTATTATTAACAAAAAAAATCCACTTTAAAAAAAATAATTCATATTTTATGATTTTCTATCGATCTACTGTTTTAATTTCAGGCAAGTTCAGTTTTTTGCATTTTTTTAGTTTCATAATTTAATTATATATATTATCCTTAAAATTTTACAGTATTTGTATAAAGTTTTGGAATGGGATGAATGAGATAACAATTGGGTGAGAAATGTTGCCGACCTAAAATATAATTACTGCACAAGGTGACATTGGAAGTATGATTGAAGTTTAATGAAAGATAAATGTAAGTTTAATAGCATTGAAATATTCACATGTTATATAGTTGTGGGGCCTTATAAGTAGAGAATGATGGTTAAAAGTTATTACTTAAGGGTTTTGTTTGCTGTTCTATGGTCATTTCTTGGAGGCAACATTTTAAGATATGTATATGAAGACACTATTGATCCCATATAATTATGATAATTATTGACTATTGGAAGATATATAATTAGGAGGATATAGGTGTTGAGTATTTAACAATCACCCATTATTCGTAGTTTAGGTCTGGATGCAAGAATCTATACCAATGCTATTGAGTCGTCATGGAGTGACATGACACATTGTTTTAAAGACTAGCTAAGATAAAAACCAGTGACAGTTGCCACACTGAAAATATCTGCAAAAGTTAGAATAAAAGAGAAATTCATAAAAAATTTATCAGTTTTTAAAACAATCAAAAGAGCATGGAAAGTAGCACTTTTGTTTTCAGTTCAAATTGTTACTATTTGTTTCACCTCATTGATGCTTAAATCAATAATTTATCTATGACAAAATATAAACATTCATAATTTAAATAAATATCAGTATTTAAACAAACAAGACTTCAGACTGTTTTGATTTTACAAAGAAATCATACAAATTGTGCTATCTTGAGTTGGTGACAACATACACAAGCAATTGCATTTTTACCCGATGAAATTTCAAATGACACTTTACAATATTACTATTGGTCATAATTTGAAAATATTTAAATTAAAGTCACAATGTGGAAGACTGGCCATCAAATTGGCACTGATTTATAATGGAGTTCGATTTATGAATCAATATTTCAGTAGTGATTAAAACAAAATTCAATAATAATTATGAAGACATAAAATGTTTCGTAGAAGTGAAGGTCAAAGTCAACGAAGTTTGCTATAATTAGTAGCTAAACACTACACAGAGAATCCACTCATTCTTCTTCATAAGCAATAAGATCTCTAGTGTCTTCATGATTTCCCTTTTGAGGGAAATTCACAGCCAGCGATGCCCAGGACAAAGATGAGGAATCTTCACCCAAAGGCGGTATCAGCGGTTGTCGTCTCGCCAGAGAAACATTCAAACGCACACCGCTGGCAATAATGCCGTTCACGTCCTTTATGGCTTTTTCAGCCTGCTCTATCTTTTCAAAAGTAACAAACCCACAGTTTTTATCCATTTCCATTGAAATATTAATCACATTTCCTACTGGTTCAAATGTCTTTTGCAGTATTTCTTGGGTTACTCCGAATCCACGAACATATACCGTGTTTCCTTGTCTGGGTCGCTCGGGTCTTCCATCCCTGTCTCGCTCCCTGCGCTGGTTATCTCTGGAACGGTCCTCTTTGATTTCATCCTCGAGTTTTCTCGAACTCACGAAAGTCTCGTAAAGCTTTTTAACAGGTGCTCGACTACTGCTACTGGGAGATGACGAAGGGTCAGACGGGGAACTCACAGCTGGAACTTCTTCCTCTGTCGAATGAGAGGCCGTAAAAGGTTGGTAACCTGCGACAGAGCTTGTGCTTCTCTCACAAGCATTACGTTTCCTTTCCATTGCCTTGGGTCTTTTGAACCCCTGTCGTTCTTTGTTTTCTACTTTAATAGCACTAATGGCTCCGGTTTTGAGAAGTATTTTTGCGACCTCTTTGGCGTCTTTCTTAGCTTCCATCGGTCCAGGCCTCACCATTGGTTTTGGAGGAGGAGGCTCCTGCTTGGGAGCATTCAGATTTTGAAGAGCTTTTTTCTTTCGTCTCAGTTTCTCGTATTTTTTCTTCAACATTTCCTCTTCTTCCGTATACTGGGAAGGGAAGTGCAAGTACACCATTTTTGAAATTTTGTCAAGTCACCTTTTGCGATCTTTTAATGCTAAATGAGAAGGAACTCAGGGGCTTTCAATAAGGTTGGATGATCCGAACACTTATATTGCGCCTTTAATATGTTCGGTTTGTTAGAGTTTTTTTCACTGCTTTTCGAACACAAAACGCACCAAAAAAGTAATTCAGTTTGTTTCCTCTTCAAAATTCTTCAGGAAAGATTACGGATGATCGATAACAGTAGAAAAAATGTATGCGATTTGTCAAATGTCAACAGCACAAATTGCAACGTTTTTGTTTACAACTGATGAATACGATGGAAGTTGAAGTAGCAGTAATGACAGTTGCGTTCAAAAATGTTTCTTTCGTGAGGCCTGGCAAGGAAATGATTGAGTATACGAATTGTTCTGAATTATGTATTTGATCTCAAGAAAGCGTTTGTAAATAGCCAAGAAAAGAACATACACAAAAATGAAGATTTTTTGACGCAGAAGAGAGAATCGGTTATTGACGGGAGTCCGGGATCAATCCCCACGCAGAAGAGAGAATCGGTTATTGACGGCAGTCCGGGATCAATCCCCACGCAGAAGAGAGAAAGACATTTTGAATAAGTTACAGGAATTGGACCCGCACCTCTTACACAGTTCAAAGGCTCCTAGAGTAGAGAGCAAACTTATTGAGCCTTAAAAATACATATGAAGTATTTCGCTTTTGTAACACGTAAACTGCAACTCAAATTTGATTGGAGCCAAAAGTTTGTTTCTTTTTAATAATTTGCTAAATATGTCAATTTTATGCCACTAAAAGGCAATGGAAAATGCAGTTTTATAGTGATCAATTTCCCAGTTAGGATTAAAAAACATCTTGTTTGTATAAAATGCCTCAATTCATAACAAAAAGTAATGAAATCCAAAAATTTTCGAATGTCTTGCTTCACAAATTCTACTCCAATACCAAGCTGATCATCATCATTTTATCTACAAGAAACAAAAACTACAGTTTGTTTCAAAGCAACGTAAATGAATTTTTTATTATTTGCAAGACTAAAATATTAAAAAAATTAGTAAGAATTATTGAATATGAAAAAATTAATTAAGAGCATAAACGTTACATGCGTTCCTATTTTCTTACAGGTCTAGATGTTCATGTAAAATATGACCATATTCGGACAAATTAAACCAATAGTATGGGTGCAAAGATAAGCAGTTAAATTAACGTCACACTGGAGCAATACAATGGTCCATTTGTCGATTGTCCTATATCAATCCCGAAGGGAACGATGGAGAACACCAGTAAACAACACTGCAGAACAATGGTTAAATGACAAGGTCAAGTCTGAGCTGGCACCCCACACTCCTTACATCCACACCATGCCACGACAACGTGATGACATTTGAGATTTAAAGTGCTGCAGCCCCCTACGCACATGACGGTCTTAAGTTCGATGGAATCTCGAACTCGCGATAATCCGGTTGCAAATCCGTTACTCTTCCAACCGAGATGCCGCGGCCAATGAAATGTAAAGATAATATTCCTGTTATGATTTCGTTTTACACAAGCACGTAAGTAATGGGTAGGTTCAACGGGTTCAAACCCCTCCCATTATACATCATCATATTGTGGCCAAAATTAAGAAAGACGAGTAAAAAAATTGAAAAGTACTGAAAGTAAATTGGAAAAAATGAAAAGATTTGAATTTTTGACACCTTGAAAGCAGAGTATGATTTGGGGGAAAGAATTGGGCGACAGAATATGCTGTGGGTGTTTTAGTGCTTTACGGCCAGTGCAGTGAGTTTTTCTTCCCTAATATTAAGAAATTATTCGGAATTTGTGCGGTGATCCCAGTAACAACTGCAACGCCCGAAAGGACTGTTTCATCTTTAAAACGAATCAAAACATACCTAAGGAATAGAACCGCCCATCAGAGACTGACGGGCTTAGCTCTGATGGCAGCTCACAGGGGTATCATCATTTCTTCAACGGAAATCATTGATAAACTCGCTTCTCGCCCAAAAAATCTCAGCTTGATTTGATAGTTTTTAAAAAAAATTATTTTTAATTTTCCTTTTGAACCGCATTATATAACAACATATTAGAAAAGCATATCGATTTGGTTTTACCTATACCGGGTCGAGGGGGAAATAAGATACCTGAAAAAATCAGTTGCTCAGTCACCGAACCCAACCCATAAAAAATTTATACCTACGTAGTTGGTTTTACACAATTACCTCTCAATAATCAGATTTTACTGTCATTTAAGGCAGATTCCAAGTCATTGCAAACTGCTATATAGAGTGCCAGAGCGCTAGAAATGACCATCAGCTTGTGATAAGAATGAAATTGTCTGTGAATATTTTAAAACTTTATTTTCAATAACTTAAAACCTTTCAAAAATCACACCATTTTCATGAAAACATTTGGACAATTTCCAATGCGACAATTATTTATGTAATGTGTTCGTATAATCCGAACCTCCATTAAATCCTGTTACCAGGACCTCAAGTACAAATAGGGGGTAGGGCAGTTTGAGTCAAGTAATCTATATTATCTTTAAACAAGGAAACACAACAGTTGAAAGCTGTAAGGAAATCAATAATAAGAATCAAATTAACATTTATATACTACTTATCTTTGAATAGCAATAAACACAATGCAAATCCGACTTGTATTTATGCATAAATTAGGTGATACATATTCAATATTGGTTCAAAATTTTGATGAGGTGATTGAGGCTCAACGTCAAAAAATATCATCAATATAAGAACCTAAACTTTTTAATGTGCACTAAACATAAAAAATATTTAAAAAATTAATAAAAAAACAAATTTTTACGAAATATTTTAAATATTCACTTTTAAGTGAAGAAAATAGGTAGTAAGAAAAGTAAGAATGGCAGAATATGAACGTTTTAAGGTATCCAAACACGTTAGATACTCTAAAATGTGGTATAGAAACATTTTAATGATATTTTTATGTTTAGTGTTATTAAACAATAGCATTGGGCTATAAATATTTTTTTTTTTAAATAATAATTTTGTAAGAATGATAATTATGTATGAAATTTTAAAGAAATTTGTCAAAAATTTCAAATGTGCTACATTAAAATCTATTCAACCAATTTGAAACATTGATGATGCCAAAATAAAATACTGCAGTTTTCTATGGAATGAACTAGAATCAAAAGGATATTTAAATAAACAATAATTTTGCAAGCGATCGAAAAATGAATACAAGATTCTTGATAGTTTTACAGTCCTATTTCTTAAATAAATGGCACTAATTTAAAAACTTTTCAACTCAGCATAGTTTTTCTATTTCATTCCCTAGAAAACATTATAAAGAACACGTTCTCAAAGTTTAACGAGAATCCATCAATACCTTTTTGCGTTATAACATTTGAAGTGAAGAAATAATGCATAAATATTAATTTAGAGTAAAAAATAGTTTGAAGTGTATCGTTTGCTCTCTCTTGCTTTTACTATTTGTGAAACAATTTTGTTCTTCACTTCATTTTTAAAATGTTCACAATATTTCCAAAAAAGAAACCATTTAAACATTAGAGAAAAATTTCTAAAATTATATTTACAAATAAAAAAGTAAATTTTAAATTTTAATTTTGACAGGTTTTTGGTTTTTTAACGGCCATTTTCGGTGTTTTTCATACCTACTTCCAGTATTATCCCGCCTTGATTAAAATCTTAATATCCCCGGAACTAATTAACTTAGAGAAAAAATCAAATATATTTTGGAAAGTCGAATAAATACTCAATCAGATCAAAATTGGCGAATGGATCTCGAAACGATCGATTTTATACTACCTGTATCTATTGTTGCTATTCTACAATCAGCAAATAACGCTGATTTTTGTGCGAGGTATGTATTGAAATATATATAGATGTACGAAACTTCTATTCGTCCATGCCCGAGTATAGTTCGAAGGAGTTTCCGTGCCCAAAGAAATTTGGGTCTGCGGCTTGCCGTGAGAAAATATTCCCGGGCTGAATTCGAACTAAATTTTCCGCATTGTGTTCGGGCCGCGATATTCCACATTGACTAACTCCCGGGCACTCGCGTCGCCAAGCTTGCCAAACCAGTCGAATTTTTAAGCTGTCTGTCGTTCCGCGGTAATCCCTCCCCCATGAATTGGCAACCCACGTCCTCATGTTAACGCGCGAACTATTGTTTGTTTGTTTATTATCCTGAGGCTTGATTATTAATTATCATGGAAGATAGACACGTTTAAAGACAAATATTTAGGCGAGTTGAAGATGGAATTCTTTCTTGCATTAGACGGGGATAGTTGCACTGACGAAAAAAATCGTTTTTGATGTGCAATCCAAACTGAGGAGGAAATAGAATTTTGGAAAGCTTCAGCTCACTAACCAACACGTGTTGGATAGAGTGCCTTCGTCGCAAGAATTTGAATAGGTGAGTTTTATTTTGAAATTGATTTCGCGAAGTGTGTGGTGTCGCACAAAAACGGGTGCAAACAAAATGTTATAGCAAAACATTAAATTCACCGTAAACAAACAGCGCGCGATCACTGCGGTTCACGAATAATCTCATGAAACGCGAGAAAGCGCGAGGTTGGCATCAGGGATTGGCGTAGTTGCGAAATCCTTGGCGACGCGAGTGCCCGGGAGTTAGTCAATGTGGAATGTCGCGTTCGGGCCATAGACGTGAAATGTAAGTCGATTGAGCATTGCTATTAAAAGGAGTTTGCAGCAGATGTTGTTTATTCGGACAACATGCAAGTGCACTCCCGCCCAGGGTCGTTCTTGAGCGGTGTGCTGTAAGTGCGCACACTTATTCCGGAATGATAAGAGTGGCTCAGCTATCGATTTTCTGATGTAATTAATTGTATACTTATTCCGCCTTTGAGGTTCTTTTAGGTATTGTAATGATACACTACCCTACAATAATGGACCGGACACCAAGATGTGATGGTATAAGGGAAAGAATACATGCTTTAAAAGGGCAATTGTCCCCCACATGCTGCAATTACACTAGCAACCCTTATGGGCATACTTTCAACAAGGTTTTGATACAAAGGTATATGTGTCCATTCCTGCTGCAAGAATGTCGCCAGCTCAGCAATAGGTTTCGGACGTACTTCCCTGGTCCGTAAGCGTCGCTCTAACTCGTCCCACAAATATTCTATGGGGTTTAGGTCGGGACTCTGAGCAGGCTAGGGAAGACGTTTTACATTCATACCTTGATACCACTGCTTGACAGAGGCTGCAACATGACATGGTAGTCCTGGAAGTAACATTCGTCAATTTTATAAAATTGCCAGAGTGTAGGAAGAACCTGATTGTCCAAAATGTTATGTAGGCACCGGCGTTCAATTGACCAGGAACAACATGCAAAGGTCCCAGGCCATACCACGAAAAACACTCACAAACCAGTAGTCGGATTTTGGTGATAGTATGAGAGAGCGTATAACAATTTTTATCGCCCTATTACATCAGAAAAAAACTACCAGTTATTTTAAAGATAATTGGTAATTTAAAATATTAAATTCCCATATGAACAATAAACCTTAAAAATTATTAAATGCATTTGAAACAAGCATGTGTGTCGTATGTTCAAATATAGATATAAATATCTATTTTCTCTTAAAGTATTAGTTTGTAGGACCTTTTTAACCTTCCAGAAGTGGTTTCGACGGGATATCTCGTCCATGAAGACCTGACCAATTTTGCTAACGACGAGATATCTCTTTAGGAAAATTATGATGATCTTGCCGTTTTATGACGATGACGGAGATGAAGATCAGGTCAGTTGTTCTAATGACGAGATGTTTAGTCCTTTAAGATCTTGTCATATTTTCTAATGACGAGATACCTCCTTGAAGCAACCACTAGAAGGGTTTCAAAGGTTCGAAACGATAAAGTTAAATTATCTTTTCTGAAGAAAATTGGAAAAAAAAATTATCTAAGGGACGAACTGGAAATTGCCACGTCATTGTTCATCATATCATACGGAATTTCATATGCTCTTAAAGCAGCCGTTTCGTTATCTGTATCTTAAGATACGAAAGTCACAAATAACTTATTGATAGAACACATTGTTCTCTACCTGCTAAATGATAAACATAAAATAACATTGTATCCCAATCAGAGCCGTTCATGAGGTATCTGCTGTCCACCGTGCCTCAACAAGTAGCCTCCCTCTTCTCAAGAATAATTTATGTTCTTTGAACGCTCTTCGCCAAAAACACATTCAGAAAATAATTTCGATGGAACTGTCTATTTTTCCCCGGTTCCCTAAATGTCGAAATGTTAAATAAACACTGTGTTTGATGATTTTTTCGACTGTTTTCAGACGAATATTTTATTTGTAACTGGCAGACCTGTGCGTAGCATCTGTGTTAAACTTTATCAAGTGCTTATACCTATTGATGGCAAAGTGTTGTTTCTCACAAAATTCATACCAAATTTCAATACATTTATATTGAATACAGCGTCCATATTCACGATAAATGGGTATAATACCTCCAAATGAAATAAAATCATCCAAAAAATATGTAACAGCATTTGTTTACTTTTACTGATGTTAATTCTTATTTACAATAACATGCATGGCAAAAAGCACACATTAGTCATGTAACCACAATTTAATTCTGAATGTCTACTTCATTTAAATCTCATTCCTTCTTCAAATACGAGGCAGTTTTTGGCACAAAACCTATTCTCGTTAATTTTTCTTTTTCTTTTCACTGAATTCTAAAAGTCAGATTGATTATGGCTTTCTGTCATTAGACTGCTGAAGAATTTCATTCGATTGCTGATCTCTTTGGCGTAGTTTCAAACTTATTACGTAATTCCATTACTCAAATCAAGCATATTTAAACTAAGCGGCAAAATTGGCGAATGGATCTCGAAACGATCGATTTTATATTATCTGTATCTATTGTTGCTATTCGACGATCAACAAATAACGCTGATTTTTGTGCGAGGTATGTATTGAAATATATATAGATGGACGAAACTTCTATTCTACCACGTCCGAGTATAGTTCGAAGGAGTTTCCGTGCCCAAAGAAATTTGGGTCTGCCGCTTGCCGTGAGGAAATATTCCCGAGCTGTATTAGAACTAAATTTTCCGCATTGTGTTCGGGCCATAAACATGAAATGTAAGTCGATTAAGCATTGCTATTAAAAGGAACTTGCAGCAGACATTGTTTTTTCTGACAACATGCAAGTGCACTACCGCCCAGGGTCGTTCTAGAGCGGTGTGCTGGAAGTGCGCACACTTATAATAGTAAGAAAATAGTGGAATACGATAAGAGTGGCTCAGCTATCGATTTTCCGATGCAATTAATTTTATACGCATTCGGCCTTTGATGTTCTTTTAGGCATTGTAATGATACACTACCCTACAATAATGGACCGGACACCAAGATGTGATGGTATAAGAGAAAGAATACATGCTTTAAAAGGGCGATTGTCCCCCAAGTGCTGCAATTACACTAGCAACCCTTCTGGGCATACTTTCAACAAGGTTTTGATACACAGGTATTTGTGTTCATTCCTGCTACAAGACTGTCGCCAGCTCAGCTATAGGTTTCGGACGTAGTTTCTCGGTTCGCTCTAACTCGTCCCATAAATGTTCTATGGGGTTTAGGTCGGGACTCTGAGCAGGCCAGGAAAGACGTTTTACATCCATATCTTGTTACAACTGCTTGACAGAGGCTGCAACATGACATGGTAGTCCTGGAAGTAACATTAGTCCATTCCATAAAATTGCCAGAGCGTAGGAAGAACCTGATGGTCCAAAATGTTCATGTAGGCGTCGCGTTCAATTGACCAGGAACAACATGCAACGGTCCCAGGCCATACCACGAAAAACACTCCCAAACAAAAATCAGATGTGTGCACCGTGCCTAAAAACACTGATCAGCGTTTCGATAGTCAATCGGGCCAAGTAAAATTGAAACTCACGTGAATTGCCCTTCTGATATCTTTCGACCGCGACTCTGCCGACATGTCTATTCCATTAGAAGGTCGATGATGGAAGAAGATACACGCTAGAGCTAGTTATATCAGAGAAAATCGAAGTTTCGTACACTACAAATAAAACATACGTCTGGAGAAAACTATCAACTGTCATCATCTTTTACGAAACGGCATTTAAGAAACCTAGAGAAAGAAGGCAATGGCTATTTTATGGAAACAGTCTTGATGAAGGTTTGTTCTTTCAGAAAATCAAATTCTTTTAGAAGAGATGGTGGCCTGCTGAGCTTAGCACGTAGGCAGCTCAACTTCAGGAACGGCCCTATGAGCGGCACCTTTGACTACAATGACACCGCACATTTGGAGGAATTAGGCCCGGTGCACACATCCTGTTTATCAACGTGCGGCGCCACTGCGGCACCGAAGCCCAACTATGCACACATAACCGTGAAATAACGCACGAACTCATTTCGCGCCATTTGCGATAAATATTCTATCGAAGAAAAGGTGTTTATTTCGCTTACTTGGTCAAAAAAAAGTATATTTTGAAACATAAAATAGACGTTACTGGATACAACCATTTATTAATTATTATTTATATTCCATTTGTTTATGAAAACAAGGTACTTCAGAACGGAGACTCATGTGCGGCGCCGTGGGGAGGTACGGTACAAATTGCACGCAAGTTGGACGTGCGGCGCCCCAGCAGCGTTTGAGGCATGTGTGCACTGCTCCATTGGATCTAGTGGATCTCAGACCGCACTTGCGTTGCGGCAGCGCCGTCGCACGTTTGAAAACTGGATGTGTGCACCGGGCCTTAGAATCCGCTTAATTGTGAATATTTCAAAAGGACACACTGCATTAAAAATTCTCCACGCTTAGTGAAAACTATATTTATAAAGTTCAATGCATATTAGACCACGAAATTGTAATTATTTTTAGAATGAAAGTACTTACGTTCGGCAATTGAGACTCTGGTAACGGCGATTCCAAATCTTTTTCTAATTGTGGGATAACAAAGCCTAATTTTACAGGATCACCAATAGCTCTGATATCATAAAGATCGAATCTCCTTTTGTGGTATGCATTATAAATGCGTATGGCAACGTAAGAAACAATCCATTTGACAGTGTAGACGATATCTGAAAAACAGTTCTAAATTTACTTTCTTCAAATAAATAAAAATTATAAATAGATTATTTCCAAAACCTTAAATTAGTTATTAAGTTTATATTGTGCACTCAAATAATTACATACATATGAAATTGTTTTTCTATATAATGTGTTTATGATCCTTCAAAAAACTCATTATGCACCAACAGTTTCAAATTTATTTTCTTCGTATATAATACCCATGTATGGATTTCGTTAATAAAATAATTAAAATTATTCGTTTAGTCTAATGTAATCCAGTTTTCAGTATTCACTCAAATTGTTAGACTTGTGTGTTCATTTAATCTTTTTATGATCACGCATTAACACATGCCGTACTGAAATTGATTGGACTGAATTTTTAATTTTAGGACGCAATGTCCTAAACAGGATAAGCTGAGTCAATGATGTATATAAATATAAATATTGAAATCCTATGAAATGTATGGTAATTTTGCTTCTGAGACTATGTTTGATTCTGGTAAGACCCTTTTCAATTTTGAATAGATTTAAAGAATTTCATGCTTCTCAAATAAAGAAAAAATGTGAGATAAAATTCTAAAGTAAGGTAGGAAGGTATTTTAATGGCCTACTGGAGTGAAACAATAGGGTACTGGTCACGGTCCGAGATCAAACCCGAAGGGAAAGATCCAAGGACAACATCACGGAATTTTGAACCACGGTCAGATAACGAGTTCAACACGTGAACTGGCACTCCACTCTTCACTCCCGATGGCTTTAGATTGGATCGAGTGTTCTGTCTTCATAACATTGCGCACTTGAAAAACTAACTTTAAACATAGTTTACAAAAGTTGGGATAGTTGGAAGAGTTGGGGATTTGCGACCGGAGGGTTACAAGATCGAATCGAAGACTGTCGTGTACGTGAGGGCTGGTGCACGTTAAATCTGTCGTAGCCTCAAATGTCCTCACGTTGGCGTGGTCAACACCTGCTCAGGTGTTGATCTCGTCATCAGAGCGTGGTTCAAAATTACGAAGTTTTGTACTCGAATCTGTCCCTTCAGGATTGATTCCGAACCGTCCATAACGGTTCTCTAGATTTGTTTACGATTTCTATCACACGTGCTAAATGTCATTCGAGATTGGCAGAGGGGGGTTTTAATTTTTTTTTACAGCTTATGGTACTAAAAAAATTCAGAACTTTTTAGCTTTTTCCATTCTTAACAGAAAAGATGTCGAGAAATGGATAATTTGGTTTTTTTATCTTTTCTCCGATTACATCTATTAGCTCAATCCAGTAAAAATTAAAACCGATGGAATAAAAATTAAAAACGTTGAATGCATTATAATTATTATGATTAAGGATGATTAAAATAGAGATAAACAATTAGAATAATTAGAAGTTAAGTGAAAGTAATTCATTTTTTTAACTGTACATTTTCAAGATATGGACCATTAAAAAATTTCCACACCACAATTGCACCGTGTAATATTGTAAGTTCAAATAAGTTAACTGTATGTTTAAAAATGATTTAATTACAAAATCCTATGTTCATTAACAGAAGCTATGGTTTTGAAACAATGGTTCCATTCGAAGCGCTTACAAACGTCCGTACAAATTTGGCCGCTCAGGCATAAAATCAGTTATAAAAATTCTCAACACGAATAATTCTCGATAACAACACAAATTTTTCAGATATTTTTAAATGTTGCCACAAGGCCAACTAGAAAGACAGACCCCGAAACCAAAATATCACGTGATCAACTTAGTCGAAGTCTTGGACTACGAGACGAGTAAACAACGACCATTTGCATGGTGAACGGATTTTATGTAGTATTTGCTAAATTACAACTTTTGGACGATTTATTGCCAAATGTGGTTTTTGTTGTTTTATTCAGTTTAATTCATTTTATAGCAACCCTAAAGTTTTTCCTGACGATATTACAACACCTGCATCGTAGAACGATTGGAGTAATTTTATTTGGAATTGTTGTACCGCTATTTTTCTCACTGATTTCTTGATACTAGGGGGCCTGCCCCCTGCTCGCTAACGCTCGCCAACCCCCGGAGGATTGCTTCGCAATCCTCATTGGTTCGCTGCGCGAACCTATGCTCGCTTCGCTCGCCTCAATGAAGACATGTGTCCTAGCAGAAGGGATTGTTTACAAAATATGTTACCAAAAAAATGTTTTTCAAATCTAAATTTGCTGTATTACAGAAAAAATATATACAGTATCTCTAAAATCAGAATTCAAATGAAAACTTTGTGCAAATTTTGACTCGAAATGTGAGCGTTGCTTTGGAAATTGAATACCCAGCATGTTGTTTGTGTGTACATTTTCCCAGCACTCAAACGACCCACACTTTTTCATTGAGTTTGTTGCCGAAAGTTGTAGTGCAAGCGTCTTGTTGAACTATAATTGTTGGCCCTGAAAAGGACCGTTTTTTAAATGGCCCTGAAAAGATTCTCCGCTTTCTTTGATTTCTATTATAAACTAACTGCAACAGCTCATTAAAATTTCCTTTTTTTTTTTCAATAAAATTTCATCCGATAACGCTATAAATTCAATAGATGCGCGAGACTTCGCGATAAACAAACAATCGTACAGTGTTGCCAAAACGCGATTACAAATAACGT
Source organism: Metellina segmentata (assembly GCA_947359465.1). Classification (NCBI taxonomy): domain Eukaryota; kingdom Metazoa; phylum Arthropoda; class Arachnida; order Araneae; family Tetragnathidae; genus Metellina; species Metellina segmentata. The sequence continues at coordinate 92,876,022 of OX375876.1, forward strand.
CTTTTTCGTGAGCCACGTAAGAGAATTATATATATAGATTTGCTCCTTGTGTTTGTGTTGGTAATTTTTGACTGTGGAATTTTTCTCACTGGATTGATATTTATTTTGAAATTGGAGATAGTAAGTTACAATACATTTGTTTTGCTTTTTGATTTAAATTTGGTTTTTCTTTGAATGTGCACTTGTTGTGGAATCTACTTTTCTCCATGGATTAAATTTGATTTTTGAAATTGCAGATTGTAAGTTACGATTTTTTCCCCTTTTGTTGCTCACTTCCCTTTAATTGATTTGTTATGGCTTTTCCTCCAGTTTTAAGCCTTAACCTTATTCAGAACAAATTCTACAATGCTTCGTTCGTTGGATTGCGTTTGCTAGTAGCATTTTAAAAAGTAAAGTAAAATATTATCAGGTTATATAAGTAGGAATAATTTTTAAAAAAAGGAAAAAACCTTTTTAATACAATGGAACAAATTTCACTTGCAAATCTTGTAATTTTTCTGTGTGATATTTACTGTAAACATGTCCGTTGTTGTGCGTTGTTTCAATTAGGTCCAAGTTTAACTCCTTGATTTTTAAAAATTGTCCGAAAGATGTAAAAAAGTGAGAAAAAAAACACCGTTTAGAAAAACGTTCGGATTTTGGATGTCCAACTTGGATTTGCTTAGATTCGCTGCCATCTTGATTTGGCGCAAAAATTTAATTTGGCGACTATCACAGCGGATACTAGATCTCCACCAGTTGCACTTACAGTTCTAGTTATAGCTAGGAATGTAATACTTTAATTCATTGATACGGTTTTCTTTTCAAATTTCGTTAATGGTCATTAAAGATAATAGTATTAAAAGTCATTTATTAACACACAGCAATTAGTGCACATTAGTCAAGATAAAATACTCCAAATTAATTTACAATTGTGCTATAATTGTTTTTTTTTTTTTTTAGGGAAGGTGATTAAAATTAGCTGTTGTACAATTTATCATCTTGTATATGATTATGATAACATATGATTTTTGTTTTTTGGATCTATGAAAAGGTAGATTACTGACCATTAGTTTCCATTTGTTCTAGTTGTTTTATTGTTAGAATTATATTTTAATTTGTGTTTATACTTAGACTAGCTATGAGAAATGATATAATGACTGACTACTTACCCTATGCCTTTATATTGCTATTTTAGTTGAACAAAAATATTTGATAGTGACAGATAAATATTGTTTCTTTTGTATTATAAATATACATTTTGTTATGTTATCATTGTGCTATCTCTTTAAATACATTACTTTTTTCACTACAAGTGTTACATTGTATGAATAAAATTTTACTTTAATAAAGAAAAATCTGAACATTATTTGGTCTAGTTGTAATTTTCTTTAATATACTTTAGAGTAAATTATAATTAAAATTGTAGTTTTCCTTCCCTACTAACTAAATATATTTAAAACAGTACATTTCAGTGGAGTGTTTGTTAAATTGGGTTCGTGCTTGGTACCCGATCGTCAGAAAATATTAGAAAAAAAAATGAATAAAAACTAGTAAAAAATATTATGTATAAAATTTGTTTTGCTTATTTTTAGCTATTTTTCTTACGTTTTCTTTTATAACAACCACAATTTTTTTTAACAGGCATATTATTTTTATAAGGATTGCAAAAAAAATATTACAAAAAACACCAGTGCGCTGTCTGAAAAGTTAGGGAATTGCTGGTATAATTTCGTGTATTTTTTCTGGATGATCAACTGAAATAGACATTTAGTGTGAATATTATGAATATTCTTTTAAAAAAGGTGCAAATAACCTGAGTTTTCAAAAACAAAAATACTACATATTGGTATTATTCGTGCAACGACGATATTCAACTGATTCAATGAGCGGAGATCGGCAGGTTCGACTAAGATGGTCACGTGACTTTCTTTCTCGCCGTTAGTTTCGGGGCCTGTCTTTTTAGTTGGCCTTGATGTTGCCACAACTGACGTCGAAAGAATAAAAATAAAATTTAAAAAGAACTACAAACGATTCTTAAATCCTCGCGATCCAAGATATGCGCGCGTAAACGATAATCATTTGTCCATCGCGCAAACGATACTTATGCGGCAAGCGTGTGCAAACGCTAATTCACCTTTACTTTCCATGAGACAATTTAGAAATGTAATTATTTTGCATTGTTCGACCGCAAAAAATTTATATTATCTGCTTTTCTTAGATGTTATCAATGCATTTTGCAAATAAACTCAAAATTTTGAAGCCCTATTTGCCTCTATAGTTACTCTGCAGTCATTAGCTAGACGCCAACGGCTTCTTCGTGTGAAACGATCGACTCAACAACCAGAAGAGATTTTATGAGATTCACAAATTTCTGCTGCTTCTGGCTCGTATTCACTTTTTTTTTAAGTAAACTTTGGGAAAACAACCGTACTTAAAACTTGTTCTGATATTTACAAACAGACTAATATTCTTGAAGAAATTGGAACCTGTTGGAACTGCACCAAAGCATAGAATTTCAGAGAAATTTATTAGCATTATTATTAAACATTAAGAATTAATATTTACACGTTTTTCAAAGACGTCAAAATACGTGTTTTCAGCTTACCTAATGTCGCTGTAAGCAAACTCACAATAGATGAGAGGACCATGACAGAAACGCGAAAAGGCGCTTGTCAGTACGAGATGAATCAAACGACGCCTCTGAAAACAAGCTGAAGCACTTCTTCCTGTATCAATCCTACCTGGGTCAGTCGTAAAGATAAGAGAGAGGTCATTGGAAAATAATATCTAAAACAGTATTGATAAAAAAAGATTATCGTAACACACACACATAATCGTCACTCAGATTGGACCTAGGAGTGATAGGTAAAACCTAAAGGATTCTCACGTTGAGGTGAAAATTCTGAACTAATTTTATTCATCTGTTTCTTTAAAGCAGTAGTTCCCAAGCTGTGTTCCACGGATCACTAGTGTTCCGTAAGCATTTCGCAAGTGTTCCGCGGTAATTGGATAAATCACAAAGTATTGCTATTATTATCGTAAGTAATATTACTGTTTGTGTGTGAAAGATGCTGCAGATTTATTTATTTGAGAATGAGAAAACTATTTATAACTTTAAGAGATGCAGAAACATATATTTAACTTGCTCCTGATATACTTTGCATACCTAATAAACAACACGAGTAATATTCTATGTACCCATGACTATTTAAACTTGAATAGAATCGGCGCCACTTACAGTGGATGATATACAGGGGGTCCCAAAAAGATCAGTACAACTTCAAAAAATTTTATTAAAAAAAAAAGAATAGGCCTACAGCAAAACTAGTTACAATAATAGATAGAATATAACTCAATAAGTTTTTTTCTACAGTATGTTTTTGATCATAGATAGCGCTGCACAGCACGCAAACGATTATTAAAGAATTCGGTTATTCAAAATGGCGGATCCCGTGAAGAAAGCTCAATGTGTCGAGTGGTTTATCAAAACAAAATCCGACTCTCAAACGCAAAGAAATTATGTGTTAAGATATGTAAAATTGGAATGTAAAAGGTGCTGTGTACCGAACAAAAGTTAACAGTGTAAAAACTAAAAAAAGTGGTGGCTAAAAAAAGCAGTGTAAAAGTTGAACTGTTGAATACGGTTAGGAGATTGTCCTCACTTGTTGGTCCTTCGAGATCTATTTTTAGAAGTTATGGGAAGGGGTTCTTTTCCCTAGCCTCGCTCAAGGGTTCCACTTTGCACTATGTTATCCTATAGAGGTGCTGAGAAATCTATTTTTAGAAGTAGTGTATGAAATGTGTTTCTTCCCTAGACTCGCTGCAGGGTCCTCTATTAAACTGATGCCTTACTTTTGCTTGCTTGATAAAATCAGTTGCTCGTCCACATTCACACTCAACGTGGCAGGACGTATGTCACCATGGTCAGTGTTATGTATTAAAGTTGTTGTTTGCAAAACTTATTGTCTGTCTGATTCTCGGGATCACAGCCGTCCACTTTAACTGTAATGATTCCGCTAGTAGAAAGCTTATTCTCCAACTTGCCCCTATCCCAATCCAGACTTCAAACTTCTTTGATGGCCTTACCGACATGGAGGAAGATGATACGGCGAGTGTCCTAAATCTAGAAAAAATTCCACCTATTATGGTAACGCTGAACGATGACTACAATGTCATGCCGAAAATATGTAACCAAGAACTCAGTCGGAAGACTTCCTGGTGAATTCTTGAAAATATTTATTAATACTTCTGATGAGCATCGTAGACTTATATCCTATCTCGATGCAAATAAAATTCATTACTTCTATCGATCAAAGCAGTCATAAAAGACATACCTCCCTCTACTTTTTGTGACGACATTGAGTCCGAACTAAACAATATTGTATTCGCAGTTGATAAAGTCAATCAACGTAAGCGATTTAAAACTAAGACTCTTGCCACGTTCCTAATACATCTTTTTTCTGGCGAATAATTCAATAAGCGTCTTTTACAACTGACACATTTTATGTGTATGTATTTGCAGATGACTTAAAAATATGGGGGACAGTGGATACGAAGTTACAGATAGAGAATTTACAAGGGGATTTTGATAAGATATCCGAATGGGCTGTAAAATGGGGTATGTCATTTAATGCAGGGAAATGTCAAGTTCTGCATATGGGTTACAGGAACAGTGGAGCCGAGTACTGTCTGCAGGGAGTAACGGTAAAGGAGGGAGAAACAGTCAAGGATCTTGGGGTGATAATTCACAGGGATTTTAAAATGGGTCACCAATGTTCAGCTGCGGGTAAAAAGGCTAATAGGTTATTGGGTATATTAAAAAGACTGTAACTTCAAGGGATAAGAATATAATCTTGCCGTTATATAAGGGTTTAGTAAGACCACATCTAGAATATGCTGTACAATTCTGGGTTCCATATATGAGAAAGAACATAGAATTAATTGAAAGGGTTCAGCACAGAGCTACAAAAATAATAAAGGGGCTAGCAAATTTCGACTATAATGAACGTTTAAGTAAGCTAAACATGTATACACTGGAAAGAAGAAGGAGGGGGGATTTGATTCAGCTTTTCAAGTTTGTAAAACAAGGGGACACAGAGGGCTTAAATTTCAATAGGGATAACAGAACAAGAGGCCATGGGTATAAATTGAATAAGACACATTTTAATCGGGATTTAAGGAAAAACTACTACTTTAATAGGGTAATAGACAGTTGGAACGCGTTGCCAGAAAATATAGTTAATTCAAAGGGAGTGTACGAATTTAAGATACAATTGGATAGTCAGTGGGAATTGGGGAATTCATAAACAAAGGACCAGCCTTGTTGGGCTTGAGCCTGTAGCTGGTCGTCAATATTTGTATTTGTGTCTCATAATACAAGTTGGAAAACATCCTAATAGGAAAGGGACACCCAGTGCTACAGTTGTCGAGGTTTTAACCACTCGAGCGCAAACTGTCATATGAACAATGGTGGATCAAGTCAAGAGGGGGCCTCAAGCGGTAAAATTTTCGGGGCCCCAAAACTCAAATTAGAAAAAAAGTTTCAAGAAAACTCTCATTAAGTTATTAGCAAAAAGAAAAGTAGTCAAAAATTTCATATCACAACACATTAAATAAATTTATTAGAAAAACATATTTTACATGAATTTCCATCTTGCCTTATTTCTTGCAAATTATTTTAGCACTGTCAATTCGGTTTAAAATTGTTGCTCTATACACAGAATGGCCATATTAATTTATCTTTCTTCTCCCATAGTACTACTTAAATAATTTTTTACACGCTTTGAAACAGAAGACGATCTTTTCCCTGACGCATTAGGTAAGGGAATTGTTAAAAATAATTTCAATAATATTTCAACATTAGGCGGCTCGATAGATGTCTGGTATGGTTTTATGGTGTCCTCGTTTTCTTTTAGAAATACTAAGAATTAATCAAATTCATCTTCAAAAGTACAAACATCAATGTCATTTTTGTAAATATCCTGGTGTTATCACATGACGTAAAATGCATTGCCTAATAAATTTTCTCTTATTGTAAATTCATGTGTCTACTTTGTTTTCGTCAAAAACATTTTTCTCTTTTGTTGTCTGCGAGTGTGTCCATCTTTCACATTAAATGACAGGTCTGATAAATCAGTTGCACCTTTTTCAAATTGACGAAACAACCTATATTAGTGTGTGTGGGGGGGGGGGCTCCATCAAAGTAAGCTCAGTCAAAGGATTTGGTGACATTTGCAAAACAAAACAAGTGGAATTTATTAAACCACTGTTTCTTCATAGGGAAGCACTAATTGTAAAACCATAACTTACAAAATTAAAAAAGTATTCCTACTAGTGTTGTTGATATGATAAACAGATCATTCCATTATAAAACCCCCATTTTGAGAAAAAAAATTGTAGCACCATACTCATGGATATTTTTCAATTTTTTTCTATAGATAGACATGACAATGAAACCCATAGATCTCAATTATTTAAATATTTTGTCTAATACTAGCTGAGATTTGCCACAGTCTATAAATGACCCTACCTTGCAAATTTAGTAATTTTGGTACCAAATGGTAGCCATTTATTTCAGGAATACATATAAGCCAAAAAAAATGGTAATTTTACATTTAAGTATTTTTTTTACATGTAAAGGGAAAAAACCACTTTTAAAACCAGTCGACTTTAAAAAGCTATAGAAAAAATGAAACCTCTTATTTTTCTCTGAAACTTTGCGAAAGTATATAAAGTATATGCGGATAATAACTAACATATCGCACCCCGGCAACAAAAGTGACACAAGTCAAAAAATAAAAATTTTGATGTTATGTCATTGTAAAATATGTATGAGGTGCCCCAGCGTGTTATATTACTACTCTATAGAATATAATAGAAGTTACCGCCATAAATACTTACCTAAAATTTAAAAGAAGCTTATACTATTTCAATATAAGTTGTATAGTATCCTTTAAGTTGTTTCACAAATTCAACAATTTTGAATTGTGTCACTTTTCTTGCCGGGGTGCGATATGCTATTATTATAACAGCTTTTATTCACAAACGAAGAATTTCACCACTCTGAATGTACATTTCCTGCGCTCTTACGATTTCAGCAAAGGAATGCAAAAAAAAAATAATAATAATAATAAACATTTTGGCTGCCATTGTTCAGTTCTTATTTGTAAAATTATGATCGTTAAAGCCAGATTGAAAAAATTTCAACGGATTTGAAATCTGCGGAAAATTTTACACCAGAAACCTAAAACATTTGATTTTCTTTTAATAAATAATTTTTCAATTAAATAATTTTGCAGGAGATTGTGATGCCACGTCGAATTCCCATTTGGTTTGCGAAGCAAACCAATAACCCTATAGAAGCAACTGGCACGGGCAACGCCGGGCCAGCCACGAAGTGGCTAGTATCCTTTTAGTATATATGGTCCAGTCTTTAGACTCGTATTGTATTCGGAAAATCGTATCTTTTCCCATAACTACAACTGGACGAATGTTCTGTTGCTCCTTGTTAAAATCAATTGAACCATTGTTCCTAAACTAGAAAATAAATTAAATCATACTATAATATGTTTTTAATTTTACCATTAATATGAATGTGGTGGTGGCTTTTTGTCCTTTTAAAACTGCTCGACAATGTATATTATTCACATATTTCATAGTTAAAAATATAAATTTCAATCACGAGAAATTTTAATTTGTTTATACAATGTAAAGTATATGAGTGTACATACTTTACATTGCCAAAATAAATTACATTTTCTACAAATTAAAAAAAAATATTGGATCAGCTTAAAATATTTCAGTAATATTACCTGAAATTTATTTTGTATTATATTGACCCTATATTTATTTATGTATAATAATGGGTATTAGAACATTACATATTTGTAGCTATTATGAGTATTTTTGTATTTATTATAAGTTAAGAAACTGAGAACTCTATACATATTTCTCTTCGTAATTTTTATACAATTTACCATAAGCGTAATGTAAATATAGCTAACAAAAATATTGTAATAGTACATTTTAAACATATAACACTTTGTAAAAAAAAATTTCATTTCAATTTCACAAAAAAAAAAATTTCAGTGGTATTTAAAATACTTTTTTAAAAACACCATGATAAAAAAAAATATAGGACTGTAATTTGATGTGTTCCATTGATATTTTTACACTTAATGTGAACCTGCTTTGAATTAATACTTCATAAAAACTGAAATTTTATCATATTTTTTTAAGAAATTGTCATTTTTTCACCTCCATTTTAAAATACATATGCAATCATTAGAACAGTTTTATTCACAAACAAAGAATTTTACCTCCGAATGTTTGTCAAATGTAAGTACATGTTAGTTAATTACTCCACAAAGTTTCAGAAAAAAAATCAGAGGAATGGAATAACTCAAATTACATAAAGGCAAGACTATTGAAGTCTATTCTTATTTTGCATAGAAATGAGGTGGCATTCTTGAGGTAAGGTGCTTTCCTGTGGGCTAGAATTTAAAAAAAATAAGTACTTCTTTCTTTAAAAATGAAAATATATCCTTCGTGCAAGATCTTGTGTAACAAATTGGGCTATTTAACAGACATTTTTAATTATTTCAACATTATAAATACGACCATGGAGGTACAAATGAAAACATCTGAACATCAACAGAAAAACTGCCAGTTTTCCATAAAAAGATCATTCTTTGGAAAAAAGAGTGGATGAAAAGAATCCTGAGTTTGTTTCTAGCCATGAACAACAATAGAACCAACTGTGTTTCCTTGATATCACAACACTTATCAATACTGGACACTAACATAAGAAAATACTCCTTTTCTGGACACGGACAAATGTGACTGTGTTAGGAATCCATTTAAATCTAACAAATTATCTAATAATTCTGAATTTACTGTATCAGAGGAAGAGAACTTATATCTTTGTCATCTGACCACACATTCAAAATTAAACACGCCGAAATGAGTCTTGATGAATTTTGAATATCTGTCCAACAAGAATATCCACAAATATCAAAAAGGACGAACAAATTTTACTATACTTTTCAACTTCAGATTTATGTAAACTAGTGTTTTCCACGTTAACCAACATAAAAACTAAAAAAGGGGGAAACATTAACAAATTTAGAGGAAGAAATTAGGGTAGCCTTGTCTCGTGTATGCATACCAACATAGAAGAAATATGTGTTACTTGAGCAAAACTATTTTTTCTGTCTTGAAAATGGCATTAATAAGTAAATATTAAAATATGATTACAAATATTTCATTGAAATTGTAAATGTCCAATATTAATAAACAATTTAATATAAACTGATAACAAACTTATTTAATTTCAATTTAGGTAAGTGTTTCGCAAAAAAATTTTACTCACAATACGGTTCTGCACTTTAGAAAAGGTAGGGAACCACTGCTTTAAAGCATTGTTCTCCAACCGGTGGGGCGTGAACCAGCACCGGTCCCAGAAACCTTCCACCCGAGTACTAGATACAGAAACTTCACTGAAGGTATAACATATAGTGCCCTCGGTCTGTCAGTGGATCGTAATTGTGGACGGAGTATGATATGCTCCACTCAGAGCAGTAGCTATTTTGTATTGAAGCGTTCAAGTTTCCCGCTTATGTTGAAAGTAAGTTGTTAACAGTTTTTCATAAAATTTATTCATTAATTACAAAACCACTCATGTGAAATTGCATCATTTTAAAAATCGTTTTACAGTCAAGTTAAATTAATTACGCTAATATTTTAAATCCCAATCGATGGAAAAAATGAAATCGTTTTATTTAGAGTTAAGACTATTTACCCAAGATTTTGTGATTTTTGTTAATCTTTCAAAGTGTTAATTTGTGCAATTTTTCTTCAATCAAAATTGATCCCACTTTAATATAAGAAAACTGTGGTACTCAGAATTCTGTACAATTGTGCTCCGTTTAATGTATTTCCTTTTGTGTACTTGTTGATTTCATTATTTATATATTTTTTATGTAAATAAAATTGATCTTCTAATTTATATCCTGTTTAATGTAAACAATTTTATTGATGTGTGTGCAAGATTGGAATGCTTTTGTGATAGTGCATAAAAAATTTTCATTGTAATGAAGTTTTTTTTTCTTCCATAAACAAACTACTGAACTTATTTTATGTAGTTCTTAACTCATTTGAATAAAATAACATGCATCTTGTTCCATTGTTTCCAATGAACTTAATACAGGAAGGAAAATGAAATTTAAAAGTTTGATTTAAAAGATTTTTTTAACAAAAATAACTTAGATTTAAATCAGCATATCCTGAAAAAAATCCTAACAAAATGTTGAAAGAAAAGTGCACCACAATTCTATAGAAATACTTTTCCTGTAGAATGTCTAAAAAGTGGGCTGACTAAAATTCTAATGCTCACTAACATAACAAATAATTCAGCTTCTCATAGTGTTGAGAATATCTAAATCAACAATACAGCTTAATTTATAACACAACTTGTTTTGCTTTGTCCTGATCTCTAAAGTTTCTATATGAAATATGGAATGAAATGATTAAGTGAATTCAGACGTGGCAAATTAGAGATTCTAAGGACAAGAACATCATTTCCTTCATGTAAAAAAGGTGGATAAAGACACTGCATGCCTTTTGAAGCATCTGGGAATTCTTGAAAGGAGATTTCAGTTCCTGTTAAACTTTTAACCAGGATTATCTGGAAAATACTTTCTGCTCCATTAGAAGATGAAGTGGTATTCAATACAATCCTAATTGCTTTAAGTTTTACGAATCCATGCCTAAGGTCATACACAACTTTTTGGAAAAAGCAATATTTCAAATTGGTGGTAGTGATCATGTATTGCACGATTTTAGCCAATTTGATTGGGCATCTATGAGCACGATTATTGAGGATGATCCCTTCATGGAAGATGACCCAATGTATCTTTGCAGCGCCACCCTGACATGGTGCTCTATGCCATTGCTTACATTTGTTATGTTTAAGTCTAAAATCTTTTTAACCTAATTGCTATGAGTGGCAAAATTTATTGGTTGGGGTCAACATAAATACTTGTTGAAGTACATACAGACTTTTTCATTGACCATTTTCGACAAAAAAAATTGCCGCCAACTGTGTGATTTAGCATAAATAATGAAAAAGTGTGACAGCACAACACACTTGTAAGATCTTGGTTTTATGTAATCCCGATTAATGGCCATGTTTGTTTATGTAAAAAAGAATACATTATCTACTATTTCTGTGTTTTGCCACACATTTTGAAAAAATTATTATAACTTTGTACCTACTATCTACGGAACAGCATGCAGTGGAGTACTTTCAAAGTTACAGAATCCTGCCATCAAAAAAAGTGTACTTTGTTCCATAGATCAAGATATGTGAATTTTGGTTTTGCCTCTTCAAATCCAAATAAGGTCAAAATTCTGTATTGTAATCACTATGATATGAAACTTTCTTGAAAACATTGAAAGAAGAATAGGGTTCAGCAAAATAAAAAATAATGCAGAACCGTACTACAGCACTTAAGATTCATATTTAGGCAAATTTACGTGGTGTTGACTTTGCAAAGATGACTTTTCTGTTACTATTTTGAATGTTATTAGGGTATTTTTGGCTGCTGAAATGATTTTCAAAAGCTTGGCGTAATCTGCATCAACTTTCATGGTCGACAGGATAGTACGTAAGAAAAAGTACTAGTACTTTCCTGTCGAAAATTTTCAAGAAAAAAAGATTTTCACCAGTTGTGTGAAAAGTTTGGTGTAATCTGCATCAACTTTCATGATCAACAGAATAGTACGTAAGTACTTTCCTGTTGACCATTTTTGAAAAGCAAAAATTTTCGTTAGTTGTGATTTAGCGCCAATAATGGAAGAGTATCATCATCCCCTAATGGCATTCAAGATAGGAATCCGCTAAGGATTCCTATCTTGATGCTGTTAGGGTATTTTTGGCAACCAAAATGATTTGAGAAAAATTGGTGTAAACTGCACCAACTTTCATTGTCGACGGGATAATTCACATGTACTCCTTTTTGTATTTTAAAGATTACAAAGGGGCAACAGATTATGTTTTCAACTGGCCCACGTCCGAATTAATGGCATACAATATGAAACTTAGCATCTGTTGTTTCACATTTATTGATACATACTTTTATGGAGTATTTGTAATGAAGAACTTTGCGAAGAAACTGAAATCGACATTTCGTTTTTCTGAAGCCATCAAGAATATATTATGGCTGCATAGATGTATTTTGTGCCAGCATTTGTCTGTATGATAGTCACACATAAAGTAAAAATATTAAATGCAAACACGTTAAAAGATACGAATTCTAAAAAAAAATTTAATTTTATTGCACATTTAATTTATATACATTTGTATTTCTTCATGTTTATGGCAAGATCTAAGAAAATTTTCCTTTTTGTGATGTTAGTATAATTTTTTATCTGATGCAGGGAGCACTATATTCGAGGGGCCTGATGTTAGAGCTGTTGAAAATGGAACAACTAGTGAATACTTCAATTCTGTTCCTTTTTCAAATTGTGTAATTAGTTCAAAAATGGATGATGAACCTGATATCAGATTAAATACTTGATAATGTGTGAATAAAAAAATATATAATTTTCCTTTTTGTTCAAATAATTTTTCAGACAATGTCAACAGAGATCAACAATCTTCTAAATAAGAGGATGACAAAAATAAAAACATTTAGGAGCCAGCCCAATTCTTTAGGTGCCAGGACCCTTGCAATACATATACTAATATTTTTTTCGAACGCTGAGTATATCGCAGAACTCAGTAAATAATATGCTATTTATAGTGTAACATGCAATAAATACAAAGAAAAAAACCTTTGTACTATCAACATTGGACACTTATGAAAGACATTTTACTCCACTTTTTGACCTATTATTGCCTAAAAAAATCAATTTTTTTTTCATGATTAAACGTTTTTTACAGAAACAGAAAATTTAAGCGCCAGACCAAATTTTTTAGGCGACCTGGCGCCCGGGATTTGTGTCCTGTTCTAAATAAATCAAAAAGGTTTGTTTTGGAATATATTTTGGTAATTTAAAAAAATATTCACTTTTAAAGAATCAGCGAAAATTAAAGTTCACTCATTAATAAATTTTTTAAATTCACAAATGGCTTTCTTAAATTAAGATTCTTTCTATGTTCAGAAGATAGTAAAAAAAAATTGTTGATTTGGAACATTTTTGCTAAAAATATAAAAAGAATACTTAGCTTTTAATTAGAAATACAAAGTAAAAATGTGCTTAGAGCCTTTCAAATCGTAGAAAATAAACAGAAAGAGTAAATAAACAACTAAAAAATGGGAACGTACTTGAATCGAAATTATTCCTGCCTTATCGTATATTTGATAGGTAGGTATTTAATTAACGTCATACTGGACAAAGGCAAAGGGCTATTGGCAACGGTCCGGTCCGGGATCAACCAACACTCAACCCCCGAAGCGAAAGATACGAGGACAACGTAATTTTGAAGCACGGTCAAAAGACGAGACGACACCTGTGCTGGTTGTTGAAACGTGCGATTACAAAATCGCGATTTGATGAGCTATTGTAGTTTTGTTTCTGTGTTTATGGATTGGGCCATGGGCAATATTCTGTTGAAAGTTGCAACTAATTCGACCGAAAATAGAATACAAGGAAGAAAGAGAAAGAAAGCGATGGCTTTCAGATGAAAAGTGCCAGTTCAACGGGTGTCATGACTCATTGGAGTCACTAGATGGTGTAGGTGCGGACTGTCTCGGGTGTCATCGCAGACGAGGGTGATAAAATGGCAAAAATTTAAGTTTTTTTTAATTAAAAAATTGGGGGTTCAACCCTCCCCCCTTCAGTTGAGAAAAATTTTGTATATATATAATGAGATAGTTTTTCACAAATTAATGCTATATTAATAACTACTCAAACTATTCATAACTTAATTTTAATTAATGTTTTGCTTGTGTAATAAATAAATGTAATCAATGAAACAATGGTACTGTGGAGAGTACGAATTGAAATTCGTTGTTCTTGTCAGAAGCAGACGATTCGCGTAATATCGCTCTCTTTCTCTCTCGGCGCAAGTTTGTAATGCGCATGCGCGAAGCATTGCGAACGGAGCGCGTATCAATATTCTTACTTCTTAACTTTTCCCTTTCGGTTGTGTTCGTCTTGTGTCTCTTTTCGTCTTGTGGAATAAATTATTGTGTTCTAATTTATGTTGTATTAATTGCACACCAACAAACACCACAAATGGTGACCCGCTATTAAAGAACGCACAATACCTGAATCCGGATATATTTTTCAAAATTATCCATTATTTTTCTTCAACGTGCTGTAAAGCCTTGGACTCAAAAATGATCGACGTCAGCGCGGTGAAAATTCCGTCCTACAACTTCAGCGACCCTGCACTTTGGTTCCACATGTGTGAGAGTACGTTCGAATTAGGAGTACCCAAACCAATAACGGACAATCGTACCAAGTTTAACTACATTGCATCCAACCTTCCTTCAGAAGCAGCGTCGACAGTTCGCGACGTCATCACGAAGCCGGACCCGACCGACCCTTACCAACATATCAAAAGGGAACTAATCAACCGAAGTGGCGAATCATCACACCAGGAAATTCGGAAACTTTTAGCTGGCGAACAATTAGGAGACAGGAAGCCTACTGAATTGCTCCGCATCATGAAGCGACGTGCCGAATCGCATCAAGTGCCAGACGAGCTCATGCTCGAACTTTTTCAAACGCATCTGCCAACGCGAGTACAGTCCATTCTTGCAGCCATAACTCCTCTGACGATCGAGAAAGCAGCGGAAGTGGCCGACCGAGTACTGGAAGTGACGCCGATGCCGGTAAGTGCTTGCTCAGTTGCTTCAGTTTCCATGGAAGATCGATATTTTGCAGAAATTGAAAAATTAAATCTGCGCATAGATAACCTTTCTCGTGGCAGAAGCCGCAATCATAATAAGCAACATCACGCTCCGGGTAATCGCAGCAAATGCGATCCAGCCAAAACCAACACGACCAATGTTGGTATCATTTTAAATTTGGCGAAAAGGCCCAAAAATGCACACCTCCCTGCAAATTTAAAAAAAAACGACCGAGGCCTGGTGTAGAGGCGACTACCACCTTGCCCAAAAATTCTCATCGCCTATTCGTACACGACAGACGTACTAATATACAGTATTTAATCGACACAGGTTCTGACGTTTCCATAATTCCCGCATCAAAATTACAAAGGAGAAATGGCTCGGAAATGACTCTTTCCGCAGCAAACACTTCCCCCATCCATGTATACACATCACAAACTCTCTCCTTAGATCTGGGTTTGAGACGCGTATTCACATGGACATTTTTAGTTGGAAATGTGTCCACTCCCATAATAGGCGCCGATTTTCTGTACAATTTTAACCTAGTGCCAAATTTAGTGCAGCATAAATTGAATGATGCACAAACAAACATAAACACTGACGGTATAATGCGCAACAGTAGCATCCATTCCGTAAAAACGGTATCTGGTAATAGTGTATACCATAAATTGTTAATGGAATTTACAGAAATCACACGACCTCCACGCCCGGATCAGGAGATAAAACATTCAGTTGTTCATTACATCAACACGACTGGTCCGCCCGTAACGGCCAAAGCCCGCAGACTTGCACCTGACCGCTTACACATTGCTAAGGAGGAATTCAAAACAATGATCCAATTAGGCCACATGCGTTCCTCGCAAAGCAATTACGCATCTCCTTTGCACATGGTACCGAAAAAAGATAGCTCTGAATGGAGACCTGTTGGTGACTATCGAGCACTTAATGCTCAAACAATCAAAGACAATTACGGTGTACCAAATATTTTAGATTTTACATCGAACCTACATGGCACAAAAATTTTTTCGCACATAGATCTCATGAAAGCGTATCATCAAATCCCTGTAAATCCAGAGGATGTTCATAAAACTGCCATTATTACACCCTTTGGTTTATACGAAAGCTTACGTATGCAATTTGGTCTGTGTAACGCCGCATCTACTTTTCAACGATTTATCAATGAAGTAACTCGAAACCTCCCTTTCGTTTATGCTTTTGTTGATGACATATTAGTGGCTTCTCGATCATCAGAAAAGCATATCGAACATCTACAGATTTTATTTGAACGAATACAACATTATGGCCTTACTTTAAAGCCATCAAAATGCGTTTTTGGAGTCTCCTCCATTGATTTCTTAGGTTTTAAAGTTTCCGAATCGGGTATTGAGCCTCTGCCAGAACGTGTAGAATGCATCAAAAATTTTCCAAAGCCAACCACTATCACACAATTAAGGCGTTTCCTTGGATTATTTAATTTCTACAGACGTTTTGTACCCAAAGCAGCTCATATATTAGCCCCTTTAAATAAATTCTTAGAAGGCGTCAAAAATAAAAAGAAATCTAAACGAATTACAGTAACCAAACTTAATGAGTTACTTCAATGGACTGATGTGGCAGAGCAATCATTTACGGTTGCTAAAAATGCCTTAGCAAGTGCAACTCTTCTGCAACATCCGATACCTGGAGCGAAGCTGAGTGTCTGGGTCGATGCAAGCGATTTAGCTGTTGGCGGTACTCTTATGCAACTGAATAAAGATGCCTGGGAGCCTATTTCATTTCTATCTGCCAAGCTTTCCAAAAGCCAACGGAACTGGTCCACGTATGACAGAGAACTATTAGCAATATACACATCCGTCAAACGCTTCAGACATATGCTCGAAGGTCGTGATTTCATCCTTTTCACCGATCAAAAGCCTTTGATTTACGCCTTCAAGCAGAAGCCAGACAAGTGTTCGCCAAGACAACTCCGTCATTTGGACTATATCTCTCAATTTTCAACAGATGTCCGCCATACAAAAGGCACTAACAACGTCGTCGCTGATGCATTATCTCGCATAGAAATTGACACTATCTCTTCTCCATTAAATTTTCAAGAATTTGCTTCAGCCCAAGCGAATGATTCAGAGTTAAAGGCGATTCTAACCAAAAACGACACTTCACTAATTTTGGAAAAGACTTATTTTCCAATCGCTAATTTGGAACTGTTGTGCGACATGTCCACCGGACAACCTCGACCATTTGTCCCACAATCATATCGAAAAATCATATTTAACCAACTTCATGGACTTTCCCATCCAGGAATCTTCGGTACAAATAAGTTGATAACTTCTCGATATGTTTGGCCAGCAATGAACAAATGGATTTAAAGAGCAGGTACAATGTTGTATTCCTTGCCAACGTTCTAAAGTCCATCGCCACACCAAGACTCCACTTGGTACATTCAATCTACCAGATGCTCGATTTTCCCATATACATCTGGATTTTATTGGACCACTGTCATCATCTGACGGCCAACGTTATTGCCTCACGATAACTGATCGTTTCACTCGCTGGCCTGAAGTAATCCCGACTACTGACATGACTGCCGAAACAGTTTGTCGAGCATTATTAAGTGGTTGGATTTCCAGATTCGGCTGTCCTACAACAATAACAACAGATCAGGGCAGAAGTTTCGAATCAAATCTCTTTAGACAGCTAACTAAAGTGCTTGGAACCAACCACATCCATTCCGCAGCGTATAGACCCCAATCTAATGGGTTAATAGAACGTTTTCATCGTCACCTCAAAAGTGCTCTTAAATGCCATGAGCATACAAAATGGACCGAGGTACTACCAATTGTTTTGCTAGGATTGCGATCTGCAATAAAGAACGATATTAAAGCTACGTGTGCAGAACTTGTATATGGAACAACACTTCGTTTACAATCTGACATTTTATTAAGTGAACAAGTTTCTGCAACAGCCTTTCCATCATACGTAGATCAACTTCGCACCTTGATGCAAATTTTAAATCCAATTGCAACATCAAAACATTGCAAGGATTCAATCTATGTTCATCCCTCATTGGAAACATGTTCTCATGTGTTTTTACGTGTGGACTGTCACAAACCTCCATTGTCTCAGATTTATACTGGACCACATCCTGTTCTTGATCGTTCGGAAAAGAACTGTCGGATTATTGTGAATGGCAAAACAATTTCTGTCACGTTAGACAGAGTAAAACCTGCTCATATTCTGCGTGACGATAGCAACATTAACTTATCTTTGACTTCTAAATCTACAGAGTCCAGGGAATCTGTTCAACCTCTCACAACAAGAAGTGGAAGAACCGTACATTTCCCCAAAAGGCTTATTGAATATATTTAATGTTATATTTGTACATATTAACGATTATCATTGTATATTTGTGTTTACTCATTCATTTTCAATTTTTTTTAACACATTCTATTGTTACGAAAATGTGCGTATTTTTCTTAAATTTGTGTTTTTTATATTTTCAATGTATATAATCCTCTATTATGACTGTATATCGTTCCTCGGTATCCCTCTTTCACTGGGGGGATACTCTGTGGAGAGTACGAATTGAAATTCGTTGTTCTTGTCAGAAGCAGACGATTCGCGTAATATCGCTCTCTTTCTCTCTCGGCGCAAGTTTGTAATGCGCATGCGCGAAGCATTGCGAACGGAGCGCGTATCAATATTCTTACTTCTTAACTTTTCCCTTTCGGTTGTGTTCGTCTTGTGTCTCTTTTCGTCTTGTGGAATAAATTATTGTGTTCTAATTTATGTTGTATTAATTGCACACCAACAAACACCACAGTACATTAGTTCATAGGCGTAACCAGGGGGAGTTGGGGGTTCAACTCCCCATTCAGTTTATCATAAAAGATAGTCAAATTTGTTAATGAAGAGCAATCGAAGTTTTAAGCATTATGGCTATTTAAACTAGATTATATAAAAATAAAAATTATTTTCACACTCACAATATAAATACCGTATATTTCCGAATATAATCCAATCCATGTTTTGTCCGAGGGTGCGTTTTTTTCTTCAAAAATTTACCCAAAATTCAAAACCTATATATATGCCGAAATAAAAATTAAAAAATAATAATTTTTTGACTTTTTAACATGAAACGATGAGGGCGTAAATGTCGCCAAGAAGGTAAAACGGGTTGAATATTTTCCAATCAAATCGTTGTAAAGTAAAACGCCACTCGCCAACGATGATACTTTTAACCTGCTAATGATTTTCCCCAGAGTACAGACGGTCCAGCTCCTGATATCCGACCTCCGACGGGGTGATTGACAGGTGATGATATACGGGACATTAGGATTCAAAAGGGGGAGGGGATTCATTATCGCTCTTAAAAGAAACTCGGGTAAGGTCTAAATGTCCGCTAATGATCTTCCCCAGTGCACCTGATGCTGGACCTCTGAGTGATTGACAGATGATCAGTTCAACAATAATCAAAGAAAGCGGCTGTGGCTTGAGAATTTTTTTTATCAGTGCCACTTTTCTTCGCCGTGCAGCCTAAAACTTGTGCGGTACATGAAGTTTCAAAAAGAGGGAGCGGGCTCATTGACCCTTGGCAGCGAGGACGATTATGTGTATGAAGAACATATAAATTCAAGTACGGAAAGGGCATTGGATTGGAACTGATGATGATACGCATCAGGACATCCCAATGAGTGAAGCCGAATTTTACGAACTATTCGGAAACTCGGATTCAGACACGGAATTTGAAGAATTTATGACTTATTTTTCTATTTTTGCTTAAAGGCTGCATTCAAAACGTAAGTTAAAAGTCTTTAAAAAATGGAAGAGCTGTTGGATTCGGTTGGCACGAAGTAAAAAAGTAGGGTTGCTTTCCCTTCATCCGTTGCAGTTGCTATAAAAATCGTTAATCGCTCGTAAAGAATTCGAAGTTGCTGCCACCGTTCGGAGATCCGAAGCCAACAGCTGTATCCAAAAATGTTCCTTTTCCAATTGTTATTTTTATGTGCTAATTAATTACGGTTGCTCAATTATTATTTTGTGTGCTATATTTGTCGATAGTTAGTGATTTATCGCTTGCGCCCGGCTAACGGAAATGTACCTCAGTTGTTTTGCAAAATTAGCGTATATAGCGCATATTAGCCGACACCCCCCCCCTAGACACACACTTTAGCTTTAGAAAAAGTTCCAAACATTCTCGGAAATATACGTAAATGCACGACAAAAGTGAAATTTTTATTCACTTGATTTTTTTTTATGTTTAACTTAGAATGTGTTTTTTGAAGAACCAACTAGGAAAATGTTTATATATATTTATCATAGCAAAAACTGATTCATTTTGTCCAAATGTTATAGTCCATGAAGTTCTTGTGACTATTTTTTCTATTCTTTTCAATTTAATGATAATCTAAAAATCTGAATGTATGTGCATTTTTACCAATGATGTTTTTTATTTCAGTTGTCACTGATTTACAGTATTTTGTTTAACAAAATTTAAAAACAGATGGTTCGGATTAACCAAACTCGGATGAACGGGGGGTTTGAATTAGCAGGGTTTAGTGAAATTCAAGACTATCCTTAAATAATTTGTTGTTAAACCCAACAATGTGTTTCTCATGTATGATACTATTAAAACAACATTGTTTAAAACGAGTTTATTTTAAATAAAAGTGACTAACATTTGCTAGACGCAAAATTTTTAATAATTTTATCAATGTTCTACGAAAAAAGTTTCAATATATCGTGTGATTTTTAACATAAAAATACGAAAATTTCCCTGAGAAGGTCTCCAGATGCTTCACCATTTTATTGGTGTACAGTTCATACTTCTCGGGACTGAACTCCTCCCCCCTAGAGTGTCTATATAATAAGAGTGGCGACATACGGGAAACACTTTCTGATTGGCTTAGAGACCTTTTCTACCGCCCGAGGCGGTCTTTTCCTAGCTCCCGTAGACTTAACTTGGGAACTTTTTGTGTGTTAGAGAAAAACGTGTGTATATTAAATTAAAAAGAAAATATAGCTTATTCATGTTCCATTTCGTGTTCTAGAATGTTTATTTATTATTATTTTAGTGTTTTGTCGGTATAAATTTGAAGACTTTTTAGGTAAATAGCTTTTTTTGAACAACATGGTGTTTCCCGCAATCTAAGTTAGCGCTTTGTGCAATCCATCTCATCAATTACGCATGTAATTGAGCGTTTATGTGCTTCATTTATACCGAATGTATCCATATTTAAACAATCATATGCTTTTTGTTCTCCTTGAAATGATGTATTAATTCGCCCAGCAATCTTCTTTAAGACGATTCTGGTAGAAAAATGGCTGCCGCACATGCGCATTGGGTCAAATTTGGTCCCTTGTCGCCACTCTTATTATATAGGCACTCTACTCCCCCCTCAGTCATCAACCCTAGTCACGCCTATGCTTCTGAGTAATACAAGGTTCCGCGCAAAAGAATTCTCGATACTACACTCGTCAATGAATAGAGATTTTTGGTGGTTCATTTCCTTTTCGACATACATTTATATGTTACTCATTAAGTTCTACTAATTTCACTTTATAATCATGGTTTCTTAACAGCCCACATAATATTAGAAGTCTAAATTCCTTAAGGGTGAGAGGACATATTCTCTTTACAGAGATGTTCTGGTAAACCTTATGCACAGCACATCTTATGTACTTCTGCTTTAAAATGTTTCAGAATTAAAAATGTTGCATACTTCCTTTGAGTGTTTATATTATGAGTACTGTTAATCACGAATATTTATACATTACTCTTCCCGCATTTATACTTATGATGTCATGTGTTTAACATTACTGTTTCTAGTAAATATATATTCCAATCAGTTACAACAGGCTGATGTAATTTTTTATAATACGCAGTAATTGACCCAATTGCCTCTGAGTCATTACGTTGCTCGTTTCGTACGTATCCCTGTCTAATGTGTTGTCCCTTTATAGTTATTAAATATCTTGTTGGACTTGTGTGTGTGGAAGTATACTCTTATTCCATTATTACAAGACATAACAACAACAAAAATAACAGTGCGAAAGCATTATCGCAGTTTAAAGGTTTGACATATTTGATGCAATTATGTTAGAATTTAAATAATACTTTCGGGAGATGACTTTTTTACTAAAAAAAATTCAATAGAACGTTAATGTGAAAAGTATAAGTTATTTTTCTTCTTGTTGACATTACAAACAGTGACGTTTCTATCAACACTGATGAATGATTTCATGTCTTAATCTCATCATAAATATTACAGTTAATGTAGTTATTCACAAGTATATAGTTAATACACTTATTAAAAAATTGTGCGCACTCATAGAGGACATAATCAAAATCGAGAGAATTTTTACCGATTTGCTTCAAGCAAATCAAGTTTAAATCTGAGAAGTTACGAAAAAATCGGCGTTTTAATTTCTAATTTAAATGTATTGCAAATTTTAAAATTCACTATAAAAACATCTGGTAAATATTGTATAAACTAGGGGGCGCCGCCCGCTGCTTTCGAATGACAGTTTACCAAAAAAGTAACGAAAATATAACGGTTTATCCCGAATCTCAAAAAAATATTACCAGGAACCAAATTGAAATTTTTAAAATAGCTCGAAGAGCTTCAAAAATTCACGTTTAGAAGCACTCTAAAAAATCACGACTGAAGACAGAAAATTTGTACTTCTTTTGCTCACTCGTGTTTGAAATTTCGCTTTTTCACTTAGACAGTTAATAAATCCTAAACTAATAGAAGCATCGGAACAAATCTTCTTTTTCGTGTTCCCTGCACAATTTTGAACAAACCATGTTAATTTCATAATTTTCTGATCCGTTCTTTCTCGGGAAACTGTCTAAGAAGCGTGCAAAAAAAGAGAGTTTTCAATCCTGCGACGGCGGTTGCGGCAACGTTTTTTTACTACAGAGC
This sequence comes from Metellina segmentata, assembly GCA_947359465.1. Lineage (NCBI taxonomy): Eukaryota > Metazoa > Arthropoda > Arachnida > Araneae > Tetragnathidae > Metellina > Metellina segmentata. The sequence goes on from OX375876.1 coordinate 92,898,790, forward strand.
GATAAAAAAATATTGTGATTTATTAAAACCAAGTGTTAATTAATGAATATGTATGAATATAATTAATTAATTTTTAATAATTAATATATTTATTAACCATATTAGTATAATTAATTATAAATAATTAATATGTGTTAATTATATTAATATAAATAATTTAATCTTTCCCTTTTTACTGGGGTACAATCCAAACTTTTTGGGAGGACCAATCACCCCCCCCCCTCCCCATTCAACAACCCTAGTTACGCCTATGCCTGTCTATGCTAATTTCACGAAGATTGTTGATGCCATAGACGAACTTTGTGATCCCACAGAAACTGTCGAAACCAGACGAGCAGCGCAAACGCTTTAGCCAGCAGTAAATGCAATTTTTCTTTTTTATGTTTTTTGTATTTCTGGAGTAGTGTTTTAGAAGAAATAAACCACTCTCAAAATACCTACAGATTGCTGGCATAAGTTTTGAGAAGTGTGTTATCAAAATGAGAAGTCTGAAGATATTTTTTGAAAGACAAAAGAAATGAGATCGTGAGAAAGCACTGCATTTTGCAACGAACACTTGTGAAGAGATGGATATTCCTTCAGTGAAAAGAAGAAATCGTCAGAAAGAAGAAAATAATGGCTGGAGGAAAGACACAAGATGAACCACTGACATTAAATGCAGAATTTAAAAGATCAATGTTGGATTGCATCCATTGACAGGTTTTTATCAAGAAATAGACACTCGTTGTAAAGACATGGAAAATATAACAGCTGGGTTTGCAGTTTTGGAGCCCAAGAATCTGATAACTTCAGAAGACGAACTGCCACAGTTAATACAAAACTTAGTCATAAACTACACTCATAGCCAAAAGTTAAGCACGGAGAGAAAAATGTTTATTTCCAAAATCCAATCTAAATTTGAGAGGCTGCAATTTGCTGAAGAGATAGATGGAAGTATGGAAGTGTGTTATGTAACAACCACACACAAATCACGGTTTCGTGTCAAGAAATATGCAAAAAAGGTAGTCGTATAAGAAGCCAAAATTGTGAAGTGTTAGAGCACTGGAGTCATAAAAAAGGATGTTTAAATCCAAAACAAATAAACAAAACCGACATTAATAGGGTATGTGACCGCCCTCCTCAACCTCATACAAAGTTTACAGCGTGTGACTGCTTTTCATGAGGTGATCAACCACCCCTAGTCAAGTAATCGCCATTCCTCCTGTGAGAGTAGCTGGGGGTGGGAAACGTGCAGACATAGTACGGTGGAGGGCATCCCAAAGATTTTCCATGAGATTGAGGTGGGGCAAGTATGCCGACCAATCATACGCGCAATCCCCAGGTGGTCCTCGACGATGCCAGCTCTATGGGGACGCTCATTATCATCCATTAAAACGAAAGGACCAACTGCTGCAGTGTACAATCTCACAGTGGGTTCTAGGACTTCATTCTGATACCGGACAGCCATCACAGAACCCCGTCTATAGATGTCCACAGGTCGGTGCGATATCCCAACGAAATCCCGGCCCACACCATGATGCTTCCACCTCAGAATGCGTGATGCTCGATGATGTTCTGGGGCCGATTGCGTGTCTTTTCTCTCCAGACCAGTACACGTTTGTCATCTGGCTCCAGGGCAAATCTCGACTCATCCGTGAACATAACTTTAGCCTAATCAGACACAGTCCAATTCACATACTGCCGACACAACTTTAATCGTGCCCCTCTAGTTTGGAAGGATAGAGGAACACAATCTCGTGGTACCCGGGCGTACAGTTCATTCATGTGTGGCCTTCGGCGCACAGTCAGGCCCTGATTTACCATTAGGCCCGTGAGGCACGGGCCTAGGGCCCCCATAATTTAAAGGGCCCCAAAATTTCAAAAGTATCTAAAAATTTTAAACAAAAATAACTTTTCATATTTTTTGGAATGTTTTTTCAACAATTTTTGAAACTGTCAACAGTCAAATACGTAAGTACCAATTATTGTTTTAAAATTAGTTTTTGTGATGAACGGATAACATGGGGGCCCCCCTTCCTGCGTGTTGTGCCTACTATACCAAATTTTCTAAATCGGGCCCTGCGCACAGTAGTAGATATCGTCTTACCAATGGACGCTGCAACCATAGATGTCACACGTGTGTAGGTTGCTCGATTCCGCTTCGCTACAATATATCGATCTTCCGGGGGGTCGTAACCCTTGGGCGGCCGGCCACAGGTCTTCGGAAAACTGTTTGCCTTGTTTGGAATTGTTTCTATAATCGATAAATGACGGAATGATGAAAGCCGAAGAAAAGAGCAACATCAGTGATTGATTGCCCTGCTTCAACGCGTCCCACAGAACGCCAGCGCTCACTATCTTCCATTTGTCTTCTGGAAGCCATAGAAACACGTCTATCTTGAAAAATAATCATACGAAAGTTCTAAACACTTTTTACAGCACTTACATGCAACTTCTCTAACCCTTCACTTCGCTGGCTTCTTATACGACTGCCTTTTTTTTTTTTGCATATTTCTCGATACAAACCCGTGATTGGCTGTTGCATAACACATTTACATACTTCCATCTACCTCTGCAGCAAATTACAGCCTCTCAAATTCAGATTGGCTTCTGGAAATTAACATTTTTCTCTCCGTGCTTAACTTTTGACAGTGAGTGTATGATGAACTTTCTGAAGATGATATACTTAGACAGATTTCACGACTAAGAAGACATCTACAAGCTGCCAAAGTCAAAAGAAGATTCTCTGGAATGGTCTTCTTTAAGATTTTTAAAGTTTGTTGTTGAACTTTAAAGAATATGAACTTTCAGATTCTGTACCAAATCTAATTTTTCGTCATCTGACCGTGATTCAAAATTACGTGTTGTTGTCCTCGAATCTTTCCCTCAGGGAATCGATCCCGGACCGTCGTTAATAGCCCGTTGTATTGCTCTAGTACAACGTTAATTCAAAAATTAATTTATTACCAAATCTAACTTTAGCCGAAAGAACCTTAATAACGTTATATGTTTCAGTAGCATCATGTGATAGATGTTTTTCAAAACTAAAATAAATTAAGAGTAATCTTAGGTCCACTATGAGTAAAGCTCGGCTCTTTGTATTAGCGCCGACCAACCGGTATAGTGGTAAAGGTGTTAGCCTCTAAATCGGAAGGTTCCTGGTTCGCATCCGGGTCTGGGCATGGATGTTTGTAAACGTATGGTGTAGAGGCGGCTGGTGCACCCAGGCCCTGATTTATCATTAGGCCCGTGAGGCACGGGCCTAGGGCCTCTATAATTTAGAGGGCCCCTAAATTTCAAAAGTATCTAAAAAAAAATTTTAAGTTTTTAAATAGTTACTTAAATTATTGGGTATTTACGTAAATGTCCGTCGACTGTTTCCTCCACTATCACATTTTTGTAATTACATTAATTATCTAACTATTATGTTTTTAATTTTCATCTGCTTTATTTTGTTTTGCCAAGAGTTATAAGTAATGTCACGATTTTCTCAAACTTTTTGGTGACATCTGTGAAACAGTCAACAGTCAAATACGTAAGTGTCAATTATTGTTATAAAATTAGTTTTTGTGATGAACAAATAACATGGGGAGGGGGGGGGCCTCCCTGCGTGTTGTGCCTACTATACCAAATTTTCTAAATCAGGCCCTGGGTGCACCTTAAATCTGTCGTGGCAGAAAGTCCTCACGTTGGGTTGGTGTGGAAGTTTGGAGAGTGGGGTGCCAGCTCAGGTGTTGCTTCGTCATCTGACCGTGGTTCAAAATTACGAGGTGTTGTCCTCGGATCTTTCCCTTAAGGGATTGATCCCGGACCGTCGTCAATAGCCCGTTGTTTTGCTCTAGTACGACGTTAAAAAATAATTACCAATTACCTTTGTATTAGCTGTCGTCAATAGCCCGTTGTGTTGCTCTAGTACGACGTTAAAAAAAGACCAAACGACCTCTGCATTACCTATCTTGTTAATTGAAAACAAAGTAGCGAAAGGAATTGATTTTGATGATGTCATTTCAAAATTTGCAGAGAACAAAGTTAGGAAAACAGGTCTTTAAGTGCTTATGTGTGGTGTGGTGTGTGTGTCTCAACACAAAGAAATATACCAGAAAAAAACTCTTGTAACTGTATTTTTTTTTATTTAATAATTTTAGGAGGGTATGCATAATTTAAAAATACAACGCATTTTCGAACTTTAAAGGACACTAGGGTCCTGAAACGGAACAAAAGGCAAAAACATTTTGGTCGACTCACCGGAGTTCTGTGTTTGAGTTGCAGTGATGCGTACATTGGAATTTGATTTTGAAGGACATTTGGGTTCTTCAAACCTCATTATTGATAGTGAATTGGAATATTATCTGCGATCGGCAATCGTCAGAATTCTGAATAATAATAGCTGACGAAAGTACATTGATCAGAAAGCGAGAAACACAGTTCGAAGACTTCTAACCAAATTATAATCTTATTAAATCGAAGGCATTACTTCAATGGACAGTATCGAACTGGAAATGAAATTGAGCGACGTAAAAAAAATCAAATAAGTTACTGAAGGGGATTCAAGAGGAATTTTACTTAGTACTGGGGGATACTGGAATGGCACTAAAAGATGAGGAATACCTGATCGACAAAAAAAAAGATGCGATGTGTTATAGGTAAGATTCCAACGTATCTTAAAGACCTTTAAAAATACATTGCAAATCAATTCTAAAATTTCTTGTAAACCTAAAATTAATGTAAAACTGCCAGAAATTCATCTTCCCAGATTTTCGGGTTCTTATGATGAGTGGTACTCGTTTAAAATTCAATTTGCTTCGTTAATTTCTGACAACAAACAATTAACAGATTCTCAGAAGCTTTACTTGCAATCGACATTAGTTGGTAATGCTAAGCAAGTGCAGACAACTGACGATTCCTTTATGTCATTGTTTAAAGCTTTAGAGAATAGATTTGAATACAAATGTGTCGTGTCGTCACCTCAAATCGGTAACATCAAAATTGTTCGAAATCGTACATGAGGAGAAGACAATCAACAGCTAAGATAAATCACGTTCTTATTATTCAGAAATCAAGATCTACATATTTTTTACAGCATCAACGTCTTTTAATACATCAAGATGTCTCTCACATGGGCCAGAACGAGGAAAGCTCACCCGTTGTTGAGGATACACTCTTGGTAGCCCCTTGGTTCATCTGGGCGGTCAGTTGCTCAACAGTTGCACGTCTATTCGCCCGAACGCATCTCCGTGTTATGTTGAAATAAGTATAGCTCGTATAGTGAAAAAAATCCTTACATAATGACTTGCCTCCGTGTGAACATTAAAGCACTGAACGCAGTTCTTTTAAATATTAAATATAATTTATTAAGTGGTTTAACAAGCAAATTATCAGATTAATAAAAGGGGCCCCGAACAAGATACAGAAAAATCACTGTTCATAAACAAAGACTAAACACAAGATAATAGTCCAGATGAAAGGAGATCGGGACCGGTGGCAAAACCCGAAGAACGGAACGGACTGACTCACCCTCGGCGAAAAGGTCTCGGGAAAACGCTCTGATATTTCCATACATCAGGTGTCAGGCATGGGGTTCAGTTGTTCAGGAGTTTTACGCAGTACATCCAGACTGTTGGTAGACACGACCCTTGGAGGATTGTAGATGCCGGATCCAGCAGTATTTTTTTTCTTCCGAGTGGCCCACGATGTCGCTAGAAGAATATTTCAAAACATATCTTTCGCGAGGTCGCCGGTAAATTTTCTCAGGCCCATTTCTCCGCCTCCTGTCTGTTCGTTCGATTCCTTCCAAGGTAAAACGTGTCCTCCTTGTCGGTGAGTCTCCTTACTTCACTCGTGATTATCACTTAAAAGAACCCGCCAAATCATTCAACCCCCATCCAAAGACCCCTTGAAAGGAGCAGCTGATCCATTCCAAGTAGTAAGCCACCAGAACCTCCCTCTCGCGAAAGGACAATACATCCGGGGGAAAACCCACACCTGGGCTGGAATACTATCCCATACTGCCAACTACGCCAGTACTGATGAGCGCTTTTACCCCAGGCCACATTCCTCGCCCATGGGTTTCCACTGATAACCTTAAATGGGTTTTCTTTACTCACGGCTATCGTGAGAAAAGTTTCAAGCCCTTACAGTTGGCGTAAAGGCAGTATAGAACAAATTGTAAATACACACATGCACAAAAATAATTAAAAGCATACAAAAATTAATTCCTGTGACCGTGTGCTGAGAAATTCCTCCTTGAAGCGGGCGAACAAGCGACAAACTCTCATTACACTCACAAACATTTATTAATCTAATTTACATTACGTGTGTGTGTGGACACAACATATATAGTATTTACATAACCTTTCATAACTAACTACCCGACATAACGAACGCTACGACGCGTCTTCATTCTACGCCGCCGATTAACTCCCTGACCTCCTGAGGGTGTCCTTGATCGGAGCAGGGGTGAGATTTAGTTTTGGTTCTCACTTTTAGTTCGGAGGTTTATAGCTCTGCAGCTGACTATGCGCTATAGTTCACTTGTTACATTCCTTCAAAATTAACCCAACATCCGTAGCCTTCGTTTGCCTCTGTCATCTATAGCCCGTGGTGCACAACATGTGCCACGCCGCTGATTTTGGATAGTGTCATTTTACCATGCACGGTATACTTTTACCACGGCGGCACGCGAACAGTTCACGAAATTAGCCGTTTCCGAAATGCTTCCACCCTTGGCCCGAAACCCAATAATCATGCCCTTTTGGACGTCGGATAAATCGCTACGTTTCTGCATTACGCCAACGATTGAAATGCTTTCCGATGCCCTAGGGCAGGGATGGGCAAACTTTTTCGGTCGCGTGCCAAAAATCGAAAAAAAAAAGTTTGGCGGGCCAAAATAAATGTTTCTAAAATTTTAAAAACAATATACAAGTATTACAATTTAATTATGTTAATGAGATGAATGAAATTGCGATTTCATTTTTAAAAGTTCCTTATATTGAGGTTCGAAGTGAGATGTACTGATTCTAAGGAACGAGGCTAAATGCTCATCTGTCAGTCTACTTCTGAAATAATTATTTCTAAGGTTCATAGTTGAAAACACTTGTTCACACATTTAAGATGAAGCAAACATAGCACTGATTTTCTGGGCGTGAGATATTAAATTTGGGAAATTTACTTTCAATAATGATTTGTAAAACTCTAACTTTGGCATATTTAGAAACAACTGCTTGAGATGATTATTGGATTGCAACTCAATTAATTCAAGCTGCAAATCTGACCTCACTGCTTCACAATTTACGTTGAAAGGCATGGTAAAAATATCCAATTCTGTTTGAATCGTACTGAAATCTTAAAATCTGCGTTCGAACTCAAAATGCAGTTTTTTCAAGCCATCTTCATAATTCTTAAGTTTTTCTTCATTTACTGAGGGTATTGAATTTAACCTCGAGAAATGAGACAGGTCGTTCTTAGCTAGCTGCCCAGGAAACAATTTAAGTTTTAGTTTAAAAGCTTTGAGATGGGCCCAGATATCGTCGATAAATTGATTTTCCCCTTGCATCTTGACATTCAAGTTGCTCATATGACAAAGAAGATCTGTGAAAAATGCAAAGTCCGAAAGCCATTCTGTATCTTCTAACATTTCGCACTCCGCAGAACACTGTTTCTCATGGAAGAACGACACAATGTCGTCTTTCAGCTGCCAAACTCGCTCGAAAACACATCCTGCACCAAGCCACCTTACTTTCGTGTAATACAGTACATCAGAGTATTCAGATTGCACGGACTGAAGAAAATCTCGAAATTCTATCCGCGGGCCGGATAAAACCTTCTGGGGGGCCGGAGTTGGCCCGCGGGCCGTAGTTTGCCCATCCCTGCCCTAGGGCATCCTTTATATACACTCCACTGCAATGTGCTGCCACCTGCCTTTTGTGATTGGTTATTTCACGTTGACGTCAAAAGTAGGTGGTGGTCACATTAATGTGACTGGACTGTGTAGATAATCTGTCGTATCTCAAGCCAGGGAATACCTCACCACACATAAAACGCAAAAACAAAAATATCAAAATAATTTTCTTTCACGCAAATACCAAATAAAATAAAAAGAAAATTACTTGAGTAATAATTAGGGCAACTTTTTGCAACAAATGCAACTTTTTTTCACACGTTCTACGCTGCGTGTAAAGTACTAAAACCAAAATTCCTCCTACATGGGGTGTATTATAAGTAAGTTATAACCGCAACATTAATAAATGCAACTTTTTGCATAAATGCAACTTTTTTAAATTTTAGCTTAAAATTAATTAATATGAAATTACTATTTAATTTTTTGCCCTCTCAATCAACCCATCGATCCCGTGTGTCTGATCTTGCGAACGTCAAAGTATTGCGGATCAAACAAGTTCATGGAAAGAAGGTGTTCGTCCTAACAGACGAAAGTGAAATAAATCGCAAGAAGTACCTTAACACATTGGTTGGCACTCTTGATAATCCTGAGGAAACTTGCATAATCGACTGCAGAGTTTGTGGGATGAGTGTCGATCATCATCGATGTTGTTCACCTGGTAGATGACGTTTTAAAATCTCTGAATATTAAACGAAAAGATTTCGCGATTCTGCTATCCGATACAGCACATTATATGACTGCGGCTGGAGCAGTTTTTCAATGTTAAAGCAATTACTGGCCAAGGATCGGCCATTCAACGTTATGCATTTAATGATGTATTATAATACTGTTGTACACCACTAAAATTGTCAACATATATTGCATTTTTTCATATTTTTCGAATAATTTATTTTAGATTTTACTGTATCAAAAATAAATGCGACTTTATTTCCATAAATTCAACTTTATTTCCATAAATGCAACTTAAGGGAATGATAAATGCAACTTTTCCCATTTTTTCTGTGACAAAAAAGTTGCCCTAGTAATAATTAAAAACTGAGTATCTCCCTATACAAGGAAACACTGAAGTAGTAATTCTAAAAGTAAGCACTTATAAGATACTCACAAGGGGGGTATCTTCTCTAAGTACCTTACTGCATTACCAAAATTTTAACCAACTTTCTCTACACTTAAAAAGTTAAAATCAAAATAATTAAAAATTACAAAAAACAGACCGGAGAAGGCATGTGCGGCGAGTTGCGCCGCCGTGGGGAACTGACCTAAGGCCCGGTGCCTGTCAGTCCTGTCACACATCCTGTTTTTCAACGTGCGGCGCCGCTGCCGCAACGCAAGTGCGGTCTGATATACATTAAATCCAACGGAGTAGTGCACATATGCCTCCGGCGCCACTGCGGCGACGCACGTCCAACTTGGGTGCTATTTGTACCTCAGTTCCCCTCGGCGCCGCAGCTCGCCGCACACACTTCTTCGGTCTGAAGTACCTTGCTTTCATAAATAAATGGAATATAAATGATAATTAATAAATGGTTGTATCCAGTGACATCTATTTTGTTTCAAAATATACTTTTTGTACACCAAGTAAGCGAAATAAACCCGTTTTCTTAAATAGAATATTTATCGCAAATGGCGCGAAATGAGTACTTGCGTCATTTCAGGGTTATGTGTGCATAGTTGGGCTTTGGTGCCGCAGCGCCGCCGCACGTTGAAAAATCGGATGTGTGCACCGGGCCTATGAAAGGGTCACTTGCAGTGCAGGTGCCTACAAGGGCAGATTCAAGGAGGGCCTATCGCAACGCCCACCAAATGCCGACTTTTTTTTTCCAACTAATTATGATATACGATGAGTGACGAGACCATCTGGTACACCACGAAATATTTCCCCCAAAGTAAAAGTCAAAAGTCGATGCCTATGGAAGGCTGTGACGTGGATTGGCGATCTGAACTTGTACGAGAGTAGGTAGCGTCGTATAAGCATGAATCTTTCCTAAAACCTGCTGCTCTTCTGATATCTTTATAACAAAGAATAGTGTGTTATGTTGGGATTTTGTGAGGTGCTTTAAAACTGATTTGCAATGTTTGGGGGAGTTAGAAAAAATCTCGAAGAAGCGTAAACAGAATGTTTTAAAGATATGTTTGCAAAATATTCAAAGCAAATTCCTGAAACTACTTACTTTTCCGGAAATCCAAGTGATTCTCCCGCGATGAATGTTATTGCAGGAATGGCGAATGTTCCAAACTCAGATAGTGTAGGGTTTTGTCTATTTTAGAAATATCTTAGAATGAATATTAAGGGGAATTATTTTTTACTTATTTGTTTAACACTTACATTCTGCTTACTTGCAATGGGAATGCCATTTCCAGGTTCCAGTCAACATACAGGACCAGATTTCCGGCAGAGAATTCGGGAAGTGTGTCGAGAGACTCCACTCTGAGAGGAGGGGCAAATCGACATAATTCTGAGTAATTTTCGTAATTCTTTCTTGGTATTCGTCTTTACATAAATTGTTGTTTATAAATTTTCATTCTTTTATAAATGCCAGCGATGTTATCGAAAGCTAATCTTGATGTTGCAAATTAAAAGTATGAAAATTTAATTTGAACAAGTTGGCGACTTGGCTAACGGCTATGACAAACTGAGGTCCCTTTTAATCAATATATAAATCTCCTATTGTGTTTTTTATCGTGTAATACTAAATAGTATTAATATAAAAATGTAAGAAAAATAATATCTTTCTTTTTTAAACTTCAAGTTCTAAATAATGAGAATAGAGGAATAGTATTTAGAAAACATTTTGAGTCTTATAAAACTCAGTTCATAAGCAAAACCATTCAAAATTACACAATTCAATGTTTTGCCATGGAAAGCCAGTCTATATCGTTGTACAAATTTGTGAAATAGGTGTCCATAGCATAGTGTTTGGTGAAACTACAGATGTTTCGCATATTTCTCAATTGACAATTGTTTTAAGATACGTGAATAGTGAAGCAGGAAGAATGGAAATTCGTGAAATTTTCTTGATTATTTTTCTAGATATGTTTGCTGCTTCAACAAAATCAAATAGTAGCACTTCCAAAGAAGTCACTAACGTGACAATTTCGTCTGAATTAAAAGCGTCTGGAATTGCGATTGGTCACGAAGTTAAGACTGGATTCTTCCAGAATGGTTGGTATTGGAACAGACACGTAGTGCGAAGATACGTAATCGTTGCGGTGCGTTAAGGAAGTTTAAAATATTGCTGTAAATACAATCCATTGTCCATGTTTCAGCCACCGACTGAATTTGGCTCTTATCCAAATCTTCGTCCGTATCAAGCGTACGCAATTCTGTTCACATCGTCAACAAGTTGTGAGTTTTTAAACAGGTTCAGCGAAAAGAAACAGTTTGTTGAAAAAACATATTAGGGAAAACTTTCTAGACTGCGAAACTCGATGAGTCGAAAGACACGATGGCGTTATGAAATTCAAAGCAGATCTCTTTAAAATCGTGGATGCGTTAGAGGAGATATCAACTTGGCACGACCCAAATTCAGCACCCAAAGCAAAAACTATAATTTATTCACTGTGCAATTCATAATTTATTTTTGCACTACGGTGTCAGAAAAGTCTTAAACGTAACATATTTTTTTAAGTCAGCTTTTACAAACCGAATGTTTGGACCTCAAGAAAGCTCGAGATGCTGTCTCTGATGCAATCACGATAAATGAATTTTAGAAAAATGTAGAATCTTATTTCGGGAATATATTCAGAGGTTGAGAAAATGTGTAAAGATCTTGGAATTAAAAAAAAAATCCCACGTACTGTTGGACGCTAAGTTCATAGATCAAATGCTCCGACCATAACACCTGATGATTAGATTATTATAGCAGGGCTCGAAATACCCGGATGCACAGGTGCACTGTGCACATGAAAATAAAACTGTGCACCTAATTTTTTCCCGTTAGGTGCAAAAAAAAGGGGAGCGTGTTTTATGTTATTTTGATGTTTGAACAAAATATTAGTATCGACCTCTCTCGCTCTAAAGGAATTTAATTGAAATTCTTATATTCACACTATGCGAAAACAAAATCGCTGGACAGAACTTTCCGATGATCGAAACATTTTCCAGAAGGCTTTGTTGAAATGTTTTTCGCGACAGCCGTACGCCGGAGAAGAGAGAATTTAGATGTTTAAATATTTTTATTTACTATCTACTATACTAACCCATATATAAACATACCCCCACGAATGAAGAAGTTTACATCACATTAATACTCTTATATTACGTTTTTTTAATGTGCATCTAAAATAAAACCTGTGCACCTAATTTAAAAACTTAGGTGCACAAGGTGCACCTATATTAAAAAACCTATTTCGAGGCCTGTATTATAGTAGAATAAATGTTTACTTGCCTTTTTTTAAACTCCGTCAAAGACTTCTGGATGAATTTAGTGCCATCGACTCTTTTGGCGAAAATCAAAACTGTCAAAGAGTCACTCCTCGTATCTTTGACAGAGCTAAGCAAGAAATATCACAGAATAGCCGAATTGGGAGTGGAAGAAATGAACAGTATACTTCGCGTTGAGGTGATTAACAGGAAAACCAAATGGATACGAGAAAATACCAATACCGGCCAAGTACCCAAGTCTGCTTTTGAAGCACTACAAAACTGTGATCCTGCAGTGTACGATGTGATCTACGTGTTATTGAAAGTTCTTGCAACATTACCAATAACTGTAGCAACCGCCGAGCGTAGCTTCTCGGCACTAAAACGATTGAAGACATGGCTTCGAAACACAATTAGAGAAGATCGGCTAGTGGGGATTGGCTTTATTGTATGTACACCCGTCAAAGAAAAACGACTCACTTGATCAAAATTGCACAATTTACATCGCAGAACAAAACGGAAAATAGCAATCGATAGGGATGAATGTTTTCTACAATTATCAATATTTAAATTTGTATAGGGAGGGGGGGGGGCGTCTTTATATTACATTGGGTGCTTGCTCCGATATAATTTCAATACGAACCTCCATATTTTATCACAAATTTGGATTCTACACACAATTTCAGACGGTAATAAAAAAAAGTTCATAAATTCTATTGGATTTTTCACCCATGTGTAAGTGTTTGAAAAGTAAATTGGTGTTTCATGTTTTTTGTTATATTTGCTAAAAACATTAATTTTTCTTGGAAATTGTGTTTTCATCCTTTGCAACCCAAAAACACAAACACAAATCTATACACATTTTAACTATCAAACTAAATTTTACTGTTTTTTATTAATTATCAAATTAATATTCGTAAAAATTATGTATAGAAACATGGGAAAGTTATGCCTCCATGCGATTCAACTGAAAATTTACTGAAAGATCTGAATTCCAAATTTCAGCTCATTACGTGCATGAATAGCAGCGCAGTGAGACTTTACTCGATGATTCTTATCGTTATTGGGAATTGTTCACAAAGTGAAAACAAATTTATCGGAAATATAAATCCACTGCAAAATTGCATAGTGTTAACTGTGTGGAAATGTTGTCAACAAACTATCAGCCTTGTGTAAGAAACAGTAAAATCATTGACAACGACGGCCACTACATATTATATTAATATTTATAATGTGATTGCATAATATTATTAAATGATTATTGTAAAGCTTTGGTATAGAGGGTATTTTATCACGCTTTGATAGGCATAATTTAACTTCATAATTCAGATATTTCTGAAACATAATTAACAGCCTACTTATACTACTGTAGATTAGGATTGTAACAATCCATTTATTGGACACAACGACACTATCTACGTGTCACAGTCTAACAAATCTTCCTCTAACAGTCGTTGAAAGCGACATATACTCACCGAATCGAACTATCTGATCAGAATCCGCCCTTTCTACTGCAGAGTTCAGTTTTAACCCGCTCCCTCAATGGTTTTATGGATTTTCTGGGTCAATTTTACGACGTTTTTCATTATTTTTTCATCAAATCCGCCTGAAATTGTGCGTTGAGTCCAAATTTGTGATAAAAGATGGGGGTTCGTATTGAGAATATCGGAGCAAGCACCCAATTTAATATGAAGACGGCCCCTTAGACAAATTTTAAATACTGATATTTGTAAAAAACATTAATCCCTACCGAGTGCTACCTTCCGTTATTTTCTGCGATGTAAATTGTGCAATTGCAATCGGTGAGTCGTGTTTTTTTTTTTTTTCTGACGGGTTCTTTTTGTTTTGAAATTTTATATTTGTGAATACTTTTGTGTTTAATTTCTACTGTTATAAAAGGAAGTGTTTGTCTTTTTCGTGGCCGCAAAATCCTGACGATTTTATGGCACTTCCAGCTATGAGATTTAGCACACAGGTAGTCCGAATTTTTTTCAATTTTTGGGTAGAGGCGATTTTTAAATTTCGATCTAAAAGATTTTTTAAATATCCGAATCAAGACTTTTCTACCCACGTGACCTTGACGTCAGCCTTTGGAAGCATGCAGTTTTTTTCATCGCGGAGGAACGCGGAGAAAGTTATTTATTTCGTTTCCGTTTTGATTTTGCGCGGAGGATAGATTTTTCAACAAGACGATAAAAACTAATTATCTTTAACTGGAGGCACAGTTTTTTTTTCTATCTCCTAGACCGTTAAAAATAGAGTAAAAATTTCAACGGATTTGAAATCTGCGGAAAATTTTACTATCGAACGATACCTAAAAATATGATTTTCTTTAAATAAATAATTTTTAAATTGAATATATCTACTATTATTGTGTTTGTTGGAAGTGTTTGTTTGCTTCGCGGACGGCCGCAAAATCCTGACCATCTATGGCACTTACATCAATGAGATTTAACACACAGGTAGTCCGATTTTTTTGCAATTTTTGGGTCGCGGCGAATTTTAAAATTCAAGAAGATTTTTAAATCAATTTAATGGAATTATTCTCCAACGGGTTCTTCAACGCGTTTCTACCGGAGAGAGAAGAAACACCGGAATCTAGACTTTTCTACCCACGTGACCTTAAAGTCAGGCTTTGGAATAATGCCAAATTTTTTTCATCGCGGGGAACTCTGAGAAAATTATTTTTTTCGTTTTCGCTTTGATTTTGTGCGGAGGAATGATTTTCCAGCTAGACGATAAGTCTTTAAATTGGACTAACTTAGTTCTTTTTTTCTATCTCATAGACCATTAAAGGAGTAAAAATTTCAACGGTTTCAAAATCTGCAAAAAATTTCACTTCAGATCGATACCTAAAAAAAAAAAAAAAAAAAAAAAAAGATTACATTTTTTGTCTTATTCCATTTCAAGGAATGAGAGCAAAAAATAAAAAACATTTTGACTGGGATTATTAATTCCTTTTCGTAAAATCGGAATCGCTAAAGATAGATTAAAAATTTCAACTGTTTTGAAATCTGCGGAAAATTTTACACCAGATTACTAATTTACATCACGGCATTGCCCGTGGTGTTGGTTTGCGAAGCAAACGAACAACACGTTCACGGGCAACTCCGGGCTAGCCACGCTATGGCTAGTATAGAATATACTTTAGTTTCCTTTTTCGACTTCACCAATTAAAGTTTGTTTCCTTATAAAGTTTGTTTTTTCCAATCCTCCTTGTTTTGCTTTGTTCTCAAAAAAATGATAGGCCTACACATAAGCTGCAAAGAACTTCTATGAACTTCCAAATTTGTTCTTGTTATTTCAAAAATGTCAAATATCCGTATATAAAAAGCCGTTAAGACAATCCTAAGTGAACGAACCTCGGAGCACATTTCGTTCAACAGATCGCCCCCCCCCCCCCAACAAGTGGTCAAAATTCGCCCCTGGGTGCCTACTCCATTATGTCATCTTTACCGCATACGGCAATCCCACTTATTTAGGGGTAGTTTTGGGTCCTAAACTCAGCTGGAAACATCATATTTTAAAAACAAGAGACAGAGTGCATAAGCGGATAAATTTAATGAAGATAATTGTGTGAATTCGTTGGGGTTCAACTCAAGAGAGGTCCTTGCTAACACCTATAAATCTTATGTCAGGCCCATCATTGGCTATGGTTCTGAAATTTTGGTTACGGCATGTGCCAACACTCTTGATAAGCTCGATGTTGTTCAAAATAGTGCTCTGCGTTTAATCACTGGTGGAGCAAAATCTACTCCAATTCAATCTTTGGAACTTCAGAGTGGCATAGAACCACTGTCTGATCGTCGAGACAGGGCTGCCCTTGTTCTCAGCAAGAAATTGCTTAGAAATGGTAACAGCTACTGGCGGGGGTATAATCCCGCAATAAGCAGACTAAAAACAAAAATAACTTTTTTAAACCGCGTAAAAGAAATTAGCAACAGAATTGAATTGGCATGCCTGATATCTCTGTAGACAGCCTTGTTTGGATGCCCTTGAGGTGGACTGCACATACATTGCCAAGGCGGACTTCCAGTTGGTTCTTCCTTGCAACAAGACAAACTATACTGATGCTGAGTTGAGATCGTTCGCGATGGCTACCATCTACGAGAGATATCCTCTCCCTGAGTGGCTCCATGTCTATACTGATGGCTCTGCCGACCCTGAATCTAATAGGGCGGGTGCTGGGGTCTTTTGTCAATACTTCCCAGCTGAGTAAGGCGTTTGGAAATTACTGTGACAACTTTGATGGTGAGATTTACGCTGTTCTTATGGCTGTTGAGGCCCTTGCCACTAGAAGGGATAAGGAAATTGTTTTATTTATCGACTCAACCGCAACAATTCAGGCTCTTACTGATAGAAACCACGCGTATTCAATGGCAGAGGCACATTGCAAAGAAACTATCATTCGCCTCATTGAGGGTAATGGTGAGATTGTTCTCCAGTGGATCCCTAGTCACTGTGGAATAAAGGGTAACGAGGAAGCTGACAGATTGGCTAAATCGGCCCTCTCCCTGACCCAACCTTCTCCACCTCTCCCTTTGCGGAACTGCAGGACTTACATAAAATCTCAGTTCTAGAAACAAAGAAAACTGCAGTATCAGAGGGATATACAGGGAAGGAGTTGGGATTGCCTATTGAGTAACAAGGGAAGAATCCCTACTGATCTACCAAGAGGGATGGGAGTGGCCTGTTTCCGCTTATTAACCGGACATGACTATCTCCAACACCTACATAAGATTGGAGTGGCTACCTCTCTGATCTGTCCGCTTTGTTGCGATGGTTTTATGAACAGACAACACCTTGCGGAGTGCTCTAGTTTACAGGACATTGACACCAGGGATACTTCTCCCCAAGGACTTTATTCGCTATATTGGACGGCAAGACAGAGTATGGCCGAAAGGCCTTGTGCTGGGCGAAGGATTAAAAAATAAAAATAAAAAGATTTAAAAAAAATTATGTCATTGCAATGCCAAATATATTCTGATTTTTTTATTGTTTGGCGCCAGCTGCTGTTCTTCCGTTGCGCGTTCAACGACTTGAGAAGAACAGGTAAAATCGAGCGTCATCTGCAGTTGGTGTTCGTCCAAATTATCTCTGATTTGTTTTTGACTTTGACAGTTGGGTTATTTTTGGACTGCTTAGAGACGTTGGAGACCGAAGGTTAGAAATAGGGCGAGGTTTGTTCACCGCGCAGGACTGTGATAAACATAATTTTATGTATCGGTGTAATGGTGTCGATACTGTATATTTTTTTTGTTATTCGTTCTATTGTTATTTTATGTTGTTTCGTTTCTATTGTTATTTACTAGAAGGTTAAACGGGATTATTTATTTAACTGTTGTTCCTCTACAGAAAATATAAAATTTCAGAAAACAAAAATGTACTGTCCAAAAATGCAAGAAAAAAGACATTCACAAATACATTTAAATTTAGATAAAATGAAATATTCTACTGAAGCAGATTTTAATTAGTGTATTAAAATCATTCGAAAATATATCAAACTCCGTGAAAAAATAATGCAGTTGAAAAATCTAGTTGTAGATTTAACAATAAAATAATTATCAGTTTTTGGTGATGTATACGGGAACGTTAAAATCATATAAGAAACTAAACAGGGCAAATTAATATTTTTATGCGGAAGGTTTAGAATGTATAGTTAAAATAATGTCCCTACGAAGATTCAAAGTATAATGAACCAACATGATTTCGCAATTGAGATTAATGCAGATTCATAACCTGAAGATTCATAATTCGTAAAATAAATGTACGTATCATAAAATTGTATTCTATACCAGCCATTGCATGGCCAGCACGGTATTGCCCTTGAAAGTTCTTTTTGTGGGGTCATGTGTGTGACCACTGATCGCTAACAGACCAGCGTTACATACAAGAAATTTTGCAGCCAGTTAAGCTCCCATTCCTGTATTCCTGTTCACCCGCTTTTTCAACAATGCTGAACACCATGTTGCTGCTGTCTCTAGAGCTTGTCTATGACACAACGATATCTTACCATGGCCGGCATACTCACCGGACCTGTCGCCAATCGAGAATGTATGGGATCCCATTGGAAGATATGTTACCACTTCACTCGTACAGCGTAATCTGCTGGAATTACGCTACAGGGTTCAAGCAGCATAAGATGGACTGTCGCAGGACTTCATAAAAAGCCTGTATGACTCACTACCAAGGCGCTTGGCATGCTGCATTAAAAATAATGGCGGCCAAACGCCATACTGAATGATACCACTTTTTAAAAAATTTCTGAATAAAGTTTGCAAATTTCTATCTAAATTTTAATCATTTTACCATTCATAAGTACTTTACCAATCTTGTAAACTATTAACTTTTGTTTGTTTTAGAGCGTACAAAGGTAAGTTGAATTTACGTTGCTGGAGCAACACAACTCAAATATAAAGGAGAATCTTATCTAGAGAGCTGAGGTTCTTGTCGAACTTGTAATATATGTCAATCACAGCTACAGTGAAAAAAATGGCGATTATCTCAAATTTAACTATTTTATGGAAATCAAAAGTTATAAATTTTTTTTTTTTTTTGAAAATACATTTTTCCAAGAAAAATAAGACTTGAATGAATTTTTCTGAAACGCTACTTCTCAAAACCTTGTCACCCCCTTCCATTAGCTACGCCTCTAGATGTGTGATAAAATGTTGATACGATTTAAAATGTAGAATCGAATTCGAATAAAAAAATATAGTTTTGATCCAGAAATTTTACGCGTGATGTGCTATCAAAATTTTAATAACATTCGAATTATTTGAAACAAATTAGAACAAAAACATTTTTTGAGCGATCGAAGAGCTCCGTAGATCCATGTACTTAAGACGGATTAATTAAATATTTGCACCAAAAATGCGGTAAAATTATATAGCGTACAACTTACTTGCATATACCTCATCTTGAACCGCCATGAGGCTTGCTATAGAAAGATATTACACCTTTCTAGGACAAAGCATCTCTTCTGCATCTGAACTCGATCATGCTAATGATGCTGATCGCGATAGATAAAGGAATTTTTGACCCTTGCTATAATTATCTGTGTCGATATCGAGCGAGAAAGGATGCCAACGAAATAACGGATGTGATTAAGTGTAATCACTTTGTACGAAGGATACTGCTATAAAAACTTCAATGCCACTCTATTATTTGATATACCAGGCATGAGTAAATTAGGGATACGAGGGATAGTAATGACTAGGGCAACTTTCTGCAACAAATGTAACTTTTTTTCACACGTTCTACACGGCATGTAAAGTACTAAATCCAAAATTCCTCCTACATGGAGTGTATTGTTAGGTAGGGTATAACCGCAACATTAACGCAACTTCCTGCATAAATGCAACTTTCTGCATAAACGCAACGCACCTGAAACTTTTTAAAATTTAGCTTAAATTTAATTAATATGAAATTACTATTTCATTTTTGGCCCTCTGAACCAACCCTTCGATCACGTGTGTGATCTTGCGAACGCCGAAGTATTGCGGATCAAACAAGTTCATGGAAGGAAGATCTTCGTCCCAACAGACGAAAGTGAAATAAATGGCAAGTACTTTTAACACATTGGTTGGCACACTTGATAATCCAGAGGAAACGCGTAATCGACTGCAGTTTGCGAGGCGAGTGTCGATCATCAATGTGTTGTTCGCCTTGTAGATGACGTTTTGAAATCTTTGAATGTTGAGCGAAAGGATTTTGCGCTTCTGCTATCCGATACAGCACATAAAATGACTGCGGTTAGTGCAGTTTTTCAATGTTAAAGAAATTACTGGTCAAGGATCGGCCATTCAACGTTCTTCTGTTTCAGTATGTATTATAATACTGTTGTAAACGACTAAAATTGTCAATACATTTTGAATTTTTTTCATTTTTTACGAATAAGAATGATGTACTGTGTTGTTAGTATAAACCAGGGGTCGACAAATTTTTTTTGGAAATGGCCATATCGTAAAATTTTTGGGCTTTGCGGGCTAGGTAGCAAACTTGATATTTACATAGGTTACTCTTCTCACAAAGCAACAAAAAAACGGCCAAAACGGTTTACATTGCAAATTGTACCACAACATTTTCTCGACTTGAATATATATCTTTGCCTGTAATTGTTCCATGCAGACTATTCATAGAAGCCAATTCTTCAGTCCCCTCAAACTCAGTATTGACCCCCTTGAATAAACAGCAGCAATTGGGCAGTATCAGTAATATCTGTCGACTCATCAAGAGCCAACGAAAACCACTTGCAATTTTTTTGCCTTGTCTTTTAATTGACTCTTGATGTGGCTCCCGATGTCCTAAACTCTTCGAACAGTTTTTATCGCCGAAATACTGACAGATCGAAACAAATTTATTTTTTCTGGGCACATTTCATCAGTTGTCACAAGCAAATATGAATTCATTAATTAAAATATGAATCTATATATATAATTCTCTTACGTGGCTCACGAAAAAGACATTATTTTTAATCGCGTTTTGTCAACACTACGATTGTTTGTTTATCGCGAAGTCTCGCGCATCGATTGAATTTATAGCGTTATCGGATGAAATTTTATTGAAAAAAAAAGGAAATTTTAATGAGCTGTTTCAGTTAGTTTATAATAGAAATCAAAGAAAGCGGAGGATCTTTTCAGGGCCATTTAAAAAACGGTCCTTTTCAGGGCCAACAATTATAGTTCAACAAGACGCTTGCACTACAACTTTCGGCAACAAACTCAATCAAAAAGTGTGGGTCGTTTGAGTGCTGGGAAAATGTACACACAAACAACGTGCTGGGTATTCAATTTCCAAAGCAACGCTCACATTTCGAGTCAAAATTTGCACAAAGTTTTCATTTGAATTCTGATTTTAGAGATACTGTATATATTATTTCTGTAATACAGCAAATTTAGATTTGAAAAACATTTTTTTGGTAACATATTTTGTAAACAATCCCTTCTGCTAGGACACATGTCTTCATTGAGGCGAGCGAAGCGAGAATAGGTTCGCGCAGCGAACCAATGAGGATTGCGAAGCAATCCTCCGGGGGTTGGCGAGCGTTAGCAAGCAGGGGGCAGGGCCCCTAGTTAATAATTAAATGGTTTCCCTTTCATGGCTAATAACTGAGAGAATGGGCAACACTTGTTCCATGGCAACGGCAGACGGTAGAATGCGAATATGCGACACCAGTAACACCACGTGCGGTCATTATTCACAACTTATCAAGTCGACTATCGGCCGCTGTGTTACAGAGCATAAATCGATTTATTTAAAAAAAATTTCATGTAAAAAACAATATTAACCCGAGGGCTGTAGTTTGCCGACCACTGGCCGAAACAACTCAAGTCTTCAGATTCAGTTTTGGTGCTATTCAAATCCATATTCCAGACTCATGTTTACAATTGATCAATAGATAGGTACCCAAGGAACTATACGTCTGAAAGAACATTGAATTGGAATTTGATAGCTTCAAAACCAATAATGTTCCTGTATTCACTTTTAACTGCTAATCCAAAGATTAATAATTGATAAAAAGTAGATTCAAACATGTAAAATTACATTTAAAAGACTGGATTTCTATGTGATTTTGCTTTTACCATAATTGTTTTAAGTACTCACTGAATGTTTAAAAAACTGCATGAGATGCATTAAGTATTCATGTACTATTCATTGTTCTGACTTGATAAGAACAGTAAATACCAAAATCACATACATAAACCTGTAACCTGGTAATAAAATAATTTTCTTAGATTATGCAGTGAGTAGCATAAAAATTCAATTATATATCAACGCTAGTTTCTATGTAAAGCATGAGATATGCATCTATTTTTCGAAAATAACTAACAAAAAATGTCAGAAACTAAACAATAGATGTTTTGACACAGACTTAATGAATATAGACAGGCTTAAAATAATTTAATTTTCATATAATATACACATGTTCAAACAATAAGAAAAAGTATAGACATATTATTTAAAAGGTTCTTTACTGTGATACAAACAAATACTCTTGGGATTTTGTACAGTACAAATAAATACATAATCAAACGGAGTAAAATTATAAAAACTGAGATCATAAGTAACACTGAATTGAAACAAACTGAATTACTGGAGTTGCAATTACATATTTATTTCAATACATTAGATACTAAAAGTGTTAAAAATTCAAACTAAAGTAGAAAAAAGTTTTAATGCATAAAATCCCCCCAAAAAATATTGCATAATAAATCAAATTCCTGTTTGTAACATTTTTCTTAAAAATTAAAATATTTAATTGTTTTCTTGATAGTTAACATTTTGAAGACAGTTAGTGATTACTAGTTTTTTAATAAGTCTCATATATTAAATTATAAATTGAAAAACATAAAAATATCTTTTCCGTTCACTTTATGAGTTAAAAAATCAAGGGCAATCAAAACCTTTTATTTTTGTTCATTGGAGAGGCAAAATAACATTTGCTATCTAATTAATTCCAATAAATCAAGTTATCAAATAATATGTTACAAAATATAATTTATTTTAATATATTTATATGCACAAGCATTTTTCCAATATTTTCTACACAAAAATTCTTATTACACATACATCAGACAATGCAACACAATACTGTGCATAATATGACACACTGAGATGTATGTCATTTATCTCAGACTTGGATAAAAAATACAATAAAACACATTTAGATTAAATGTGTAGTAACCAAAATGATACTTGCTACTAAATAACACAGCTAAGATAATTTTAAAACAAAGAACAATCTATGTGAACTGATTTATTTTTACAATAATTGCATACAAAGTTGAATGTAACATCATATTTTCGAGGTTCTTAAAGCTATCTTTTTGCGGAGAAAAATGTTATTAAAGTTTCCAAGTCATAATTGTTCAGAATTTGCAACAAGGATGGAACTTTTGATTTCACATTGACACCTTTGAACTTATAAACGTCTATGTAGAGGTCTGTAATCATTCCTAACGAGGAAGAAAAAACAGTTGAGGTAAAATGTATTTTAGCATAAACTAAACAGATAATTAAAAACTTGCAAGATGGGTTTAAAATTTATCTTGAATTAATGTTACTTGTGGTGTTTTATTCTATTCTTTTGATTTCAAAATCTGCACATAGTCTCAAGTCCAACTCTAACTCAAACTGAGTCAGGAATATAAAGTTACAGTTAGTTTTGCTCTGCAAGATGGGTGCAACATCTGGTGGTGGTATGGGGATGGACACTGTAAGGCTCAGTCCCAAAGAGGGCGATAATTCCTAGCCCTGGTAATGCACTTGGCGTTAAGTGCGCGTAATATCAACCTGTTTGGGAGGGGATAACCCCCAGTCCGAAAGAGGGCATTCTTTGGATTCTTTTTCTTAAGAAACTAGAGAGCAGGGCTTCCTCTCTCTCTCTCTCCCTCTCTCTCAAGAAAGCTAACGTTTTTCCAGGGCCCTTGATTTTGCCGCCATGGCATCGAGCTCTGATTTCACAAACATTTAAAATCTTTATGTTAACGTTTTCTCCTCTACTAATCTTATAGGATTAACGGATGCATCCCTAGGTATCGTTATTACTTTTATTTATGTTATTAAAATGTATATATTCTTATCATTGTAATTAATCCAGATTAACAAATAAACATATTTGTTTTGAACCACCATAGATCTGCTCCTTGAACATGAACTTTAATAGTCATAGAGTTAATTCCTCTTAGCACTCCCCATTAAGGATATATAGTTATTTTTACTGACACCATATATATATATATATATACTAGGCACTGCGTGGCTAGCCTGGCATTGCCCATGCCAGTTGCTTTTGTGGGATTATTGGTTTGCTTTTTAGCTTTGCACACCAAATGAGCATTGACCATGACAGTTCTTTTCATGGGGGTCACATTGTGGTGTTGGTTTGATTCGCAAACCAAAAAATATAAATATTTAATTGAAAAATTACTTCATTTATTTTGTATTATGTATTATGATAATTATTAAATTTATAGGGTGTAAAATTTTCCGCAGATTTCAAATCTGTTAAAATTTGTATTCTATCTTTAACGATTGCTGAGATAGAAAAAAAGCACTGAAGAACGCCAGTGATAACTTTAGTAATTTCCTTTGCTTCACTAGAATCAGTTTCTCAAGAAATTAAAATGAATTAATCTCGAATCAAATGTAGGTCATTTGAATCTGTTTGCTACCATTCCCTTTTATTGGGATTATACGAGGTGAAAAAAATTTGGCATGGTTCCAAAGGCTGACGTCAATAGTGACGTCACAGAGGGAGAAAAAGTCAATGTTCATGTGGTTCTTCATCACCGGAAGAAAAAACAATGAAAAAAAATAAATTCATTTAAAAATGTTCTAGATTGAATTTTAAAATTCACTGTGACTCAAAAATTGCAAAAAATTAGGACTACCTGTGCGCCAAATCCCATCTTTTTTTCACAATGCAAGTTTTTCAGGAACACATAAAATAAAATTATTTCAATTTGAACAATCCAGTTTTAGAAAACTTTAAAAAATTGTATAAAAGAATATTATATTTATTGATGAGGCAGAGAACCTTAAGGACTACGTTTGGAGTACTTTTTTCTCTCCAGTGATTCAATAACAATTTTCTTTTCTTTTAAAAGTTGAATGAACATTAAAAACACCCAGCAAAACTCTGGAAAAATAAAATTTTAAATAGATGCCATAAACTAACTGTCTTGTTTGGGTCAAAAAATGATGTTTACGAAAAACACTCCAATTTTCTGACTTATCACAATATTAACATAAAACTTTACACTAATACCCTTAAATTTATAAGCTAGTGGATGAAGCTGGATATAAGCTATATTTCATTCTTATCTGGAGATATAAGGGATGAAGTAAAAATCATACGAATTTCTGAAATTTTTCTATACAATTCTCTTCTACAATTTTTTCTCTACAATCTCTTCTCTGAAATTTTTCTACTAAAGATACACATAAAATCCAGCTTCAGGCATTAAAATATACATATAAGAATCATAATACCAAATTTGAAAAAAATATATTAATTACTTTTTTAGTTATCATTGTTGCTGTGCAATGATTTGGTTGCAAACAGCATTTAAAGATTGAAAAGCAATGTTTTGAATACTAATCTTTATCTATTTGCTCTAAAAACAAATGTTGACTAGAACATAACACAGCTAAAAATCATAAACTGCATTTAAATTTTTAAAATCCTGCGGGAAACCGAAACTTGAACCAACTTCCGGCACGCAAACACCACTTATGGTTTGAAAAATTTGCATCAAGGTTTTTTCAAATTGAAATATCTCAACTTCTGTTTTCGTTAGAGACAAAACAAAAACAGTTTTGGAAAGAAAAAAGTTCATATTTTAAGAATATTGAATTTAAAAAACTCGAAATTTTGGTCAAAATTTGACTTTTTAACGTAGTTAGATATCTTAAATGTATACAAAAAAATCAATACTTTCTTCCTTTAGATTTTTTTTTCATGCTTTTCATAAGAAAAGAAGAAGTGTAAAGTACATCTTACAATTGGTGTATTAAAATCTTTGAGCTTTTGCAACACCTTTAATATGCCATGAAAACAGTGAATTAACAAAATAATCGAACTTGAACAATCAGCTTTTCCAGAATCAAATTTTAACATTTTTAAGTAGTGAAAAATTGTGTAAACATACTTACCAAAGAGTCTTTCAAGATGACAAGGCTGGCGTTTGTACTCAAGTTGCAGTTGGTCAGCAGAATCCAGAATTTCTTGATACTCTGGAGCTAAAAAACCTAAATCACTTTCGTGAACTTTTAAATCCTAAAAATTCAAATTTAAAAAAATTAAACTATGCTTAAAGTAAATATTTTAAACTATATATATTGAAATTTTTAAGTAGAGCATTCTGGTACATGCAAATAATGAAATACAGTAGATCCTTGATTATCTGAAGTCTGATTAACCGAGTGTCTGTTATTAGTCATATTTGAAACTCAGGCTGTTTTTGTTAAGCTTTGAGTAAAGCTTCAAGCCCTTTGTATTTCACTGATCAGGTTTGGTGAGCAGATGTAAGGTAACTTTGGGTTTTATGAAGCAAGATTCAAAAACATAAGCTGCATCAAATGAAATACAAAATAAAGTTCGATAAAAATAGATTTTTAAATATCTGATTAACAATTTGCATATTAATTTAACAAGACCAACATTAAAATCACTAAAGTAAACAACAAGCAAATAAACACTTAAAAGCATGAAAAAACTAAATGTATTAAAACATCTCGTCAAGATGATAAAATACAAAAAGTTTAAAACTCATTGCTCTGAAAGATGAAATGATGCAAATTGAGTAAAAATTGTTGCAAAACAAAAGACCATTCTAATAATTTTTCAAGAGTTTTAAGGTGTATGTAACTTGCCCGACCCAGATCTATTGTACAATTGTCATAATACATAATGTGATACATCTGAAAAAATATTATTCTTAACCATAGTATAATAGATTGTTTCTGTATTTTAAATAAGCTGTTTTGTGTTATGTCCACATTATAAGTTTCTGGCTATCCAAAGTGGCTTTGATCCACATTACCTTGGATAATCAAGATTCTACAATTAAATTTCACTCTGTGTGAAGTGCTAAAAATATTTTAAAACTAAATAAAAACTAAAACACAATCATCTTTTAAAAATATATTATTTACAATCTTTAGAAATGTGAAATGACCAGGAAAATAAGAATGTCAAAAATACTAAGTTAATAGCTACTAATATCCAGCAAGGATATGGTAAAAGGCATATGAAATTTGTATAACCTTTAAAGCATCAATGACTTGAACTTTCTTTGCCAAAAGAAGTTGATAGTCAAGCTTAGGATGAATAAATCTTAACATATGAGGAACACTTTCATCATTGATATCTAGAAAAAAAATTCATCAATTGTTAAAAGTGGTCTTCGTTTAAAGTCACTTGTTACCTTACAATTTGTCTACTTCAGAAATGTTAATGTTCAGGCCATATTACACTGCAATAATTTTATTACCAAGCAAATAAAATGTTTTAAAGCACTCTTTAGTATTATTAGTACAGATTATCTTAATGAAGAGATGATTATTCCACTGACATTGATGTTTTACCTCCACATTTTGTGACGAAAGCATGCAGTGATCTTACTTTGTGTTGGATAAGCCAATACTAAATAAATTAAATATTTAATTCTCCAAGAACTCTCTAATGTAATAATTAATTAAGCAGAATGTGATTGATCATAAGCTATAATTAAAAAATAAATATAAATAATTAATTACATTTAAAGTTCATTAAGTCTTCATGAATCACTCTGAAAACTGTCATATTTCATAGAACTATTTTCTTTCATAAATATTATCTGCCCTTTATCTGGCTAAAATTTTTAGAGAAACATTGAAATACTTTGACTAAAACTTAATAATTTATTTTGATCTTAATATACTTATACCTATATTGGGTAACAAATGGGGAAAATATTTTTATATTTTTAATATACGAGCTTCCTAACTTATCAAGTAGTCATAGCATTGGTCTTCATTCAGTAGGTCTTAAGTTCTAATCTCAATTTGAAAGTGCATGAATGTTCGTGATTGTCCCTGTCAGGAGCATGGCAGCTTTACCACTGGATATCTCACAAATAGCCACTAGTTTGCTTCTTGTAGTGCCAAAGACAAAAGAGAATAGTGGTTGACTCGGAAAAAAAAATATTTCTAGTATTCTCACTTGTATCATTTCAATAAAACCAACAATACAATTTCCATGAAAAGTTTGGTCACATAAGTAAAATTCTAGATTTCAATAAATATTTAGAAGCTAAGCTAAGCAAGTATGAAGTATAAATAAGACATTGTGATCATATGCTTGCTGCTATACAGATTAAATTTTGGATTTATTTTATTTGCATAATTTAATTAAGTCCTTTTTGAACTAACACCAAACTCATCTTCAAGCATTTCTTCATTTCTGTATTCCATTGTTGATATCCAAATACTGTTAAAATGCTATTGCAAAAAATAACATTGAAATTCATGCAATTGTTTTGCAATGATTAAGCATTAAAGAAACCTACAAGCATTTATTGCTTTTTTGTTGAATAAATCCAAAGTATTTTGCAGTCACTAGACTCCTGTTTCAGTTATATAGGTAGTTATTACCAAAAAATATAAATTACAAGGTATGGTTTTATAAAATTATGGTGAAAAATATTTTCTTTATATAGATGAACTTTCAAAAGATAAAAAGGTATCAGATAGAAATCAAGATTCACAGGTATTGCTATCCAATAAATTTTACTTTTGGCTAAGAGTATACAAAGCATCCATGATAAATAACCCAACTCTCATTTTCTCTCTTGAAATAATAAGAATAGTTATTGTAATTATATGCTTTGCTCTAACACTAGCTTGTTGAAAGATCTTACCAAAAGAAATATCAAGGGATATTTTTTTCTTAGTGGCTTCTCTTGTCAAAACATCTTTCAAAATTGATATAGTAGATATGTTGTCAGATTTAAAAATAGACTCTCCTTTCCTAAA
Source organism: Metellina segmentata (assembly GCA_947359465.1). Taxonomy (NCBI): domain Eukaryota; kingdom Metazoa; phylum Arthropoda; class Arachnida; order Araneae; family Tetragnathidae; genus Metellina; species Metellina segmentata. Next base: position 92,927,550 of record OX375876.1, read on the forward strand.
GAAAAGAATTGTATAAAAATGTTATACAATAATATAAAAAAAATTGACTTGCAATGTATGAGATTAGTAAAATAGTAATACAATTGTTAAAGATTGAAATTAAAATAGATATTTAGGTAAAAAATAGAAAACCACACACTTGTAATAACAGTGTAAAACTGTATCTAAAAATGTAGACTTGAAATAAAATGTTGCGCATTCACCAGGTGGCATACGGTCAGGCACTTCAGGCATGCAGAAAACAATCCATGAGTGAATTTCAGCCAGTGTAAATGCTCCTCTCAATGTCAAAGTGTTCAAAGGTCTAAAGTAAATATAAGTTTTAAAATAGTTTTCATGTAAAAAAAAAAAAATGAAAGCAATAAAAAGTACTGTACTATAGATGTCCTAAAATATACCTTAAAAGTTACACAGTAAATATAACTCAAATTATTAAGTCTTAGGATTTCGAATCTAGATAAAAAACGTTCTTAAACTAAACCAGTTTTAGAAGTTTGTAAGTAATTCCATGCATACTTATTTTCATTAAATGAGTGAGTTCTGCAGTGAAGTGACAAAGGTTTTATCTGATACTGTCGGATTTGACAACACTTAGGCTGTAGCCTTGGGGTTATATAAGCTTGAAGAGTACCATATTGGCCTTCGATGGAACGAATCTTCACTTCCAAACGTGTAGTATTAGCTTGACATCGATATGTGGCCAAAAGAAAATTGCCATCATTCTAAAAGGAAACATTTATTTTGAACAAAATACTTTTAATGTTAAAAAAGAATAAATACAAAATATGGACTATCTGATTTGAACTATACATATTTCTGTGTACAGTAACACTTAAGCCTAGATAACTTTGTATGGTACACAGAATATGCTATTAATAAAATTAACAAAAAATATTCATGAGCAAATGCGTCATTTGTGCTTTAAATGGGATACACACTGTAAGACAATGTGATGTCAAGTAATTACTATGTAATTATTTTGCTAACATACATGGTGCAAAAACAAAAATTATTTGAACTGGCAAATGGAACCCAACTAATATAAATAACATCAAGCTAACTGCTATCAGATTAACTTTCAATTTTGCTTAGTTTGAATATGTTTGTAAAAATTAAAAATTGTTAAAACTAAATGAAATAGCTTGTTGCTTTAATTAAATTATTTGACAATCTGATTAAAGAAGGCAATGAGGAATCGGCACATAAATAAAATGAGAGCGAATGCAAAAACACTCAGAAATAAGAAGTACACATAATGCTGATTTATATTTTTGTTTATTTTTATTTCTCTTAGAGTTATGAAGTGTGTTTCATTTTATATTCATAAAAAGTGATTTTAATATAAGTATTAAATGTGAGTAGAACCACAAGCTATCAATAAGTACTATAAGCATTTACAAAACTTTAGCATGATTTCTAGATGCAGGTCTAGTTTAAATCGCTATGAAAGCAAACCCCATTACTAGCAAACTGAAGCATTGATGGATCAATCCATTCAAGCACTTTCTACAAGCTAAACAATGCTTTTATGTGAATTTGACGATTTATCCAGGTCGTTGCATTATACCCGATGATTCAAAGTAACCAAATAGAAACATTTAAAATAAAACAATAAAGGTCAATTTTTTGTGTACAGCTACAGTCTATGTTTATAAGAGGTGACAACGACCTTGGCGATTTTTTTTTGTTGCGAACTTCTAAAGTCGCCAAAGAAAGTATTGTTTCAAAAACAGTTTTCTTTCATAAATATTTTTCTTTCTACAACGGAAAATGAATGCTTAAAAACATATTTGAGAACGTTTTGAAAAGTATGTTTTTTAAACACTTTCATTCAAAAAATAAGTTTAAACACCTTTCAAAACACATTTGTGAAACAGCAGAAAAACTAAGCTGTGAATGTTGGGTAAGAATACCCTGAAACTTATCAATTACACTAAATACAGTGGGCATGATGAAAAGAAAAATAGCAAGAAATAATACAAAATGATTAGTCTGAACTGTTGAGGGAAAAAATAATAAAAAAACAAAAATTCCACAAATGGCAAAAAAAAAAAAAAAACTCTCAAACGATTTGTGCAAAATATTATAATAAAATAAAAATTCCACAACTGTAGAAAACAAATAAATGAACCAATGGTATTACAGAAAAAAATTTTAAAAGACCGATGCAGTCAAGGGATATTTTAAAATCAAACTAACCAATGGAAGCAAAGAAAAAATTCAAAACTAACCAATGGAAGCAAAGAAAAAATTCAAAACTAACCAATGAAATCAAAAGATTTTAATGGATTTTGGAAGAACTTTCTAGAATATTCAAAATGAAAATTGAAAGTTACCGTTTGCCCAGGTTGGCATGAAAACCACAATAACCTTAAAGACAGATGGGTTGCCTTAATCTACCGTAACTCGCTACTAGAACTGCGCCAAAAATATTGCCAAGGCCATTGCCACCACTCATAAACGTAGAGTGTAGCTGTACCATTTTTTGTACCTCATTGACAAAAACACTCACTTCTGGATCACACGAGCTGTAACTTACAACTGCAGAATTCCGTTCACTATCTAGAAGATCAACTGGAACATCACTCTAAGCAAACAAAAGAAAATTTTTTAGCCTTTATAAAAATCTGTATAAAGGACAAATAGTAAGAATAAAGTGAAATATCTCTATTTATAGATTATGTAAGAATGCATTACTTGTATAAGGACATTATCAATTGCAGTTTGAACTTCTAAAGTCAAGAGATAGGACGCGTCTTCATGATTGAGTTGAAACAAGTCATTCACACTAAAATAAGGCACTGCTGAAACACCTCCGATATCCGACTGTGCAGCTAACTGGTAATTTTCCCTCTCCTTTGTAACTTGATGTTGCAATTCCTCAACTTCCTCTCTGAACAAAAAGTAAAATGGATTGAAATAAAACCAATCTTATTACCACACGCACTGCAATATTACAAAGCAAAATTCCTTTCTAACAAAATAAATACTCATTGCTTATTGTACAAGGGTGTGTTTATAATTATCTGTAACTAGTCACTGCGTGGCTAGGCCGGCGTTGCCCGTGCCCGTTGTGTAAGGTATTAATCTGGTGTAAAATTTTCCGCAGATTTCAAATCCGTTGAAGATATATTCAATTTCAAAATTATTTTTTTAAAGAAAATCATATTTTTAGGTATCAATTAAGCTAAAATTTTCCGCAGATTTGAAATTGGCAAATCCGTTGAAATTTTCAATCTATCTTTAACAATTCCGATTTTAAGAAAAAAAACTCAACAATCAAAGTCAATATATTTTTTATTTCTTGCTCTCATTCCCCGAAAAGGGGACAGGAAATGTAATCTGTTTCTTTTTTTAACGCGAAGGGCAGAATATGCAATCTGTGTTTTTTTTTTTTTTAATTTTTTTTTTTTTATTTTTTTATTTTATGGAAAGAGAAAGTTTACGTGAGGCCACAATCTCTTGCAAAAATATGACAGAAGGTCACGTGGGTGGGAAAAGTTCATTTTACGGGATTTCTTCTTTCGTCCGGACGAAAGGCGTTTGAAAAACCAGGCAGAGAAAAAAAACTATTAAATTCATTTAAAAATCTTCTAGATTAAATTTTAAAATTTCGTAGCGGCTCAAAAATTGCAACAAATTTGGACTACCTGTGTGCCAAATTTCATTGCTGTAAGTGCCATAGATCGTCAGGAATTTGCGGCCGCGAAACAAAAAAACTGACAGACAAACAAACACTTCCTTTTATAATAGTAGAGATGCAGGCGCATTTATGTTGCTGTTGACAGTATTGTTGTTTTTTCATGCATCACACTAGGTTTACTGACTTGACACTGATGCCTAGGTTTGAAGTTTTTGGTAGTTTCACTGTTGTTGCCCATAAACCATGCAACTGTTTTCCATTTGCACCAAAGAGCAGCATTCAATGATCCACTTCTTGTTGTCTGAATGTATAACAGGGGTTGAAATCTATCAGACTTCAAGCACAGTATGTAAACTGTTAACAATATTTTGCTACAATAGACTGTCTAGAAATGTTCAAAAATGGTTGCACAAGTGTTATGCATGAAATAGCCAAACGACTGTTTGCACACCACAACTGATTACATAAACAGAGACTGATTCCGCCTATTCCCCCATATAAAGCCCCACATTCACCAAGAGGTGCTGTCATGGATAAGATCCAAAAGAGATGCATTTTTTATTAAATAATCTTATCCCTAAATTATTTAGTGACATTCTAAAATGATTACTTTTACTTAATAAAATGTTTTCTACTGACAAATACTTGATTCACTTTACTTCGAAAAGTCATTTAATTATAGCTTTTAATCTAGTATCTTCAGGAACCCTTCACAGAGATTGATTGAATTGAGGCCCACACCTCATAAGGTCTGCAATAGACATAAATTTATAGTTGTGGCTAATTTATGCTACATAGACAAGTGACTTGTTGATGAAGTGGCAAATTAGTCATTCAATCCCAAACAAAAAACTGAAACAGTGGTGCTTTAGTAGCAGCCTGTGCAACGATGGTACAAGTGCAGTGCAATAAGCAAGGGGTCTATGTTACGAAAGGATATTATTGCAAGTTGTCTATTTTCATCGAAATAAAATGTAAAGATGCATTGTAAATAATTATTGATCCACCCTCATAATTCATACAACTATTTACATCTAATTATTTATAAATACCTAAAACAATATTTTTGAAGTTTCATACATAGCTCTATATTAAATTTAACCTATAATTTTCAAACATTTTGAGTAAACTTTCTAATACAAAATGTAACTTATGCATATCAGTCATATATATCTTTGATCATCTGTACCAACAACTTGATTTGACCATACCTTTGATCATTCAAAGTCAAAAATAATTGCATGCATACATTTATTTCCAGAATTGAATCCAATTCAGATTAAATTGATGACAAACTAATGAGATATTAATCGCTGCTACTCTTTGTAAAACAAATCTATATTTATTCTCACAACATGTTTATCATCTTCATTCCAACTTTGAGCAATATAATAAGAGCCTTTTCAACTCCCAAAAAGACTTTTTACATTTATTATCAACTCATTCCTACTTCTATGATATCCCCTATCACTAAACTACACTATTTCTGAATGAACTCATGTACCTCTGAGTATAAAATGGAAATGTAAGCTTTTCTTATATTGTGTTTTAAATGAGAGGATCAAGAAATTTTAGGCAAATGTAGAACTAACTTGTCAATAATTTGATTTAAAGCAAATGCAGATAACATTATTGTAAAAATGTACAAAACAGCCATAAAACATAAAGCAGTGAGCAATAAAGCAGCTTTTTTAAAGTCTGTTTATTATACTGATTTTATCAACAGAGTTGTAATCTTGTTTTAAGCCCTTTTTGAGAAATACTGAGTTTACATATGAATTCACTTTACTTCAAATCATATATGCAGTCATAAATTTTAAAAAATAGACTTGATAAGACTCAATAATATTTGTTTTGAAGTGGTAAATCTCAACTAATGCTAAACATATGCATGAAAGTTTTTCAATAGAAATGCAATTATACTTTATAAATATTTAGCATAAATTTATAGGAAAAAAACACATTTTAATTTAAAATTTAAAAAAGCTTAGTATAAATAAGTGCACTAGGTGGTCAAGAAATTTAAAGTGCAAAAGCAGCATACTTCAGGTGCATCAGTCTTTTATACACATCAGAATCAATCAAGTGAGAAAAATGAGTTGGAGACTGTTTCATTGAAATTCCAGATACAGATCCTGTAAAAAAGGCATTTTCATACAAGCTAAATTCCTAATTTAACCCAATGGCATAAAGCAACAAGCTAGAGTATGCATCTTAATACCTTACTTATGTTTCAAAATATTATTTTCAATAAAGGAAAAAGTTGAGCATTTAAAAGAATTAAGATCTAGTTTTCTTTTGTGAAATTCAAATGGATGCTCTGCATCATTGGGTTTTTTTTACAATATTCACTGACAATCCACTTAAACACATGCTTGCATGCATACAAAACAAATATCAAATGCAAAGTTCAATTTAATGAAATCATGCAGTATCACTGTTAATATTTGAAGCGGACTGACACATGCACCATGTTTATATGATATACGAAACTATGGATGGATAAATCACAGAAACTTAGAATGAAAAGTTAAGTGTAATTATATATGAAAGATTTTTAAACCACCATTTAGAACTATGGATATTAAAACCCTAAAAAATGCAACATTTTGCAAATAAAATCCTTTATTTTAGCCCAGAATTTAATGGGTGAAATGTGCCTGTTACCTGAATTGTGGCTAGTAATAATGTAACTGCAAAGACAAACTTCACAATTAAAGAAAAGGTATTTAGTGAAGAAATTGCTACCTGTGTACCAGAATGTGTGCACATAAGAAAACTAAAAAGTGCGATAAGCATAAGAGCACACATATAGTAAAATTCACCGCCACCCTAACTATTAAGTGATAGCAGACATTGATAAGCAAACTTCCTGCTGATATAGAGGAAGAGTGACTAATTCTGTCTTATTGATTTAAACCTCAGTTTAATCAATCGACCTTCTAATGGAGTAGACAGAACATGTGCACATAGCTTATGTCATTTCTACTGACTTGGTTTGAACATTTTTGGGGAAAGGCCATATGCATTGGGAAATAGTTAACATGTTTACATAGCAGCAGCTATTTTGCACATTACAATATAATCTACTAGTTCAGCTGTGGTTGGATTATGGCACAAGGGCCATATTTGGCCATGCTGTGCCAAATAAAGATATACAATATTAAGTACACACACAGTGAAAGTTTTTTTGACAGAAGAAAAAAATACATCCAGGTAGGAATTGAACCTGCACCGACAACAACTTGCAGGTTGGAGTGGTCACACCCACTGAGCTACAGTGGCCCCTTTAAGTGGTAGAATCCAACTTTATTCCCAAAGCCCATGCATGACCTATACTTCCGAGATTTACTATTTTATTGATCGTCTGCTTATAAACGATATAGATGATATAGCTGACGCAATATATTTAATCCACTCTTTTCTATTCATTTACGAGTAGTCTAACTCAAAGATCAATATCCAAGCAATAAGTCAACTACTTAATGAGCTTGATGATTATCAAAGATCAACCTATATGCTGCAAATCTCTACTACAGCAATCACAATGTAATCTTACACCTTTCTAATGAACAAACTAGGGTGCATTTCTGTCACCTGAATTATGCAGATGCTGAATGAACTTAGGAAGGTAGGTAGGTGAATTAACTTTGCACTGGAGCAACATGACGGTCTATCGCTGATTATTTGGAATCAGTTTCGAAAGGAAAGACAACACCTCGTAATTTTGAGCCATGGTCAAATGAGGTCAAGACCTGAACTAGCACCCCTCTCCAAACTTCAACACAATGCCAATGTGGACATTTGAGGCTATGACAGATTTAACAAGCCTTTATGTACATCAGGCCTCGAAATAGATTTTTTAATACAAGTGCACTGCGTTCACCTGAGTTTTTAAAATAGGTGCACTGCGTGCACTTAGTGGTAAAAATTAGGTGCACAATTATATTTTCATGTGCACAGTGCACCTGTGCACCCGGGTATTTCGAGCCCTGATGTACATGATAGCCTTTGGTGGATCAAGTTTCGAACGGCCTGAGCTGGGATCATGGAGAAAGGTCAGGGAAAATAATGCGCACCAGTGGCTTAGCATCCATAGAAGCCTAGGGGGAAAATAATGATTGATAAAATCTGAAACTATCATCTGAAAGATTATTTTAATATAAATTGGAGTGAGAGATGCCAGTTTCTATTTTAATATTCTTGATTTGACCACAAAAAACCATCCAGAGAATGAATCCCCATCCTTTCGGCCTCAAATGGTTTCTTACAATTGTTAATGGCACTAGTCATACACAGTGGATATCTTCAGAACAAACCCTATTCTTCAACCCCATGCTTCCTACTGACCCTAGCATACAGTCCAGATAATATGCGGAGTGGGTCCTAGCCCATGTGGTCTATCATTCTCCTGGCTTTGTAACAGACAACCTAAAGCTCTAACCAGCAATTTTATCATCCACAGTTTTACCAATCCTAGGCACAGTTATGCCTTTTTAACTTATGGCCGGAAATCTATTTGTATTTCATTGTGTCTGGGAAAAGAAATAATTATAAATGGAGTTGACATAAAGTTATCCAAAGCTAAGCATATATATTTTTGTATACTTGCAATCCAATCTCAGTATCCCTAGTTATCAATGTTTTGCTACGCTACTGATAAGCACCAAAGAAATTTGGCAACAGTGACATGTCGCATTATCAAGTGATACAGCAGATTAATACCTCAATTTATAAATTTTCTGTGCTGCATCTTCAGAAATTAGAAGATAGTTTGGATCAAGACGTTTATCTGCTGGTTCAGAGGAAAGACCAAATATCCAACCTAAAATAGCAGAAAACTAATACTTCAGGGATAAAAGGGAAATTTTAATTATAACTTCATCAGTAAATAAATTACATCCTAACTAGGTCATTTCTTAATTGACTTACTTGTCTAATTCGACAATTTTGATATGTATAGTACAAATTTTCATTATTTATAGTTTATAACTATTTAGTAGGTAATTGAAAAATTAAAGACAAGGTTCAAACATATTAGCATGCAATTGGTTTAGTAAATTTGCAAGATGGTTATGGTTTATGCTTGCCTTTTATTTCTTTCATTTTGACACGCATTACTTTGAACACAAAAATAACATTCAAAAATTTCTTACCGGTATATGTTGTGATAAGCAATTCATCATAACCAGCTGTGCCAACTATACCACCATTAACTGAAGTAACACTTTCTCCACAATTCTAAAGAAAACAAAATCAAATGTTTTGTCACAAAAAATGATATCTAATGCAAAACTTAGTATAACAATATTTCAGTAATTTCGTAAAAAAAGTTAAGGTTTAACTTTATTGGTTCATGAAAAATGCAGATGAAAGTATAACATACAGTACATTTTGTACCTTTTAATCCTACCAGTCAGAAACATAGATACAACAGAAATGTATTGCAGATAGATTTTATATAAGTGAATAAATTAAAATCTACAGTATTTCCAAGTCTAATTTCAGAAAGATAAGCCGTTAAATTTTCAGTCTCATTTGTTAATAAGTTGATTCGTTTTTTCTTACAGAAATGTGTAGCTTAGATTTTTATTAAGAAAATTAGCAAAAATGTAAGGTTCTGAAATAAGAAAATTAGCAACTTAAGAAAACTGAAAGTTTAATAATATATACTCTCTCTATATTTAAAAAATTACCACTGTCACCGCAGGATTGAAAACTCGTTTTTTTTCCCTCGATTCTTAGACGGTTTCCCGAGAAAGTACAGAGAAGAAAATTCGAAATTAACATGGTTTGTTAAAAATTGGACAGGGAACAAGATGAAAAAGATTTTTTTCTGATGCAGCTATTAGTTTAGGGTGCATTAAGTGTTAAAGTTGAAAAAAGCGAAATTTGTAACGTGAGTGAGCAAAAGACGTACAAATTTCCAGTCTTCAGCCATTAGTTTTTTTCTTAGAGTAACTTTTAACCGTGATTTTTTTGCACCACGACAAGTTCTTAATTTGGTTCCTGATGTTTTTTAGAAACTCGAGAAAAATAGGGACATTTTCGCTACTTTTTGTTGAACTTTCATATCTATAGCTTATTACTATTAGTTTTGTATTTGAAAACATCACGGGAAACCTTAGAAATGTACTCTTTTTTACGGAACAATTATTTTTGATATTGGTTTATAAATAAATTCGATGCAATCAAAAGTTGGTCACGCAAATTTCGTATTTTTTAGATCGTGGAACGAAAGCGTACTTTTATCTTTATGGAAAAGAAGGTTACATTTCTAACAAAACAGGTTTGCCAAAAAATATCAAATTTATCGTAGTAACAATCGTTGGCGAGGTTAGGGGCGGACTATGAATTATTAAGATAGTTTTTTTAGATAGTGAATTATTAAGAAGACTCTGTGAAAGGAGTGTTTATTTGTGAAGCAAACCAAATTGGATTGCATAGCAATCCCCAGGAGTTGGCGAGTGCAGGTGAGCAGAGGGCAAAGCTCCCTAGTATTTAAAAAGATAACTGCACACAGAATTGTAAAAAATCCTCGAATTTCAAAACTCAAGGATAAGATATGCTGCACAAGAGATTTGAATTTAGAAACTTAGAAAAAAATAAGCAAAATATTTTTGGCTTGATAAAACATAGATTATTTTTGCAATTTTAAGAATAAAATACAATTAAAGATAATAGATCTCTCACAAATTCTATTGCCATGTTCATTTGAAAATATTAAATGTGTTAGATTTATACTTGCATATGAAAATCTTGGAACAGGATTTTCAGCTTCATCATACCCATATATCTCAATAAGACCATCACTCCGTCCCACTATAAGGTCTTGGACTCCATCACCAGTGATATCATAGTTATCGAGACAAAGAACGCCTAAATATATGTACATATGCAACCAATTAAACTGAAAATAAAAACTATATACAACTGACAATGAAAAGTGAAAAATCAGTATCTTCCATAAGTTAAAAATAATGTTAATAAGAGCAAAATATTTACAATAGAATCAGATATGCAAAGCTAGAAAAAAAATACTGTTGCCATCAAAAATGTCACCGATAAAGAAAGCCTCTAAATTTGCAAGATGGAAAGATATGGAAATTATTAGAACTGCCGCATATGGGCAAATCATGTGTGTCAGAAATGCCCCTTGTTAGCAATATAAAAAAGGAAAACTGAAAACCGGTTTTAAGTATAGGAATTGTGTTTTGTCCGATATTGTGCACAGGAAGTTTAATTATGCCTCATCAAAAAATATGGCAGTCATATGAGCATGTTTCTGAGTTTGACAAGAAAAATTATGACTTCTCTCAATACTGGAAATTATCCTTCCAAGAAATTGAGTGCATGGCTATTATGTATAGTACAGCAACATCAAGGTTAAGACTAGCACAAGAATTAGGGTGTTTAAGAAAAAATCAGCAGATTGGAATTTCTTCAAGACATCCATTGCTGTGACTATCCTTGACTATAACACAAGTGTTTGCAGATGTAATGGAGCATAGAATGCTGCAAACAAATGCCATGACTATCTTTGCAGACAAATCTCGATTATGTCTACTGTACCATGATGGTTGTGGCAACTTAGCCACAGATCTCCAGATAATCCCTATGAAAGGGAATTTGTAATGCG